>OY720676.1:80373521-80816021 GCA_963170755.1 Amphimallon solstitiale | reverse complement strand
GGATAAATAAGTTCGTACTAGTTCGTAAATATTGATACGTATACAGACAATGCAACGTAATGATACTTTAAAAACTAAAGGTATGATATTTAGTTACAAAAGTATCATTACGTCGTCTATCACTCTAGAATATTGAATATTTTTAACTATTTTAGTAGTGTTTAGTAATACTAAACTTCACTAAAATACCATTATTATATAGAATGGAATAAAATATTAAATATAACACTAGGCTAAATGGAATTATAAGCAACTGTTTAATAATTACATTCATAAATAAATCCGATAGTTCGTGAGATGGCGCTTCAACATTTTTCATGTTTGACGTACCTGTGCAGCTGCCGCCTTTGGCAAGAGCTGCCACTGCATTCCATGTTCACCAACGTACAAGCACAATATTCACGTGAAATAAATCGTATTAACAGAGCTACAGTAACAGTAGCAAACAGCAGGACCTCGTCGCGCTATCCAACGAGAATCATTTATTTGTAACCAGTTTTCCGACATGCCGGGGCACATCCGCACATGCATTAGTCGCGTTATTTATGAACGGTTTTGAAATAGGAGACGTACTGCCGCTTTGTTCCCGGGATTCGAGTCAAGCCAGCCAAATGAGCGAGCAATAAAACGCTGACGTTACCACTGACAAATGATGAATGCTAAAGCCAAGCCAAGCGGTTGATGTTTGTTTCTAATTGTCGAATATCATGTTTTTTTCTTGAGCTGGCAAAATACACAAGTACAGAATCGAAATTATTGATCTCCAAAAACTTTATTTTTGTATTGTTTATTTAAAATTAATGGTCAATAAATAATAAATTCGGTAACAAAACAAATAATTGTGGCAAAAATAAAATTAAAATAAAGATCACTGACGTATTTTATAAAATAATTCCAGTGTAAATGCGGAAGTTATGTTACAAAAGTTATTCTTCAAATTGTTATGGTATACCTGTTTTATTGCCGTTCTGCACTCGCTCTACTCCTTATAAAAGTTATGCGAGTTCACTTTAATTTGACAATTACTACGACTCGGTAGTTGCATGTATCGTATTTGCAGGCGATCTTTACCATTCTTCTCTTACTTTAAGTAACTATAAGGTACAAATGAAGTTCAACCTTTCTCATATAACATCAATGTAAGAGGAAAGGATAATACCATAAACAAATTAAAAATATTTGTCCATTTAGCGCATAAATGAAGTATCGAAATGCAGTCTACATACTATATAGTAGTTAAAAGAAGATCGATATTTAAACAATAGCAACTATATTTGAAATTATTCGCGTGAAATGTCAAATAGACAATTCCAATATCTTGTTTAAATTAACATACATTGTAATTTATATCTAGCCTGAACTGGTCAAGATGGTATAAAATGTACAAGCACTACAAAGCCTTGTATATGTATAAAATGTCTAAAAACGCCTTCATAAATTGGTATTACGTACAGTTTCTTTTATTATACTTATATTACCATCTATATATATACCTATATACAACTGCATTAAGTATGTCATTTTGAATGAGGATGAGTTTGCCGCAAATGGGGACTCCCACCAGTATAATACAAGAAACAGGGATAAACTGCGTACCCCTATCACCGTGTGCATACTGCCCAAAGATATGTGGACTACTAGGGGCCAAAGATTTATAACAAAGTGAAGCACCTGCATACAATGAATGCTAATACTTTCGTAAGTAAAATATCAAAATTTTTACTGACAAAAAGTTTTTATTCAAACAATGAATATTTAAATAATAATTTTAATGATATACAATTTTAATCTGTTTGTTTGTTACTGTATATTTTGACTTTTCATGTAATGATTTTATTACACTGAATAAAAAAATATTATTATATTATTATTATTATATTATTAGGATCTTCGTGTCCACAAATTGTCTTTCATGCTCAAAAAAATAAAATAAGTGTTATGTGTACCTGGTATAATAATTATTAATATTTATTTATTAATTTAAATATTATATTAATAGACGGGTACTTCTATGTATTTAATGACTAGTTCTATACTGTGTTTGTAGTCCCAGATTATCAGATTATTAATAAATATTTATATTAATACCGCCAGAGTTCAGAAGGATGGTAAATAAATCACCAACAGAAAATTAGATAGTATTTTAAATCATTTAATAATTTTCAATAACATTAATGAACGTACGTTTTCTTTCTCATGACACAATCACCGAAATAAGCTGCTTATTGAGATACCATTTTTACGTTATAATTATTAGTCATTTTACTATTTAAAAACAAGATTTTAATTGCATTAATTAATAAAAGAGCCACTTTTAAATGTCATGGGAATTCATAATTAAGCTAATTTTATAAAATTTTCGTAAGTTTAAATGTAAGCTTAAGTTTTTGGCAACTTTAAATAAGCTCCCTGTCAACACTCGATCATGTTCAAATAAAACATATACTTGGCTGTAATGATTAACTAAATAAATGTCCTCATTTAAATTTCAGCAGGAATTCACGTACTTGTCACTTTTGATATAATATTATTTAATTTATGGAAATAATAAATGATTTTTTTGCTGTTTTAAAAAACTTTTATATATTTATTTCACAAGCAATTATTATGTAGTACATTTATCGTAAGTCATTTTGACACATTCCTAGTGATTACTTAGTTATTGAGGATTTAGTTTTACGTTTAATAGATATCGTAAACCTAAATGAACATTTTGCCTCTTTCCAGGCAAAATAACGAAAAAAACTTTTGAAATTTTTTGCACAGAAGGCGCTAGTATTGGCGATAACTAAACCCAAATAAAAGTTTAATAGGCTATTATTATTATTAACAAAATAAAGCGAGGTAGGTATCCTACACGTACCAGTAAGCAAGTAAGCCAAGCAAAAGAAAGAAAAACAGAAACCTATTTGTAACACATTTTTTCAATATAATCTTTCTAGTCTGACAAGCACAAAGCAATATTGCAATGCTTAGTTCTTCTCTGATGGTCTACGATACTACAAAAGCGACATCTTTGCTAAGTAGCGTGTAGTGGCATGTGCAAGGCTTGATCGAATATTATTTCTATAGCTATTTTTGGTTCGTATTTTCTAAGAACCTGAAATGGCATGGACTTGTTTCTTACTGGAGGTTCGATTCTTCCCCCAATAAGCCGGGTCACAACAGCAATTCAAGTTCATTTTATTATCGACATTTCTTTAACTGAAAATTATATGGGCATTTCTAACACTGACGTCAATAGAGTGTCTAAAAATGCGTGACCACCATTTCGGCTAATTTAGTAATATTTCTTCAGCATATCAGCTTGGTCAACATATAGGATACATGTATCCTATATGTCTATTGGAGTTTTTGGGACATGCTGCATTTTTAATATATTTAACTTTTCTTGATACATACTCGACACAGACGGATTTTCAAAATTGCTTCCCAAATACCTAATTCTTTTGTCCATCCAATTAGCACATGACATACCACCATCAGTGGACATCCAATCGAATTCACCACGCTAGACGAATTTTCAAAATTGCACAAAAACCTCAAGGCAGGTTTAAGAATATGTGAATATGTGGTAAACTTGATTTACCACTAAGCCTAATAGGTTTAAGGACAGATTGTATCTTACTCCAATAAAGAAATTAACTAAAACTGGTTCAAAACAATGCTTTTGCATTGTTTTGAACCCGATATTCGCAATAATTATATCGGTTGGTCAACAGATTACGATGATTAACAGCAATTTCAATGATGAATTTAAATGGGCGCTAAATGTGACAACTTAGGGGCCAAAAGAAACCGAAAAGAAAGTGAAGTGAATCAAGCAGAAGCGATACTGGATAGTCTGTATACAAAATTTGATAATAAATATAAAAAAGTCTGTCTGCCTAATATATCTTAAATCATTTATCCAATTTTCATCAAATTTTAACAGTATGTATATAAAACAAACTCAGGTTTAACGCAAGAACTATACAAGATGTATTGTACATACTGATATTCGTTTCCTTCAATCAAGTACTAAACCCTTTTTGAGCTCGAGTAGCAGTTAAAAATCACTTGACTGATAAAATATGTGACGAATTTGCATACATATATAAGAGAGAAAATAAGAGTTATATTTTATTAACAAAAACAATAGTAAACTCTATAAACATAAGGATATACTTTAATCTATAACACTCGCTAACATTATTTTGTAATTCTTAGTTACTTGAAAACTATCTCCTTCTACTGAATGACAAAGGAGAATTGTATAACATAAATTTCCTGTCTGGTGTACTTCCAACACACATTTTCAGTATCGCTCTAGCAAACTCAGTTGTGGTAACTAACTTATGTTCTATGTATTAATCTACTGGCGCTAGAGTGTACGACCGGCAATCAAAATATGAGTGTTCATTTTAAGTTACTGTAATTGTCTTACACCTGAAGAAATCGTCAACCAAAAAAAAAGCTAATAATTGTTAATTAGACATTAAATTGTTTAAATAAATGTAGGCTATTTTGTATTACATTTAAATACATCACTAGTAAATTGAAAAGTAATGATATACTCGCGTTTAAAAATGCTCATAATGCCTTCATACATATAATTTGATAAACATTTCCTGTTCTCAACATCACATTTTGCTGTCCATTTATTATGGACAAGTGTTAAGAGATGGTTGCGTTGTGGTGGTCAGTCGTTCTCCGAGAAAGGAATAAAAGGAAACCGCCGTAATGAACAGGAAGTCGACCAGTGAATGGCTAGGATTCCACATATCCGGTCCGTGGGCCGAACGCCTAATTGACTAACATGGCAGGGAGGCGGTAGTAATAAAACCGACATTGTTCCGCACATACACACAACTGCACACATCCACAGAGAGAGAGCCTCAGTTCATACTCTGGACAATCTCATTGTGTAGAAGAGAAGGCGGGGTGGAATTTATGAGATCGTTACTGCGGACCCAATTTAGCTTCACGTCGTCTCTCTGCTCTGCACCCTTTCGAGAACTTAATTTTTACTCTTTTGTACGGCGATGAAAACATGTTTAATGATAGGCTCCATTCATTACGAACATCTCATAACTTACCCGGTAGAATAGGAACTGATAAAATATGTATTTAAATTAATTAGACGTGTCTTCTATAGTGTGTGTATAATTTAGAAAATTAATTTATTATTATGAAATGTAAAAACGTTCATGCCGGAGTTGGCATGGCATACGCATATTCTATATTTTTGCTTCAAATTTCGTTTCATCATATGCAATTTAACGAAAAAGTAATTACCAGTAATAAAATAAAACAACATAATTTAATATTAGGAATGGTTTGAGCAAAAATATAACGTAATCGGGTTCCCCTATTGCATTTATGCAATTTCGCCATTCCTTTAATTTGTCGTACTTTGTAATTCCACCACATTCGGCAAATACTGTTTGTTTCTGAATTTTATTTATTAATACTATTAGCTTTTTACGTTACAAATTTCTTGTCAATATTAATTAAAAATGTAGAAGAATAACTACACAAGTACCTACAGAAAGGAAGAGTTTATACCGCATATGTCAAATAACATTAGCCATAGAGGATGTGTATACGTATGTATGTATGTACGATGTATAGACACCGCGCTGCGACGTATTACATACATACGAATACATCGTACATGCATACGTATTTGACACAACCGGTATGTAAATATGCAACTAATATTTGGCAATTCCACTATCTGCTTTTAGTACAGCTGTAGTTCCGTTGTTTATACTATTGATGCACTTTTTAATATTTTCGGTATTTGCCCATAATTCTTCAATGTTCGTAATTAATTGTTGTTCCACATTATATCTGTTATATAAATGATATTTTTTTGTATTTCATATATTTCAAACGCGTTCAGATTAATTTCGTGGCCACGGTAGTACCGCTTTCAGAAAAAACCTTAACAGACCTTGGCAAATGGCAAATCCTAATGAATGCCCATATACATTGTTACACTTGCTTGCACGTTGAACGTGAAATTGTTACAGGCCGCTAATGCGTTGGCTGCTAAATTGTTTACACAGTAAATAATGATTGATTTAGAAGGAACATTAACTACGTAATATTTGCATGGTTGCTCATCAAAAGTCCAAGATACTGAGTTGTAAGGGTCAGGCAGGTAAATTATTTTTTTAGAGAACTGTAAAAAAGAATTAGTTACAAGTCGGTTCAAAACTAAGCGATATAAATTAAATGTAAAATGTATCGAACGATATGATTTATACTTAGCCTATGTAAACCTGGACAGATCACGTATGCATATCGGGCGGACGTCGATAATGAGCACTAGCGGGCACAAGAGAAATATTCCAAAAACAAATCGCGTAACTACGAAAGTAGTGAGCACCGCAGAAGTCTATCTGCGTGCGATGTTTTTAAAATAACTTATTCTTAAAAACGCGTTATGCAAAATTTAATAACATTTATGGAAACCAATGCTCCAGTTTTGCCTTCATCTCCAGTAACAATTCGACTCAATACACCATCCCTGCCTGCATTACAGAGGTCCAAAAATACACGAGAACATTCAACGTGCTGTTGATTTTGCGACGGCGCGGCGGCGTGAGCATTCTCGGCACCCATTTTGCGGTGACCTTAGTCATGCCAATATGTTCATGAAGAATTTTAAAATTGGATGTGTCAAATACTCCAGTCATTCCTGCGAGCTGTCTTCTTTAGCCAAACATCTTCCATTATTAATTTCTCGACCTCTTAACAAATTCTGGATTGGTCACGTCAATAGGTCGCTCCGGCCGTGGGTAGCCTTAAGTGATTCCAACATTGCATAAAGCGACCGCGCCACTTAAAAACCATAGTTTTTCCCGGGCAAGAATCTCCGTAAACCGATGACATCTCTTTCAGTGTGGTATGAACACTTTCCTTATTTTATGAGGAACTTGATAACGCCGCAATATTTTATTTCGGTATAAAACTCTATTTTCTCCATGTTTCACACTTTTTTCCCGATTAAGTTGCTTGGTCGACGATAGTTTAAAGACTACTGGGGTGATTGTGTTAGAACATTATATTTATACCAATAGAGTCAGCCAACCTTTCATTTCGCGAACTTAAAAGCGCTCCCTAGTACTTCCAGTATATGGATTTGACTGGTAATCTGTTCAGATCTCGGGACAAAGATTATACTCCTAAATATAAGGTTTGGTATTAATAGCTTTAATAATTCGGCGGTTATCGTGATTATACACAGATTGAACAAGTCTCGATGTCAAACATTTTCGTCATCACAATACATCCTTTTATACCACGTATAAGAAAGCAACAGGCTTTCAAGAAGAAATCATTTAACTCTTCTTCCCATATGACACTGTCAGCACGTATGGGAGGGATCCCATGCGTGCTGAAGCATCAGGACTAGAAATACATAATATAAAGTGTTCGACACAGTTCAAGTGCCATAAAATATAAGTGAACTGTTTATAAAAGTCTGATTACCATATGTATGTGATCTATAGAAGTTTAGTGCAGAGGGAAACGCAATTTTTGTAAAAATTAAGTTATGGATCCTGGTAACACGTACACTGACTGTATTCTCAAGGCTGTAGAACGGTTAGTTACCATGTCGTGTGCACGGCAGTTCAGTTTTGGCACGATGCGATGGTAATAATACTACTACTGTCACGTCAGAACTACACCAAATCAACCCAAAAATAACTAAATATTACTCCAATTAGTTTATTTGTAAAAGTCATTTATGTTTTGTAATTAAAAAAATGAGGTGTGGCCACCACACGACTTTCTTATACGTATGAAAGTGTTACTTCCGGTCCGAATTTTGAAATTTCATTTATACAAAAAATATTCCAAATCCAACTCTAAATACTTTTGTACTCTTCATAAATATATATAGAATGCATAATTTACGACATATTTGCAAAAAATCGCTATTCGATAAGAGTAAAAGTGGTACTTCCGGTCTGAATTTTGAAATTTTTTTTATACAAAAGATATTTAAAAGTATGTTCTAAATACTTTTATACTTGTAATGTACCTGCCTAGAAAGCATGACTTGCGAGATATTCGCGAAAAATTGATTTCCGATAAGAGTAAAAGACCTACTTCCGGTAGGAATTTCGAAAAACTTTATTAAAACAATTTTTCTCAAATTTAATTTTGAGTACATTTGAATTCTTTATAAATTTGTTTAAACTTAGTAATTGACGAAATATTTGCAAAATTCGATTTTTTCACTGAAGTAAACTACTACTTCCGGTCTGCCGATTCTGCTCAAAATCTAATCAGTTCTCAAGAGGGAGTTTATATTCGTAAATACAAAATTTGGAATTGATATCTACAGCGGTTTGACCGCTATCGTGGTCACACACACACAGACACACACACACACACACACAGAGAGAGACACACAGACATTTTTTAAAAACCACTTTTTTGGTATCAAGGGACCTCAAAACGTGGACATCTGCAAAAATCTCGAGGTCGAAAATTTTCATCATCACAATACTTCCTTATACTACGTATAAGAAAGTAAAAGGACGAATAATATACTGGTAAGATTAAGATCTTAATGAAATTAAGAAGACATAAATGGAGAACCCGTGACGAATTAGTTACATAATACCTGTATAGTATTTAAAATATGAGAAGTATCTTGCCGAAATATATTTAGTTGGAGTTAAAAAGAGTCCTTTATTACAAAAAAGAAATAAACCTTTCATTACAAGAGCCAGACGTTAACGCATTATTCTAAAAATGGAAAAGAACAATTCCTTTGGCAACCATCTCGAATTTAATTGAAATATCATTTACGAAATACGAATGCCTGTTTTCTATCTCTCACGTGGGATCTCACTCTACATTCAATATTATTTAAAAAAAATTGTTAATAAATCTAATCATATAGCAGATGTGTATATGATTTTATTGATTAATCAATTTACACAAGTAACATTAGTATTTCGCAATTACACGCAGAAAGAACATTTCGCACTGGTGAAATGCGCAACCGCTCATTCATAATAATATAAGCCAACTAACTATTCATTCGTGTTGAAGCAGCGCGGTGCTTTGAACACGCTACGTTTATTGGAAACAGCGATAAATCAATATCTAAATTAATAGTCGGCAGATAAGGTTACTTACAGGTTGAGTTAACTATGTACTGCATTGCATAACTTCGTACTTAATAATAAAGTGTAGCAGTTGGGTCACGTTCCATCTATTGTGATATATGAAGTAATTGTTAATTGATATATGTGGCATATACATAGTTCATTATATGTTTGGTTGAGGTAACCATTATATTTTTTCAGAAATCTTTAATAAAACTCAAGAACTGGTATTGTTGTTCCTTAATAAATCGAATGATGATTCCCATAATAATAAAGTAACAGCTACAAAAGTTATCACTATCATACTGTAACGAAACCAACGCACAAAAATAAGCAGACCTCCGGGCGACGACAAAAAAAAACGTACTCGTAAACAGGCAATGAATCATCCACACACATATGTATGCGAACCGACGGAAAAACGGGAATTTCTCTGGAAGGCTCCCGGGCTATCGAGATGTCGATAGAATCTTCTCGTATACTTCTAGGCCTTTTACGAGGCAATATAAGAACAGCTGGTGCCGGGTTGATTAATTATTTCATTCAGTAGTATTCGAACAATACAAAATAAATATACTGGTGCAGTGTTATATAAATAGAAGTGATATAAATAAATACGAGTGATTATTTGTAGTAGTTTTAAGTGCGATACATTTATTTTATATTTTTATATTGTGATTAGTTTTAAGTGTGTAAATATCCAGACAGTTTTAAAACATTTGCACGAGTTGTTTTATTGCGAACCCGAAAACGCAACAATACATAAAAAATAGGGGGCCTGTTAGACGATTACGTTAAAAGACAAGATGGCTGACACATTCCTAAATAAATGCTAACACTGCACCAGCGTAACTAGCTCAAGAGATTTTTGCTGTACCTAAGGAAATTTATCAAATTTTAAAATGCAGTATCGAAACTGAATGAAACTAAAACAACATATTATTTCTCCATAACCTTAATGCATTTCAGATTTTAAACAACTGTCATCGATATTTGTCTAACATCAAATCGTTCTTAATAAATAATTGCGGTTATACCTTTCTACGCCCCCCCCCCCCCCCGCTCGATAGAACGTATTTGTCATAAATCACTGTGGTAACAATCTTCCATTTATCCCGTTCCCCTCACCGTGCATCAGGGTTGGCTGATTTTTACCATGGTTTTTACCGTCTGGGGAAAAACCTGTTTTTACCATCTGGGGGAAAAACCTGTTTTTCCCATGGTTTTACACCTTCAAAAGAAAAAATTCTATAGTTTTTATTATTTTTTGCAAACATTCATTTTAAATTAAAAGATCAATTTAGGTAGTATTATAAGCATGTAAATATATTTTTAAAGCATACTATCCATATATAGATAAGAATAGCATTTTTATCATAAATTGATATATTATATATAAATAGTACTATACAGGGTGTAACAAAATAAGTGTAAAACATTTCAGGGGGTGATTCCTTAGCGAAAAAGAGATAGGGTCTTTCATATAAAAAACTTCAATGGAGCATCCCTTGTTAAGATACAGCCCCATAAAGGGGGTGCATAAAATTTGTTTTACAATACACTAAAAATGTAATTTATTTCCAATGTAACTTTTTGTCTGATTATTTGTTTACCATTTAAAAATCTATTTCCAATACCTTGTTTCATTCGAAACAAAAAATGTCTCTTGAATTTTTTGCCCAAAAGTAATCAGTTCGTAGCAAAAAATTATTTTACGAACAACTACAGAGATACATCGTCATAAATGCGAACTGGATTAGTATTGTTATTTTGTAGTTACTACCTGCATCAAAATACATATGATTAAAGATGAATAAACAAAACTAATTTATTAATAACAAAACATAAAACATGTAGAAATCATAGTAAATGTTCAATATGTCTTTTGAAAGTTCTCTGATAAATTTTCTTGGGTCCATATACTTGTCTTACCTTGTCAAGAACTGCATCCATATCTTGGGTTAAATCGCGGGACAAGAAAGGACAACCGCTCAAGTAGTAATGGACAATCAATTTTATTGGACAGGAGCTTATATAAAAACTTTCCACATAGAGTATCTCTCCGGCCGGACAAAGAAGTCATGTCATGACGCGTTAGTAGCTCTTCCTGTGATATGCCCCTCTCCGGATAAATTCCATCATGTTTAAAAGACATAAAATTCAAGAATTTTCTGTGTATCCGATCCAAAGGTAAGGTATCATAGGCATATATGGGATACCAAATTAAGGCGGCATATTCTATTTTACTCACAACATATGCAGAGTATAATGACTTAAGCAATGACATATCTCTGAAGTACTTAGAACTCCGCATGATGAAACCAAGGAGTTTGAAGGCTTCTGAGTATATGCTTGAAATGTGTGATTTGAAAGTAAGGCTTGAGTCAAATAAGGCTCCCAAATCTTTAACTTCTGGTACCATTTTTATGTTAGTGCCGTGAATGAAGTACGCAGATGAACTATTAAGGAAACCACGAGTATACGAAACTACGCAACATTTGTTTACATTTAGCTTGAGTTATTAGAGTCACAGCATTCAACTAGCATATCTAAGTTGTGTTGGAGTTTATTTATATCATCCAATGTTGAGACCTCTGAGTATAGTTTAATGTCATCCGCGTATCCAAGAACAGGGCAATCCATCTTGAGAAGCAAATCATTGATAAATAAAATGAACAATAATGGACCCAGATTTGACCCCTGTGGCACTCCTGAGGTGAGAACGAAGTCATTTGATGAGTAGCCGTTGTAAGTTACATAGCATCTCCTCTGATGCAGATAAGATGTAAGTAGAGAAACACAGGAGGGAGAGAAACCCAGAGAACTGATTTTGGACATTAAAATTTTATGATCAATCATGTCAAATGCTTTCGACAGGTCCGTATAAATAACATCAACCTGTCCACGTTTGTCTAGAGTTTCGCAGATAAACTGAGATATCGTAGCCAGGGTCGTAACCGTAGAACGACCCGACATAAATCCATGCTGGTTGGGTGCAATAAAAGAAACTGTATGATTATAGATGCCAATATACAGTACTCGCTCAAATATCGTTGCAAAATTTGATAATATGGAAATAGGTCTGTAATTAGACAGAGATGTGCGATCTCCTTTCTTATGTACGGGAACGATTCTGTTGAATTATATTTTATTAACTAAGGTTACACAAAAACTACAAAACTTTTTGAATGTAAACCTAATTTAATCAGTAAACATTAGAATATTATAGCAACTTGACAGAAAAAGTGTGCGATCGTCACTTGTTTCCGTCACGGCTATGTATAGAAATTATAAAAATTTCAATATTTACAATATTCTACGAGAACTAAAGATTAGAAATTACTCACGCTGGACTCCATGTATACTGTATTTTTTTTTCTGATGACTATATATTTGAAAATATTTGAATAAAAATGATATATTAGAATTATGACTAGGGAGCGGACACTAAAGGTTGATGACTCATCGCCCATGGGCGCACTATTGAAATGTTAACTTTTGCCGAAGGCCACATCCGAAGTCACTTGGAATACTTTTGAAATTATTGATAGCCACATCTAATGTAGTTAATCCATCTTTTAATTTGAGATTTCGATTTTCAAAATATGTGATTAGTGTTCATGAAGGAATAACAACCGATTTTTTAAATTTGGGCTTTGTGTTGGTTCCTTGCACTCAGAAAAACTTCGAGCATCGTCATTTAAACATGTAACGAAATTTTGTAAACTATCGAAATTCTCTGCATAAAAACCAGTAGCTTCCAACCATGTTCCCCATCTAGTTATTACTGGTGAGGGACGCAGTGACAAAGACGGAAGTTTCGTCCTGTAAAGAGCTACTCTCAATGGTGCTTTTCTGAAAACTTTTTTAAAAGCGGATACAAGTCTATCAACTACCGGAAACATGTCTCTGATATATTCACAGATTCTGTGGACAGCATGTGCTACACAAGTTATATGCAGCATATAAGGATATGTTTCCTTTAATAGCCTGCCTGTTTTTAACATATATACGGCACTGTCACTAACAAATAAAAGTATTTTTCCCTGTACCTGTCGTCCGAATGAAGCATTTTGTGCAAGTTCTCGTCAATGGTTTTAGCAACTGTTTCCGCATCAACTGTATTTATAACTTTAGATGCTATTACATATGCGTTATAGTGCGGAATAGTTGGATGTAGTACACCAGCTACAACATTTACCGCACAGCATCTTAATATATCGACAGTTTCGTCGGCTCTTATCCATAGGTACTGATTTGAAAGATGTCTTCTAATGCATTCTAATGTTTTCGTGAAGCACTTAGAAACACAATATGTGCGTAAGGTGGATTATCAGGAATATTTCGACCAGCATATTTTTGAAGAAATATATTGAAAGTGGAATTGTCAACTTTCTTTAATGGGATATTAGCCGCCATTAAAGCTTCACAGAGTTCTTCGTTAAAATTGTCAGCTTCAACGGGGTCCAATGTCTGTGTATGTTTTAGCGATGCCAAGTGACGTTGTACGTGGTCTTTTTGGGCATTCTATAAGGATATTTTACAGACTATGCAATAAATTTCGGAATCACTGACAATGGAGGACATACAATCAGTATTACCCTTAATCAAACTTGCCATTGTTTTACGATGCTATTCTCGACGTTTTTCCCTATCATAATAACATAAACAATGTTCTAGATCTAAATAAAAGATAACTAAAAATGTATCCATATGTTATTGAAACTTAACAAAATCCAATGCACACTTACGTCGAGATAATTTGGAGAAATAGATTCAATCAAACGGTATTAAACAGGAACTATTACAAAAATTACGAAGTACGTAATTAACAGTCAAAACAATGAAAAAACGAAACTAACGTAAGTATGAATAGGAATATTATCATGCTATGGTACATATAATAAATTTTAAAAACCCCTCACGCTACTACCTACAAAGAAACGAATTTTATGAGACTTGTTTTTTGCTGTCGTTGCAGTTGACCATATGAATAGTGCTATTCAGTAACTGTGTGTTCTTCACATTATTTCTTTGCTCCTTCGTAATTTAAACCTGGCACGTCCGCTGTCTAATTATGACATATTTAATTTCCCAATATTTTATGAGTTTAATACTTTGCAATTCAAGGTCATTATAATAGAATACATATTTATTTACAAATATTTAACGTGCAATTGATGTGTAATGTATCTTCGACCAAGTTTGTTTCATTCCCTAGTTTTTTGATATTCATTGATATTCGTAGCTTCTTTAAATTTATTAATGTTTTTGTTTTACTTAATATAAATATATATGTTTCTTTTTCGCTCAATACTATGACTCTGCAATTAGGTTTGTTCTGTAACATATCAAATGACATCTCTATGGTAGCGATTCTGTTTCACTGCCCATTTATATTATATCTCTTTAAATCTTCACAGACTTCATTATATTCTTTTCTTGTTTTCATCTTCACATTTTCTATTTACGTGAGTTGTATTATTATTGTACATTATACATATGTATCATCCTATATTAAATTACTAACTAAAGATAATAGTTCTTTGAAAACAACTAATGGATTTCATTTACATATTATTGTCTAGTCCATAACATATATACGTCATTTTTTTTAAATTAAAATTTCAAGTTACTGTAAACACCATGCATACATAAATGTATTTATTATACATAGGTATAATCTGGCAAAGCACACTAACAGTGTCACGTCTCCTAAAGAGACTAATTACTATGACTTTTCATGGCAATTTACAATCATATTTTCTAGGAGAACGAAAAATTGCTGGCAATTTAAAAATACAGACAACAACCCAATTTAACTAGTAATAATACTGTTGACTCAAAATACACATAAAAAAACAATTTTCTTTTTAAATTACAAACATAAGCGCCAAGATTTGAAAACATAATTCCAGAGAGAAGACGAGAGAGAGAGTAAATGATCAAAAACAACGATTCGAGTTCAAGGCAGTTCGGGATATTTTTAAGTAGAATTGGACAAGCTAAAAAAAGAAACACACTTCGTTCTTAAATGAGACAGGCATTTCATATGAAATCCATTAACTACACAAAGATAACATTAGTTACTACTACTACAACCTTTTCAATGTTCTGACACAGAAAACGGCACTGTGTAAAATATGAATAGAACAAACATTTTGCGTAATGGTTTCGTAAATATTAGGCACATGTCAGAAAAAACTAAATATGTAGGAGAGTAAATGCTTTAGCTTTTCTTGTTTAAATTAAAAAAAGGAAACATAATAATTTTTGTGAGTATTCACAGAATATTACTAGCTTTGTATTAATAATAAAAGGTGATTTAAATTGAGCTTATGGAATTCTCAATAAAAATTATTACAAAATGATATTATTTCTGTAGGGAGATTCTCCATCTCTCTTGGAATCCATTTCAGCAATAAAAATGAGGTGCCACCACACGTATTTTTTATACATACATGCTTCCCGAATTTGTTACAAATTTATTCTAAACGAAGTTTACAATACTTTTATCCTCTTAATAAACCTGGGAATAGCAGTGTTACTTCTGGCGAACATGAACTGCAGTCGCGGTTACTTTTAGCACCTGTCTAGACCATAATGAAGACTGTAATCCGAAGCATGAATTGCAGTTCCAACGTGAAGGTTTGGTTCTTGGAACAGGTAATTACATAGAAATTTAAGGATTTAAGGACTATCGATTTTGTGGGGAAATATTTTGTTGATCCCACAAATATTATATTATTTTAGTTTAAAGACGTTATTCACCCCCCACCCATATATGTATGAAACTACATGACATGTACAAAAAAAGAAACATATATAAATTATATTACAAAAGTAGAAATATATTTAGAAGGGTCATAACTGCAGGGGAGCCCTCTAAAACACTGCACCATTTGGTCTAGGATGTAGGAAAAAGCCTACATCGCAGTGCCACAAAACTAAAGGTCTTTTGTTGTTAAGATCCAAGCAACAGCCTCTGAGTTAAATTCCGTGTATCCAAATTCAAATTTAGCTAGAGGATATTTTTCAACAACATATTTAACTGTTTCAATCTCAGCTCCGCAATCACAAGGTGGACTCGCGATCATATTCCACTTGAATAACATACAATTGTAGTGAAGTGAATAAATAAACTGTTTTGAACTCAATTTGAGTTTATTTCAATTTTTTACTTGTAACATACCATTCGCCTCTTGAAACCAGGCAATCCACTGATGCTACATGAATTTCATTTGTCTTTGGATATACCTTCGATATTGACTTGAAAAATGATATCTGTACTTAAAGCTAATAAACAACCATGGAATTAGTCAATCAAATATTGAGTGAGAGGGGTACAGTTTTGCTCGTTTATGAAAATTATAGATTTTACAAGTATCGTGAACTTAAAAAGTAGTGAAACATGTTGGTGCTGTACGAAACGTAAATGTTCTGCAAAATTATATACGTGTGGTGCAAATTATTTGTTTTCGCGGAAAAGTGGCTCACATAATCACAATTTTCTCACTGAAAAGGTATTTAATAGACAGAAAGTAAGTAACAGTGTAAAAAGAAAAGCCGCAGAAGACATCTCAGAAAGACCAGCGAAATTAATACATAAAGATCTTTCTACACAAATAAGTGTTTTAACCACATTGACAACGAAGGATATATGCATAAGAAATAATATGAATCGGGCGAAATTGAAAACAGTGCCGAAGTTACCGCTTTCAATTTTAGAAGTACATGACTTCCTAAATTCAATTACCATAAAAACCTCGGAGAATGAGGATTGTTTGTGGATTAATAACACATCTTCCAATATTGTTGTGTTTTCATGTAGGAACAACATTGAAGTTATGTGTAATAGTGAAACTATTTATGTTGATGGAACATTTGATTATTGCACGAACTCTTTTCTGCAGTTGTTCACCATTTATGCGTCTTTTCGAAATTATTATATACCCGTAGCATTTTGTTTATTGCCAAATAAATTAAAATCAACATATCGCCAGTTATATGAAGAAATAAAACAAAAATGCTGTGAAATGGAATGTACTTTCAATCCGAAAAATATTGTTATTGACTTTGAAAAAGCCATACATGTGAGTGTGTTAGAAATACTGCCAACTGTGAATATTATAGGATGCAGATTTCACTTGGCCCAGACGTGGTGGCGAAAGATCCAGCAACTTGGTCTTACTTTAGATTATAAAGATAAAGAATCAACTATCGGAAATTGGATAAGACATTTATTTGGTTTAACATTTTTAAACCCTGATGAAGTTGGAGACTGTTTTGTGTTCGATTTTGCAACTGATCAACCGATCGCCTGGTTGATCATTTGCTTCCAGTCGGAATCTTAAATTTGTTGTAAACAAAAATGATTTCAAGTTCCAACTCTAAATACGTTCCTACTCTCAATAAATGTGTATAGAATGTATAATGTGCAAGATATTTGTAAAATACTGCTATTCGATAAGAGAAGTATTACCGATCCAAATTTTAATTTTTCCAAATCCAGCTCTAAATACTTTCGCACTTATAATAATCTTTATAGAACGTATACGTAATTTGCGAGATATTCGTAAAAGAACTGTGTTTCCTTAAGACGAAAGACCTACTTTCAGTAGGAATTTCGAAAAAAATCTTTCACAAATTCACTTTTTAGTACTTTTGTAGTCTTTAGAAATTTGTTTGTAGTACTTTTTATTTTTTTAATGAAGTACACTACTGATTCCGATTTAACGATTTTACTAAAAATGTAATCACACTGCTAATCAAGGTGTTAAATTTTGTACCGGATAATTGGCAGCAAACCTTTCGGAGCAGAATATTGATAATTTAGAAGTATCATTAGCATAATAATAAAAATTAATTTGTAATATAAACTCCACCAAGAAATGTTGTCTCAACAAAATCACTAAATACCGAGAATAGGAATAGTATAAGTTTATGTACTTTATAATATAATAAATGTTTATTATCTCGTCCGTCATGTTTCGAGTCGAGTGAGGTCTTATACTCTACAAATCCAACTACTTGGTAAATCCCTTCCTGTTGCGCTATATCTTGAGGTAACCCTTCCTCCGTAATAACCACGTCTCTAATAACTGAATTTTCCTTGATCAACAGATGTACTACATTTCACATTTGCGAAAGCTTTGTGTAGTTCTTTGTTAAGTAATTTCGAAAATCTTCACATGAATGCCATTTCTTGTTCTTTTGAGTGGACAGGAAATACTGTGTGTGTACTTAAGAAAATATTTTAAAAAATTGCGTGCTAAATCATCCGCAAGATCTTTAAATATTTGCAAGTTTTAGCATACGAGTTTACTATCGAGTTGTACATATTTAAAAGTACGCTGGTCAACTGTAAAATAAGTGGGGTTACTAATAACCATCACCTAGCCTAAATTTTACAGGAAATAGGACCAGAGAGAGAGAGAGAGAGAGAGAGAGATGTGGAAAAAGTAGTAAAATATTAAATGGTGAAAAGAAAACTCAGGAGCGCAAATATTATGAGGATACAATCAACAATTCACCGTAGAAACTACAAAAGAAGAGAGGAAATGAAAACAGTGATTGTAAAGTGAAGAGTCCTAGATGAAACGACAGCAGTTATTTTAAAAAAAATGTATTTCGTGTATAGAAGATGAATTATGATGAAAAGAAAAAATTTCTAAAGAACGAGAGGACTCATCAATAGTACCTATATAATCAAAGAAAAACATAGTGGAACATTCAAACTGTATATAGCAATCGTCAGAAATTGCAATCAGTTATTATAGCACAATTCGAAGTTATAACGCGACGCAGCTATTCGGAACTGAACAATCAATTGTAAAACGGCCCGAGATTCAATAAACATCAACAAAACAACAAAACTAAAGTAACAGCTCGCTATTCCACAATAAAATTAACAAAATTCCATGAGATAATAAACAAAGTTGATGAAGTAGTATGAAAGCAATCTGATAATAAAATGTGACTGAAAGATTATCATATCACTGGAGAAAGTTATCAGAAGAAAAAACTAAAAGTAAAAAAGATCGATTAGAAAATGAACCAAGAAAAAAGTAATAGCTATAACTTATATGGAACCCATTATGTTCACTAAATCCTCTGTCACGTGTTTCTATGAAAGAGTGAAGTTGTTAAGGCGTTCACCGGTAGAGAAACTCAACCATCTGGAATATTGACTATTTATTGTTCACTCCGCACATCCTTTTGCCAATCATAATCGCCTGTTTCTATTTTTATGTATCAATAACAGCTTTTTACAAAAATACTTTCTTTCACACCTGCAGCTAACAAGCATATTTTTGCGTTACAATAAATTTAGTTAGACTGTGATCGTTCTTTGCATCTTTGATTACGAAGCTGTTCGGTTTCGTTACTTCTTGCTAAGATGTAATAAACATGTTAATTCACTACGCTTCTGTCTCTTTTTTTAATTTTAACACAAATCAGATCTAACACAAGATGTCCTAAAGTGTTTTGTATTTTAAAAAACTTAATTGATGTAGATCTGTAAGGTTTGTACAACTATTCATTAACGATCAACTCATTCAGATGGGAGTGTGCGTGCTGCAACTCGCCCAATAAGGAACTAATTCTACGTACTTCATCGTAGGGATGCACATGATATATCGTTTTTTTTAAAAAAATCGATATTTTCTTTTCGATAATCGAGATTAAAATCGAATTTTTTTTATTCAATAATATCGTTTAATCAAATATGCCATTTTTTCAAATTTCAGGCATTTATTTCACATTCATAGACATAAGAACACGCTCACATTATACAGAATTTATTATATAGTTAATTGATGAGGCTGATACATGTTGAAACTCCATATTTAACTGAATAAATAAAATACGTAAACTTGGTTTCAAAAATTATTTAATAATATCACTACAATATCGTTTTGCCAAACTTTAGCTTCATCAAGGTGATGAGTAACTGAATATACAAAATTATTACAACATAATATATAGTGTCACAAAAGCATGGGATATGAGTGGGGGTATTTTATAAACTATAGCATTGTAACAAAGGGGAATAATTAAACTGAGTCTGATCGTCTAAAGCACGATCTAATTTACTGTATCTATTAATTTCTAGGGTTTCTAATAAATTAAGTTTCTGTCCACAAGTCAACATATAGACCCGCGATTTCAATATATATCTATATATCTACATGATAGCTAGCAATAATACAGTAAATTTAGTAGACAATATTCTTGCACGAAAACGAAAAAAGCAGGCTTTATCGTTAGTTTATCCAAAAATACAAGAAAATTCAGATAACAAATATAATGCTTTCACCTATATAGGACATACATCAATAAAAATAGATAAACTAATTAAAAACGTTAAAAATGAGTCAATAGCATTTAAAACTAATAATTCAGTTCAAAAATATATTAGAAACGATAAATATAAAACGGATAAAAGGTTGAAATCGGGGGTCTACCGATAGGTCCAGCTCGGAATGGGCCATAGTCAGCAATCAGTGGCAACACCGAAACCCCCACCGAAACCCCTCTACCCGCAGCAGCTTCAATTGCAGTTAAGAATTTAGTAAGCCTTAAACCGCGCAAGGATATAGTCGTTTGCATATTCGTTCTGTATACGTAATTTGCCCATTTGTTTCAGACATAATAAGGTCCAATTTATTATTATTATTGTATTCTTAGCTGCTACGGAAAAGTAATTTTAAGTAATAAAAAAACAATAACGTTTTCTAAAAGATAAAAGTAAAAAAATCAATAATTCTACAAAATAAATTCAAATTTTAAGAAAGTCACTCAAAATAGGAGCACGCGGAGTGGTATCGTACACACGTTGCCACATAGCACGTTCCATACGTATATTGTTGCCTATGTATGGCCCGTTCCGAGCTGGACCTATTGGTATATGTTGACTTGTGAGTGTGATAAGGTATATGTGGGTCAGATAGGCCGTACTTTTGAACAAAGGACCGGGGAACATGAAAAAAATTATATATATATATTATATGGGTCAAAAAACGGACTCTACTTTCGCAACGCATTGTATAGATGAAAAACACGAATTCAATAGAGATTTCAAAGTTTTACATACCCAAGACAAAGGACAGAAACTTAATTTATTAGAAACCCTAGAAATTAATAGATACAGTAAATTAAATTGTGCTTTAAACGATCAGACTCAATTTAATTATTCCCCGTTGTTACAATGCTATAGTTTATAAAATACCCCCACTCATATCCCATGCTTTTGTGACACTATATATTATGTTGTAATAATTTTGTATATTCAGTTACTCATCACCTGATGAAACCAAAGTTTGGCGAAACGATATTGTAGTGATATTATTAAATAATTTTTGAAACCAAGTTTACGTATTTTATTTATTCAGTTAGAAAAAAGTTAATAATTTGAAAAATGCTTATTGGGATGTTTGCTATTTCGTAGAAATTATAATCTGGAAACGGTAGCGGAATATTTCATTTCATAGATTTTACATTTCGTATAGTTCGCCTTTATGGGGCGTTATTTTTCAAGTTTCCCACAGTATTATTTAGTAACTAGGTACGACATTAACATGTTAACTTGCCTATTTATATATGAGTGGTCATTTTCAGTTTTAATGTTGATGTTACTAAATAATATTGTGGGAAATTTGAAAAATGTTTACTGGGTTAATATAAAGTTCTGAAGCTTATATGTAATATACACAAAGATATATTTAACTCGCAATTCTATATTAGTTAAAGATTTTACTATTTTTTCTAATAAATGACTTGAAAAGCCACAAAGAACTTTTATTATAAACATGAAAAAAAATATCGATATCAAGGAATATCGTCTTAATTCGATATTTGTTTAAAATCGATTTTCAATTTTTGATACATTATTTGATTCTAATATCGATATTTTGGAAATGCTGCGCATCCCTACTTCATCATACATTCTTTCTTTCTGTACAATCGAAGTATCTTATCATGTCAACAAAAAACCGACTTAAGGCA
The DNA here is from genome assembly GCA_963170755.1 of Amphimallon solstitiale. Lineage (NCBI taxonomy): Eukaryota > Metazoa > Arthropoda > Insecta > Coleoptera > Scarabaeidae > Amphimallon > Amphimallon solstitiale. The sequence continues at coordinate 80,793,897 of OY720676.1, read as the reverse complement.
ACTTCCTACTAAATAAGCTAGCTTTCTTTGATTAGCACTCAAGTTATCTGAAATACTAATTAAGGAGCAGTGATTTTGTCATACAACATTTTCGATTCTTGTTTTAAAAGTTTCCAAACTTTGGGGCGGTAATTTATAAGTCAATAAAAAAATGTATTAACACTGTATTTATATATTACACTGCATTTCGTTATTCCATCCCAATCTGTATTCAATATCCAAACAGCTGATCTAAAAATAACACCCTGACTGACCATCAATATTTTTTGTTCTATTTGTACTCCAGATATTTTACTAGGAACTACCGACCATTTTACCTGAGCCAAAAATGTGGGTCTACTTCGTCTTTAGAATATTTGAAATGTAAACAAATTTTTAAGCAACAGTGCTATAGTGATTTAGTGTCTTGACTAATAGCTGATATACACTATCTATAAAATATTCGTACATATGAAACAAGTTCAAAAACTTAGTCCGACAAATTAGAATAATTTGATGTAATGTATGTTTGTATTGGAAAGAAAACTTTACAAATACGCATATAAACAAAATATTTATTGTTTTTAAAAAACAATACTGTATAATGCACATTAATTTTACTACAGTACGAAAGAGTGTTTGTGCATATGGAATAATCAAGCTATTTACTATAATTAGATCAGTACGTAAGAAAGTTAAAAAACATAGACGGTGTAATTAAACATGTGCCGTTTTGCAAGATGATGGAAAAATCCATTGACCAGTAATCAAAAAATTGATTCAAAATTACAGGCAGTGCATAAGTGTATATACAACAGTAACGTTATACTAGATGTCTAGCTAGTGTAGTCTTATAAAAAAAAACGATAAAAATTTCAAAAAACATTTTGAAAATAAACAATTTCTTTGGGAAACACGATTATTTAGGATATAAATCAAATTAAAAATAACCTGATGTGTAAATATTTATGGTGGAGTGTAAATTTCTTCTTAGAGCTCCTATAAGATTGATATATGTATTTTCTATTTCATTCTCCATTATATTTCAAATGTATTTCCAAATGTCTTTAACATTACGTAGAAATAATTTCACTTACAACAATTATGTTATTTGCTTTTTGTTTTATTTGAAATTGTCTTTAGAAATTGCTAACTTTTCGAAGTCAACTAGCAACAAAACTGGTTTCCATCCATGCCTTCTAATGGTAACGTATATATATATGTATATTATATACTTCTTCGTGACATATAGCTTTATATATTAATACAAATTGTTTATTATCAGCTGTTCTATGGATTATGTAACTATACTTTTCGTTGACTAAAATTAACAACAAAAAACCGTTAGCACTATTTTCAATAGAAGATCGTTAAAATTTAATTGTAATAGATAGATAGATAATTTACTTTATTCGTTCCTGAAGGTACAAATGTATATGAAGTAAATCAAACGAAAATAAAACATATAACATAGATTATTATATAAATAAGTACAAAATTTTGCAAATAAGTATCTATAGAATACACAAAAATAAATAACTCTAGAAAATAGTTCTGAATTCCCTACTGAATATACACAACTTCAACAAAATGTGAATAATGTGATACACCCGGATGATGTCCGTCGTGTAGCAAATTAAATAGTTTGCTACCTAGAGAGATCAGTCCCCTATGTGTAATACCTAGTCTGTTTGCAGGGGGCCTGAGAAGGTCTTTTCCACTAGTATATTAGGACGCCGCGGCGCCGGTCAGTTCGACCACGGGTACCTGGATAATCTTTCACTCAAAAATGGTTGGGTTAATCCCACCCTTCAGTTCGACCACGTAAGGGATGGTCATTGAAGGGGTATATATATTTATATATTTATTATTATTTTCTCCTGTGTAGATATTTTGCTCAATTTTCAGGCAGAAACTTATATAAAAATAAATTCTGCAAAACACAATATTAAAAAACATAGATGTCATATTAGAAAAAAACAAGTTTTCATCAAAATGATGATAGAAAAATATATGTTAGGTACGTTAAGCAAATTAGAATTTGTAAAAAGTTTGTCGTTGCATTATTTACATTAAATTAATTTTTGTACATATTTTGATACATATGTAATTATACATTTATACTATATACTTATATTGAGCAGCTATGAAATGTGATTTTTTCTTCTGCCTCCATTGTAAAATTGGTGTATATATTTTGATACATGTGTAATTATACATTTATACTATATACCTATATTGACGAACTATAAAATGTGATTTTTCCTGTGATTCCTTTGTAAAATAAAGTTTTATATTTTAAAAGACTGATTTTTATTTTCCAATATGTGTTTCAAAATTGTCGCATCCGTTACCAACAGTTACATTATTATTTGAAAGTTTAGTTAATCTACGGTTAATCCTTTCCTCGCAAGGTCGTGGTCGAACTATAGGGTTGGATTAACGTCAGGTCATTAGCGTGGTCGAACTGACGGACTCCCGTATATTATATAGGTGGAAAGATGAATTTGTCTGAATTTTATGTTGTCATTATTATATACATATACATCAAAGAATGTCCAACATAAAAAGGCTAGGCAATGATAATATTTTATACTTTACAAAAACAGGTCTGCAATATTAAGTTGACTAATACTTGCTATACAAAGAATTATTCTTTGCGGTGCAACATACACTCCATTGACTCAACGCGATGATCTCCAGAATAATATACCAAACAAAAGACGCGAAACAACATTAGCGTAATAAAAGAATAGTATACGTGGTTCCCAATAATGACCTTTAAATTTTTAGTTTGGTAGTATATTTTATTAAGTTTACTGATAATCTCGTCACTGTGACCCTCCAAGACAACACGTCATCAAGGTGCATACACAAAAACTTGATCGATGTCGTTTGCTCGACAGCCACTGAATCTATCTATATTAAGGTCGGTTCTAGTTTGAGGTGTCCGAAATACCATAAGTTTGGTTTTGCTTAAGCTTAAAACCAATTCGTTGTTTATGAATCACAAGCGACTCTGCCGCCGTTTGCAGCGGCACCCGCAGTGAAAACCAGTCCCGATGTATCATCAGCATATATAACTAAATTGTACACTAATAGAAAAATGTGGATAATATAGAGTAGAAATAGTACCGGCCCAAGAACATTTCTCTCCGGAACACCTATTTAATAGGCAGATCCAAGAATTGTGAGAAATAAAATTTACATTCCCACCTATTTTGTATATAATTTTAACAAATTGAGTTCGATTCGATAAGTAGGACGAAAACCAACCTGCAAACTCGCCAATAATTCATAGGACTCCAATTTACTAAGGAGAATGCGAAGGTTCACACAATCGAACGTTCCGCTCAAATCACAAAAAACACCCACAGGACATTCATCACGATCCAACAAATACATAACTCTATTGAAGAGCGAGTTAATAGCCGCAAATGTTGCGTAGTTCCTCCTAAATCCATGACGTTGATCCATTATAATGATTCTTTTTTAAATAATTGAGCAATCTCGTCAACATGGCATATTCAAACATTTTTGAAAAACTATACATGTTAACGATATGTGTCTATAATTCTTGACTTCTGATATTCCTTTTTGTGTAATGGCATTGATACTTTCCAGATGTGCGGAAATACATTATCCCGCAGCGATCTATTAATCCAGTCGTGTTAGAGCCACTGCTATCTCTCGCAAAAATTTACTAAGAACATCATTCGGTCCAGCACTGTTCTTATCTTTCAACATCATAATGATGCAAACCGTTTAGGTGGCGCTACAAACATGCTGCCCCCACCACCATCAATACCGACACTACACATCTCATTCTTACTACCAACCCCAGATTGAATATTCGCCACTAAATGATTTGGTTGGTAAACAAAGAATTGATTAAATGTACGACGCTTAAAAGCTAAAGCGCAAGCAAGGTAAATGAAATGGAATGCAAAAAATACATATAAGTCAGAGTGTTCTGTATCGCTTATTAAGTCTTAATAAGTTTAAATGAAAATCTTATAATAAACACAGTTACGTTTTGCAGATCATTGTCCTTTAGAATAGATAATAATTGGATGGGCACTATTGGTATAAAAATAAGAACAGATCGCACACCTTCTGGTCAAGATCAATTGAGTCATTTTTAGAACGGGCAAAGGCCCTTAACACGGCCTGATAACTTCAGAAATATTCAGTATCGACGGCTTTATGTGCCCTCCGAAACACGGCAGCAGCTCCCAGAAATGTTTGTAAATAAAATTTTCAGGTAGTGTGATTGACAATCGAATCATTAAACCAAAAATGCAACGCTTTATATTTTACAATTCTTGTCATGCCCCAAATCAGAAATTTATTGAGAATCTGCGGGAGAAGTTCAAAATTTTAAACTTCGGAGTAACCAAACGATATTTGAAAAAAAATTAATAACTTGAGAAGGCCTTTTTTTATTTAAAATGCAATATATATGTATTTCAATTTTGAAGGAAGGTACAGAACTGTAGACAGTAAAAAATTGGGTATTTCTATACTTCTTATTCCACATTCAATATAGTAGGCCAAGAGAATATTAAAGCAAAACTTAATGTAGTAGGACAAGTGGGCCAAGCGGTCACTTTGGTAATTTCTTTTAGAATGCTCCATGATTGGCTAATATGTACGTTCAATTCCTAATTCGGGCGCAACTCCCATATCTATTGCAGTCTGCTGGTTTCTTATAATATCTGTATATTTACTAATACCCTACGATGATCAATTCTATTATGAGCATTTCTAAATAAATTAAAATCTACTAGGCATCTCTTTAAATTTGTCTTTGCTGGTGTATATACGAATATTTTTTACAAGACAGTAATATTTTCGAAAATTAATAGAAACTCGCCTACATTACAACAAATTAAAAACACTCAAAATCTATGAAAATGACAAACCGATATAAAAAAGAATTTTTATATGAATGTGATCCGAATTTGTTATAAATAATTTGTTCTAAAGTTTTAAATACATACTTTTATCCTTTCATCCCAATTTTATTTTTTTTTCTATTCAAAAAATATTTCAAATTCAGCTTGCGAGATATTTGTAAAAAACTATTATTCGATAAGGTGGCGATATTTTCGGTCCGAGTATTGAATTTTTTTATCCAAAGTTTATTTAAAATAATTTGATCAATATATCTGTCAAAAAGTATGACATGGGAAATATTTGCAAAAAACTATGTTTCGAATTTACCTTTGAATACTTTGTATGTCTTAGAAATTCGTCTAAACTTATTAGTTGACGAGTTATTGGCAAAGTATGATTTTTTCTCTGAAGTAAATTACTACTTCCGGTTTACGGATTTCATTAAAAATATAATCATATCTCCCGAACAAGATTATAAAGTTCGATATTGGTATCTTTTACCGTTTGGCCGCTATCCTGGTCACAAACTTAATTTGGGACAACTTTTGTAGAATGACTTCAAAATTTGGAGCAGAAATCACACTTTCAGTTGTATCAAAAGGCATGTTGTTGCAAATATCTCGTGCATTATACATTTTTTTAGAGATTCATTAAGAATATAGCAGTGTTTAGACCTTACTTTGAAACAATATAATAAACTGTAAAGCAATTTTATTGTATTAATATTCGTTTCATAAACTTCTGTTAAAATTTTAAACAACCGCAATATGTTTAAACTATAATTACATATTTTTTAGGCACAAAATACGAATTCTTATCGATCACTTATCATACACTTTGGACTTTGAAGTAGTACTTCTTAGGAGTAGGTATACTTTAGTTAGTAACAGTATATTATAAAAACTATATTCATCTACAAAACTGTCTAATTTCCATTATAACGGTAACGTAGAGCCGATAACAATGTTAATCCGGGGAACTGCATGCAAAGTATCTCCACAACAAATAGTGTGCAGACACGTTCACCTCGTCGGGGTTGTCGTCTGAAGAGCAAAGGGACAGACAGTCTGTCCTTCGATTTTCACAATCCCAACGCTCCATTATGAAACCGGTTTTCGTGTTTACGGCATGCAAGCTGTATGCATCACAGCAGGTATACCTGTGCACGGCATCGGTGAAATGGGCGATCGACAAAACAGAATAGTAAGGACAGAATATATTGTCGGTGCTCATGAAATCGTTTTACAAGTTGGCAAACAATTCACATAGAGAATTTTAGTGCAGCTAATAAATATGCTGGATGCATGTCGCGTTCACCAGTAAAACTTCCACGGCCTGACAGACCAAATAAAAGAGTTGCATGACGTCTACGTCTTCTTTTAGTTTTACTTAGAAAATAAAGGTAATTTAAAACCTGTCTATCAAGGTACAACATTCACATTTTATGGTTTATCTCCTCATCTAATTCTTGCACATTCTAATTAATTAAATTAACTAAGAGCGCATAAGTACCTGTTATAATCCTAATTTATGTAAATACGTACATAGTTTCAACAATACGGAATATCTCTTTCTTGGTTTTATCTTGCAAACAAATATGTACATACATATATACAAGTAAGGGATAGGATATGTGTTATCACTTACCCCATTACCTCATATCTTGTATTTCCTGTAAATATTTCGTTGAGTTTTTTAAAAAGACATCAAAAATGCGTGGCTGCATTACCAAAAAAAAAAACACTTTTCAAATATCTTATCGACAAAATAAAGTGTAGATCATACCACTAATAGAACACGTCAAACTCATCATTTTGTTGTATTCGTGGACAATTTAAAAAAAAACCTTAATAGGCATTTCACATTTATACTAAGATATTATGAACAGAAATATTCAGGCCAAAAATGGCGGAGAAAATTGTCAGCTCTGCCTTATACATTTTGACAATTCAAACTATTCTGTTATTTACCTTCGCTGCTAAAATAAAATTAAAAATCGAAGGGTTATTAAATTTATTTATTTTAGTTGATTAACTTCTAGTGAGATCTAGTAAGACATATGTGGTTTTTAATTTCGGATTGATCAAATATACACTTGTTGAAACTGTATATAAGGTATTACGGTTAGAAAATTGATTTAGAAGAGTAGCAAATACAAACTATACATTAGAAACTAATTTTACTTACCCTAATATTGCTCTAAAGTATATTTCATATCATATATCTGAAACAAAAAGAAAGTATTAGTTAGAAATTTCAGGGGCCATACAGTTCTCAATTTAAAAAAAAATAATTAAATGGTTCGTGTAAGTATGTAGCAAGTATAATTTATGATCTATCAAAATAAATGTCAAAAGACAATAGATCCTTGCCTATAAGGTGTTTAAAATGCGATTAGTATCAGGTAAAAAAAAGAAACATCTATGATCTCTTGGAAGACAAAAAAATTTTCAAAAATAATTAAATGACCTTTAAATATCATCTGTTCATCCGGTATAAACGCTCATAGAGTTTATACTGAATTAGAACAGATATTCTGGTACAGATAAAACCCTTGATATATTCTCCCTCCAATAAAAAGGTACTTGAAGTGTAAAGATAAACACGACAGGGAAAAAGGATTTTACGGTATACAGAGTAGTAGCAGAGGTCAAATACACCATGTGGCAGTTTGCATTATTTAACAACAAATCGTATTAGGGTGGGAATTAGAAAGGGGCTTTAGAATCGATGAGGGTTTATTTCAAAGTAAGCGAAGGGACAGACGACAGGCCGTAACGAACATATACCATTCCATAAAATATGTAGGTACACAGTATACAGAATGGAATTTCCCTCCAAGAAGATTAAGCAAGATTAACACTGTAAAGAAAATAACTTCAAAATAGTCTTGTATCTTTAATAAATTAAATTCAAATTAAATAAAATATTCAAGAGATTAGTAAATAATATTTGTCTTATATTCATCCAGAATATTAACATTAAAGAAAAACATTACTTTACGCTATATAACGGGTCATCGAAATTGATTGTCATGACCGTCTGTGATTTTGTGATAAGTTTTACGCTCTACCACACAATATGAGGTAGATGAACGCTGTATTATTTCCCAAATAGTTCGTAAGAGACATTTCTGTCACAACGTGTGCCATATGTTTATTGTTTCTGCTTGAAGGATTGTAAATATATCTTGAAATATTGTAATCATAATTTCAAAGCAAAATCAATTTAAAAATTTGCAATACTCTTAAAGTGAATATATATACAAAAAATAAGGTGTGGGCAGCACACGACTTTCTTATGCGTATGTGCGTTCCGAAATGTGTATACTAAAGCTGTACCAATTTAGTTTTAAATTCTGTATCTTCTTAATAAAATACAAGTGTGAATAGAAGTGTTACTTTCGCTTCGAATCTTGAAAATTTATTCATAAAAATATATTCCAAATGCAGTGCTAAATACTTATGTGTTTTTAATAAATCTGTATAGAATGTAAAATTTGCGAATATTTGCAAAAAACAGCTACCTGATAAGACTAGAAATAATTTGCGAGGTACTCATAAAAGACTGCTATTTGATTAGACAAAAAGACCTACACTTCTGGTAAAGTTTGTTCTATAAAATCTTCACTTTTTAGTACTTTGTATTCTGTAGAAATATGTCTAAATTTAGTAGTTGACCAGACATTAGTATTTTTTGATTTTTTTAGTGAAGTAAACTATTACTTCCGGTCTACCAGTTTTAATCAAAATCTATCATCTCTCAAGACAAAGATTGTACTCGTAAGTACATATAAAGTTTGGTACTGATAGCTTTACCAGCACAGAGAGAGGCATACCATTTTTCGGTATCAATAATTTATAAATGTAAGATATGGCTCCAGTGTCATTTTAACCAATGTATTTCAATATTCGACACATTTTTATTAGTATCACAGAGATAACGTTTTACTCGAAATTCTTAGGAATACGTAAGACACAAATTAAAAGACCAGTAAATAAAAATATTGTTATAAACAGAAAGAGGCAAGTATATGAATATAAGATTTCATTTCTTTCAGATATTTTTGCTTTTTCTTTTTATCCTGTGCATTTCAATAAACTGTTAGATTGTGCTTGAAAAACCTGATTTGATTTCACAGTTTATCATGTTAATCATTTTCTCTTATTTTAACATTAAGGCTTTCCAAGTACTACATTTTCTTTTGTATTTGTTGACTGTATTTAATTCATATAAAATTTTCATATATCGTGTAAAATTGTCTGTTAGCTAGAAAAGTATCTTATTTTTTCCTTTTCTTCGCGATTATCCTATTATAATATTAGGCCGTTCGTCCACCGAGAAAACCAATATGTGGCGACCGGTTGTAGGCAACCAGTCGCGGGTGACTGGTGGCTTAGTTCTTCGTCCACTGGGGAAACCAGTTTGAAGGATTTCGTCGTCCGGTGAGAATGTTATTACTGGGTACATATACTTAAGGGCGCAAAAGATGTTGCAAGTGAGTTCAAAGATCCGGTTAAGTTTAAACAAACTTACAGAATGAGTACAGAATTTTTTTTTATTTTTCAATCTTCACAAACTTTATCTTTGCACTTTCTTTAGCTTTTGATAGCGATCACAGCATGTTATTGAGTTAAAAACTAAAAACTAGCATAAGAAATTCAACTTTACAAATAAAGAAAAGCTCTATCGGTCGAATGGTCGTAAGCAACTAAGGCTTGGCGACCAGCCAATATAATCGCGCGCCATAGGTTGCCTTTCACAATAGGTCGTAGTCGCCGCGGTGGACAAACATGTACAGTTTTTAATGTGTTGGTCGCGGGCGTGACTGGTTGCTTGGTTGTAAGCGATTGGTTGCCTCGGTGGACGAACGGCCTTAGAAGAATTTGTGATGCAATTGTACACCACTACGTTGTATACAAAGCAAGTTAAAAACTGAATCAAACATTCTACATCATAACACTGTAAACCACACTCTTTCTTTTTACAGCCTGTAACTGCATTTCAAGTAATACTTATGGATTTGGTGCTGATCAGGGTTGATAATTTAGAGAATTAACATAATCTACAAATTAAACTACGCTTCGTTCAGGTATAAACTCATTAAATGTAAAACCCTGTCATATGTCAAATCTTCGTTGAAGCAATTACAATCCCTATGTTTCCCATGTCTTAAAGCAATAACATGTGGACCTTATCTATAATCAAAATATTTATTAATGATAAAGTAATCTTGAAGATTTGTTTCGTATTCCACAACATATTGGTTCGAAGTGAGGTGCGCCAGAATAGCCTACACCTGTACATTCGCTCTCTGTTTCTCAAATATGATATGTGATTACGTTTACGTACGATCCAGTTTCACTATCGGGATATTCTTGAACATAATTCTACGGTATATTTCCATTTTTCTTGTTTATTTCGTTCCGTATCGAACATGCAGACTCACGCAGAAATTAAATATATTACCAAAAAATGAGGTGTGGCCACCACACGACTTTCTTATACGTATGAGCGTTTCAAACTATACAATCTTAAGAATTTTTTTATACAAAACTTATTCAAAATCCTATTCTAAGTACTTTTATTCTCCTAATAAATCGCTATAGAATGCATACTTTGCAAGATATTCGAAAAATAGTAACACGCTAATAGTAAAAGTGCTACTTCCGGTCCGAATTTTGAAATTTCATGTATACAAAAAATATTGCAAATATAACTCTAAATACTTTTGTACTCTTAATAAATATATATAGAATGCATAATTTACGACATATTTGCCAAAAATCGCTATTCGATAAGAGTAAAAGTGTTACTTCCGGTCCGAATTTTTAAATCTTTTTTATACAAAAGATATTGAAAACTATGTTTTAAATACTTTTATACACGTAACGTACCTGTCTAAAAAGCTTGACTTGCGAAATATTCGCAAAAAACCGATTTTCGATAAGAGTAAAAGACCTACTTCCGGTAGGAATTTCGAAAAACTTTTTAAATAAAATTGTTCTCAATTTTAATTTTAAGTACATATGAATTCTTTATAAATTTGTATAAACTTAGTATTTGACGAAATATTGGCAAAATTCGATTTTTTCACTGAAGTAAAGTGCTACTTCCGGTCAACCGATTTTACTGAAAAACTAATCAGATCTCAAGAGGGAGATTATACACGTAAATACAAAATTTGGAATTGATATCTCCAGCGGTTTGACCGCTATCGTGGTCACACACACACAGACAGACAGACAGACAGACAGACAGACACACACACAGACATTTTTTTAAAACCACTTTTTTGGTATCAGGGGACCTCAAAACGTGGACATCTGCAAAAATCTCGAGGTCGAAAATTTTCATCATCACAATACTTCCTTATACTACGTATAAGAAAGTAAAAGAAGTGTTTAAATTGCAGATTGCACTTTTACCAGCATAAATATGAAATCAAAATTCTTCAGTTCCAAAAAAAATACTCGATGATAATTTACCAGTAATAAGAACGCAACAACAAAAAAACTTCAAAATGACAAATACATACATAACAAACATGGCGAGAAACGTAAACAATTCTGAAATGCGACAGGCTATTTTAGATCGGTTACCAACCAAAAATGGTGCTCATCTACCAAAAAAAGACCTATGCTATTGCTTTGTTTGTTGACATATCCCATACTACAATGTAGTCGAGAGGACAAATAAATTATTATTATTATTATGAATCTCTACCACATCGTAAAAGTATATCTAATAATAAAAATCATTATTTAATATGCAAGTGAGCTAAGTATTAAATTAACATATCTAATTTAAATATTTTTTTCACACATACAAAATTAATTTACTCGAGTGGACACATCCATTAACAAATTGTATCAATGACATTATAGTCATTTCTATGTATTTTAATGTTTATGATTTCATATTGCTGTGAACCTTCCGTTTAAATAGAATTTTTATAATTTATTTATTAAAGAGTCTATAAAATTGATGTTTGTACTAACTCTATAGGCAAAACAGCATAATTGATTATCTCTCGTGGGTTCTACTGTGATTTACTTCTTTCCTTACTTGTTTCACTTTCTTTACTATTGTGATGTTGTGTGGGATAGGGTTATAAATAATTATGACACTAGATTACTCGTGTGAAAAATGTATTATATACTTATCAATAACAATAGGTAGAATTTATTTTAGACTGTATATTATTTATTTACAATTCTTACAAATAACAGTTTTCACAATAATATCGTGTTCGTTCACTTAAATGTGTATTGAATCAATACAGGGTTTCTCCGCTTTCACTCTTTTCTTATAAAAAGCCTGTATATTTAGGCCAAATTATATTGACTTGATAATGAAGGTACTGACTAATCGTCTTTATGCAAACATTCACACGTACTACATAAAGCTTGAATCAATCACCACCCCAGATACATTCCTAATACATCACAAACTAATTGTCTAAACCTCTATTCTCACGGAGACTTTAGATTCTTAGTGCGAAGCGTTTAGGCGTTCCTGTTTATAAAAGTTTGAATATTGTTCAAAACAGTACTTTCTAAGGTCTTTCTTAATGAACACTGGTCCGTTGTGTAAGTATTCGCACACAGTACACTTTTAAGACTAATGTTCTTAATTTTAATTAAAATTGTGTCCCTATATTGACGTTCTATCATTTAAATAACTAAGTATTAAAATAAATGGAGTGATTAGAGAGAACCTGTATACAAGATGTCTCTAAAAGGTCTTTAAACAACTCTACCACGTATTTTTCGGACCAAAATAAACCGATTTAGCAAAACTTGGCTTAGTCAAAGTTGCTTAGTTTGTGCGCAATACGGTCCTGAAGTTGCAGTTGGAAATTTTTGTTATAAATTTGAAACGGCTGGAGCGATTGCGCTAAATTTTGTCACGTTTACATAGTTTTATGAGTGAAGAAATTCTGTATCAAAATTGTGATAGTAATCAATCCATAGGCGGAGAACCTGCGTTTATAAATATTAAAACATTTCCATTTTCTACGCCAATGGATAAAAAAGAGTTTGTCTATAAAATTTAGATTAAGTGTCTTAAGTACAAGAAAAAAGGTACTCTTGGTAAGACTCGAAAAATTGCATCGTTTTCTCAAAAATCGCATTTTAAGATTTGAGAACATTAACTAGAGGACGGCAGCGCATACTGTGTGCTCCATGTACATGTATCTTTAAGCCGTGTACACGTGTCTTAGGCCGTTTAGACGTATCTTTAAACTATGTACACGTCTTTTGACGTCGTTTTTGAATTGATAATTTTTATTATTAACTAGTGCCTATTTGTTTTGACCTATTTGGTATTGGTCGTTCCGTATTTATTAAAAAAGAAAACATATCATAAAAAAATTGTTAACAATTCTTAAAATGCGATTTTTGAGAAAACGATGCAATTTTTCGAGTCTTACCAAGAGTACCTTTTTTCTTGTACTTAAGACACTTAATCTAAAATTTTATAGACAAACTCTCCAGCCGTTTCAAATTTATAACAAAAAAACAATTTTCAACTGCAACTTCAGGACCGTATTGCGCACAAACTAAGCAACTTTCACTAAGCCAAGTTTTGCTAAATCGGTTTATTTTGGTCCGAAAAATACGTGGTAGAGTTGTTTAAAGACCTTTTAGAGACACCCTGTATATTTGATTCAATTTAATAGTTAAAACAATATTATTTACTACTCACTGCGTAGATTCATATAATTCCTCGAATTCTTGTTGAAATTGGTTTTCCATTTTTGTGGATTCTTCTCTCATTGGAATCTTCTATAAATTAAATGATGACGCTCACTTTTTGAAAATATGGCGACCAGAAACAATTGGAAATTATTCCTATAGAAGCGTATATGCTTCTTGTTCGTTTGTGAATTGTTAGGTAATCCTTTTATATTTGTTTTGCGGTAATAATGGTAAGCGTGTAACGACCCCACTTGACCATTATTCGCTCAACACGTAGATGTATTATTTTCTTCAAGAGACTCTATTACTTTGTTGTGAGTTAGAAGTTTTTAATGTAACAGGAACCAACTAACAACTAACTAATTTTCTGTTCCGACGCGCTTTTTATAGTTGAAAATAAATGCCACACGCTATTTGATTGTTTTGCGGACTTTTATTTTTGAATTGTTCGTTGTAGCGCCTCTAGCGGATATCTCGACATTTATGCCTTGTCTCTTCTTCCTCTTGTCGTTTTTTAGGTTGGTATTTATTTTGGTATCTTTGATCTTGACATTTGATGTCTTCTACATTCACCAACGACAGTATTTGTTGTTGTTCCATATATTTATATCTAATGTGCAGTAAGTATATTGATATTCACTTTAATGTTTTTCTTACGTTATTTTATTCGTTTATTGCTATCGTAAACATTCATTGTACTTATAAATACACTCATTGCTACTTTCGTTGTTTCGTAGATACATTCTTCGACCAAGCGCTAACCTTACTCGTATTTTTGTTCTGGTGCTTTTAATCGGAAAGAATGGAAAGAAATTGGATATTGTTTCGATCGTCAGTCCCTCCGTTTGCGGCTTCCCCGTCTGCTCCGTTCTCTCTTTGAACCATCTCATTGTGCGTGGTGAGTTTTGAATATCTAATATGCTGTAATAAATTATTGCTTTTTATATTAATGCTGCTTATTTCTTTGATTACAGATGTTCGTTTGTATGTGCACTAAGTTTGGAACCTGAATGAATGAAGAAGATTGCAATTACTCGCATTACAATGAGAATTGATACCTTTGTTGTATATATTAAAAATGTTATACGATTTTGTGATGTTCTTTATGATATACTTTATCTTAATATCCTTTTCAACGCAAGTGTATGTATTTTATTTCTAAGTTACTTGAGTGCATTAAGCCTCTTCATATACATTACGAGCATATCTTATTTTATTCTCTGAGTATAGTTTAATTGCTTTTAGATGATTGACTCTTATAATTGTTCCGTTAGTTAACATCACTCTTTCACGGTTATTGGTCTTAAGAGTCTTTCCATTTTTAAATGTAGGTTCTTTGCATAATATACTCAGAGCTCTTTTTGTTCCTAACTTATGGTCAGGTTCTTTATTTTCAAATTTGAATGTTATCTCGGGTTTTTCACTTCTGAAAATAAGCATTCATTTGCGTCATTGTTGAGGTTTTTCCTCACTTATTTCTAAATGATATGTATATATATATATATATAATATTCTTAATTAAAATACTTATATTCTATGTACATACCTGTATTATCGTATGATCGAATAAATATTTATTTTAGAATAAATATTTCTTAGACTATAAGTGAGTTTTCTTATTGCTAATATTGATTTAAATACACGAGTATATCTTAGTGTCAACGTTAATTATATCTACTTCTAACATTTTATGATTATATACAATATTGTTTTAATTTCTAAAGTAAAGTTCACGGCAATATGTCGCTCTAGAGTTTTGTGTCTTTCCAATATATTTGATAATGATTATTCTTAAGACGTTAGATATTTTATGGACGATGATTTGATGACAATACCAGTCTGTAATACCACATGTAAGTTATTTACAGTATTCTTTGTTAAAATATAACATATGCCGAGAAAACATTTATTACGCCAAATCCACAACACTTGCGAGTCCGAACCCACTAAGAGATTTCGTAATTTCTTCAATTGAAAAAAATTACTGAAAAATGTACTCAAAGAGTATTGATTTTGATATATGCTACTTAACTAATATATAATATATAATTTCTATTCTTTGTTGCCGTATTTATATATTATTTAAACTCTTGACAAGCATCATTGGGAATTTTCAGCAGTAATTAAATAAACATACTTTAGTTAATGATAATGTTTGATTTATTTATTTAACGTTTCGACCTCATTTTTTGATCTTCATCAGAAATAATATATACAGCTAAGAAACTATTTTTCTGAAATAACATACACCATGTATATACAAAATGCGATAACATAAAAATAATTTGTATTTTATGGTTGTGCATGTTTAAAAAAGTTGTAAGGACACTGTTGTTACATATTTTGGAGTAAGTTTTCTCATTTTTAATATGTTTCTTATATATTTTTTGTATATATCAAATTATTTTTATGTTATCGCATTTTGTATATACATGGTGTATGTTGTTTCAGAAAAATAGTTTCTTAGCTGTATATGTATATTATTTCTGATGAAGACCAAAAAAAAGAGGTCGAAACGTTAAATAAATCAAACATTATGATAAAATAAAGTATGTTCATTTAATTACTGCCGAAAATTCCCAATGATGCTTGTTAAAGAGTTTAAATAATATATATATATAGATACTTCTACGACTTTAGGTGGTATTTCTTCTTCTTCTTGATATGAGGTTATGTTTCTTATATAGTCACCAAATGATTTGAAATTTGTATAAACTATTTTAATATTAATCCAAAATCTAAATTATATTCTAGAATATATTGTTTTTGCACTGCTGTCTATTTATTTAAATTAACACCGATAGTATCCTATAATAATATGGGATGTGTCTTTGAGTGGATTTAAACGCATGGTTTTTGGCATGCTGTGGAATAAACAGTTTGGCGAATAGGAAAACTGTTACCGATGATTCCTTAAGTTGTGACTTACTTGTTTTCTCATTGTTTACGTTAATTACATGTCTTACTTAGGTATATGTTCACATTAATTACATATCTTACTTTATTTTACATTCCTTTACTTTCATATTACCTTTGCATATAAACTATAAGTTTGGTTTAGTTTAGTTCGTAATATTCTACCTTTAAGCATTAATTTTTTGTTATTTGTTTTTTTCTTGCAACATTGAGAGTTTTAGGTTGAAAATCAGGGGGCAGCCTCATTGGTTGTCCAGCTGAACCTCGCCTTCTGGTTTCCGGAGCATTAGCATTATTATCTGTTTTTCTTTCATGTTGGTTTACATACTATTATATATATTGTTGATGTATACGGAAATAAAGACATTTATTTATTATTTATTTATTAATAGATACATACACATACACGTTCCTTAAGATAAATTAATTTCAAACCTACATTTGCATATAAATGCCGGCAAGCATGCATATATATTTTCTAAGTTCATTTCGTTTTAAATTCATTGTTCTGTGTTTAAATTTTATATTCGCAAATCCCGTCTCTATATTATTCAACATTTTCTTGAAACCATTGCCCATACCATTCCTCCAAAAATCCATATCAATGCCATTCTTCATATCACTAACACGCATTCCTATAATACGTTTACAAGTAGCCCTAGGAGGAAACCAATCTACATATTAAATATTGCCTGAATGGATCCTGAATTAATTTCTTGATCGTCATAAATATTCCACCATTGAGTTTTTGCATGACAATAAACGACTGGTTCGTGTATTCCCTACGTATATTATCGAACGAATTTCAAAGCCACAGTAGCTATGCCATAAATATTTATTAGGCGAATGCGTAAAACCGAAGTAAATTAGTTTTAATATTAGGCATAATGATAAGACATCACTTCTTATTCAAACAAGTTTCGCATTACCAGACGCATTGAGGAAGTCTATTTTCAGTTTAAATATACTTAACCATTCTATGAAATTAATAATTTATGTAAAGCCTCGTTTTCAGTCAAGTGCCTACCTACTAGTATTATCAGAATGCCGAGTATTCATCATTAGAAATGGTTCTAACGTGGTTTTCAAACATGATTCTGGTTTCTTTGATTCATTAGGTCACAGCCCGACATATATTATTATTTATTACAAATAACATTTACAAAATGCAATTTTCATCTACTTACAATAAAATAATTTGATTAGGATTTAACGTGCTCCATGTATCAAAATTTTTTCTTTAGCTGGGAGAGAGTGATTTTAGTTGACGCACGACGAAGTGCTAGTCATTTCTAATTATTGTCACCAATGGTAAAATTAGTTGGAATCATTGAAATGTTATAATGTATTAATATTCCCAGCCTCTTCACCGAAACTATAGTAACAAAGATTCTTTTCAATGATTAATTGTAGACTAAGTAAAAACTCAGTTATCACGTTTCTTTTTATATTACAAGTGCATGTGGGTGCTTGACTACTTGAGTCACCCAACATAAAAGACCGTTTTTACTTTCTTGTACGTATAGTATAGATAATCCTCCTTCAACACGGTAGATACGTGCCTAAAAAGTCCCGTGTTGTACAAAACCGTGTTAAGATTTTTCTTTAAGTTTCGTATACGAAACTTTATTTTTAAATTCTGAGTTAATTCATTTTTATTAGGAAACAAAACAAAAATATACATATTACATATTTAATTTCATTTAACAAAAAAAATTTGTAAGTTTGCTTTGTTTGCTTGCCCTTACAAGGTCGTTGTAAATTGTAGGATATGGTGATAAGCAATTTCGAAGCTCCCTCTTGAATTTAAAGCTTCTTTCAGACAAAGGGTCTGCACTCAAGAAAAATAATTCTAGTTTCTTTTGCTAAGCCTTTCTGTAATTTTGTTAGTGTAAATTTATTAATTTCACAATCTTCATCAGAATTCTTGTCCTCCGATTCGAATAGAATTCTTCTCTTCCTATCGATTTAGCAAGTTCTAATATGTCGCCAGTTTCATTTTCTGTTGATTCGAGCACATTTTCTATTCCAAGTGCCGCTGGCCATACATTTTTGCACACCCGGTTAATGTTAATATTTTCAGTTCTTTCAATGATAAGGATATTATTTCGATACAGCGCTTAATAGAAAGTTGCTTCCAAGCTTCCTTTATATCAATAGATTCTGAATCTGTTTTGTTTAAAATACATCGTAAGGATTTTCTGATGTAATTAGTCTTAAAAGTATAAATAACACTTTGATCCAATTGCTGGAGC
The DNA here is from genome assembly GCA_963170755.1 of Amphimallon solstitiale. Classification (NCBI taxonomy): domain Eukaryota; kingdom Metazoa; phylum Arthropoda; class Insecta; order Coleoptera; family Scarabaeidae; genus Amphimallon; species Amphimallon solstitiale. The sequence continues at coordinate 80,775,143 of OY720676.1, read as the reverse complement.
AATGAAGTAATGTTTAGTGGTCGAAACTCTACTAAATCCTGTGGGTGACCTGGCGCATAATCAATCAATAATAGAGGCTTAAATTTTTCTGCTATAAATATTTTTCAACCTCTGGCACAAAAATATTTAGAAACCAATCTCTAAATAAATCTCTAGTTACCCAAGCTTTTGAATATGCTTTTCTATGTAACGGAAATGTATTTTTAATTGCGCCTTTAAGTGTACGGGGATTCAAAGATATATAAATAAGCATGTGTTTTGTCATTGCTGCACAAAAGGACGTGTTCAGACGTACTGTGTTATAAAAGAGTTACCGTAATTTTCGTTTCGTGTCAGAGTGGAACCGTATTGTATAATACCATGTTATAGGAGGGTTATATGAATAAGGAAGTATTGTGATGACGAATATTTTCGACCTCGAGATGTCCACTTTTTGAAGTCCCTTGATACCGAAAAAGTGGTTTTTGCTAACATCTCTGTGTGTGCGACCACGATAGTGACCAGACGACTAAAGCTATCAATACCAAACTTTATATTTACGAGTATAATCTTCGACTTCAGATCTGATAGATTTTCATTAAAATCGGTAGACCGAAAGTAGCAGTTTACTTCAGTAAAAAAAATTAGTATTATCTTGTCAACTATTAAGCTCAGACAAATTTGTACATAATACAAGTACTAAAAAGTGAAGTTTAGAACGATTTAAAAAAAATTCGAAATTTCTACCGGAAGTAGGTTTTATTTTCTCGAAAAACAGTTTTTTGCAAATATCTCTTAAATTATTCATTCTGTACCAATTTATCTAAAGTACAAAAGTATTTAGAGTTGGAACAATTTTTGTATATAAAAAATGTCTAAATTCGGACTAGTATAATAGCGCTCATACTCTTACCGAATTGCAGTTTTTTGCGAATATCTAGTAAATTATGCATTCTATACAGAACTATTGTAAGTACAAAAATATTAGACGAGAGCTAAGGAAAGAGGAAAAAACGTTATTACTAATAGCATGCTGCAGTGTAGAATCCCTATAACTATTTGGAAGTTTTTTGACCATTTGAAACATATTTTAATCATGCAGACCTTTCGATGAAAAATCATAACAGTAGAAATCTTGCCAGGTACCAAGCTGGAGAATTGATTAGCAAAATATGGTTAGGGACAACCTCTGTAGCTATTGCCGTAAGGGTTTCAAAGCCACCGGAATATATCCCCTGGATCCAAATGCAATACCAGAGAATGTCTTTTCTATACACGCGTCAAATAATGTGAACGTAGTTCCAAATGACTAGAAGACAAACCCAGAGCTACCACCCTCAAATCTGTTGCAATTGGAGAACCTGGCAATTCAAACTCATCGATCCAAACTCCAAGTTGTGGCCCAAAATTCACACCAAATTGGTTGCGCGAACTATCGTCAGTTCCTAATATGTCATTATCATTGCGCAAAGGACAAAAACAAGGTGCATGTGCGTTAAATTCAGAACAAAGGATAAAAATAATAGAAATATTTTGAATAAGGACAAAAGAAATAATATTCCTAATAAAATCACAATGAAGAAAAGTAGCACCACGAAGATTGGTGACAAATGCCAAAAAGATGACAAATCATGTTCAAAGAAAGGCTGATATTCCACGGACAAGGTAAAAACATTTATCACTATCGAAGGAAAATAAGATAATATTTAACAAAAGTGGAGCGGTGTTTAGTCTCGTACAAAAGAAAATCACAAAAAAACGACTGGCTGCAATGAATTAAATTCTTACAATGCTGACAAGTGCAATGCATGTTCCAGGGCCGAGTTAAGGGGGGGGGATAGAAACCTTTTATTTCAAGTACGTTCTAAATGTAATTTTACGTTTTTCTTAGATATTGTCAAGGCCCAATGTAAGTGTAAAATATAAAAATCATAAAATGCAATGTAGCAAAACTTATGATTTTTTTTTGAAAATGTGCGGTAAATGTTCGTTATTTATCCCAAACACTAACCACGGGCCTACATCATCGTCGCGGGTTGTTTCTTGGCCAGTACATCCATCTCGGACCACTGGTAGTAGGGACTCTTATACGTTATTGCTATATGGTTACCTTCCACGTTTGTTTATATCACTTTAATTACAAGTTTTTTTTAATATCTTTAAGTAATTTCCACAGTGTGTTATGGCCTCTGGCATATGTACTTCATATTTTAAGTGGTTGCATATGTCTGTTTGTATGTGTGATCATCTTCGGGTTGTCTGTGAATGTATTAGTGTGTTTGTCGATATTTTGATTTCAATGTTTATGAGATTATTTTTGATTTGTATAATGGTACTAATTCTTTTAGTTTTGTTTGTTTAATGTCAGGTCTTTTATTTTATCAGTTATTATAATGTTGACTATTTAATAATTTTATTAAACATGCTCATATTCAATTCAATAACTGCATGCATTAGAATTTATTTACTTTCGACGTACCTCAAGGATCCCATTTAGAACCTTTGCCCTTTATCATCTTTAGAAACAACCTTGATATTAATGAGTCCGAGACAGAAGCACAAAACGTAGAACGCAAAAATCACTAAAATGTCGATATTTGAACGTAGGTACATCATTAATATTCAGCACTACATATTCCATTTAGGAAAACAGTCATTTCGACTAGTTACAGATAATAAACTCTTGACATTAGTGATCAAGCTTCAATATATAATAATAATAATAATATGCTTTATTTCAGTTCAAACTTCAATATATAATAATAATAATAATATGCTTTATTTCAGTTCCCGTTACAATGCATAATATCTCAAACATAAGGTATAACTGTGGAACTAAAAATCACAGGGTGATAGTTCAAGGTTAGATATTAACCCGTGATCTTCCACTACCACCCTGAAACACAAAGAACGTCTACCAATAAAAAAAGAATAATGTTTTTTCCTAATTCTAACTTAAACTAACTTAAACAACCTAATGTGATGCGCAATAAGAAATCCAAAATAAAATTAAAACATACATATCGTATCCAAAACCTATACATTTGTAAAATCTGATCAATATCCATCCAGAATAGAAAGAGAAAGAAGAAGAAATAAATGAGAGATGAAAACAAATGAAAAATAATAATAATAAAAAAGAAAAACAAATGATCGGGAGATTACTTATCCTGTATGTCAAATAGGTATGCGCTATATCGAGCGGCAAATGTACTAGCTATACATGGGCGCGATAGGGGAGTTTCACACAGACTAGACCGACTCGTGCTTTGTCGGCTCTCGGGGAAACCGATAGGTATTACGGTACCCGAGAGCCGACAAACACGAGTCGGTCTAGTCTGAGTGAAACTGAACCGTATTCCCCTATCTCGCTCATGTATAGTACTAGCTGAGCTATCCCTGATGTCCACCTGTATTGAATTTATACACCCTGGCACGAAAAGCCACGCTCACACAATGCTGTCCTACGCGCGGGCAGCATTAACTATTGCATAATACAACTTGGAAGATTGCAAGAGTCTGCGGTTATGCATATTGAGCCATTTCAATATGCATAACCGCAAAGGTAGGTATATACTGTGTGCACGCGATCCACCTGCGGATGAATATACTAGACAAGCTGGTCGACTATAAGTGGGAGAATAAGGGGGTAGCCTCTGTTACTAACATTAGAGCTACGTTAAAGTCGACACCCCAGAAGTCGTTACTGCGTTAGTCCGTGAAAATTCCTACTGTTACTGTTTATAACAAATTCTTTAACCAAGAATAAAGTCATTTGCTGTACTGCTTTAGAGAAGATGGAAATAATATTAAACAATAAAATGCACTACCTAGATAATTTATAAGTAGAGACTTGTTGAGGCATTCAGAAAATCGCACTAAATAATTTTAGTAACAGATTTCATCAAATCTTCCCAAATTCTATGAGTAAATAAAAGAAATGATCGTCGATTCTAAACACTTAAGAATTATATTTTTTGCTTAAAATATCAAAGACAAGAACTATAGCTGATATAAAAAACGAAAACGTAACAATAGCAAAGCTCTTATTAAGACAAAAAGTAAATAATTCCGTAGTATTATAAAATAGAAAAGGATACAAACTAAAACTCTGAAAGTAAACAATAAATTTGTATGAAACGAAACAAAATGTGTCAGTAAGTATAAACGCAAAAACAAGGAATTTCATTGAAAGTTAGGAATGGAATTATTAAAGCAAAATGAATTTCTACAAGTAATTAATTATTTATTAAATGCTCAAATAAGCCTCTCTCTTGAGCTGAGCAGTAACCCAGCTGATTATAAAAATTTCGACGGACATTTGTTAACAATTCCGGGATACATGATTCGAAAATTTAATAACTTTGGCGCGTAATTGTTCTAAATTAGATGGACGAAACGCGATAAAAAATGTGCTAGTCGACTAGACATCGAGCGTTAACAAAATTCAAATGAAATGCGCAAGTACAGCTGCTATCCTTGTCGCACTGATTAAACGAGAGTCAGTCTAGCCTCAGCGAAAATGTACTCGAATTCCCCTCTTTTCCAACACTACACTCAACCAAAAAGCAGTTTGTAAATTGCTTTCTCGTACTAACTCATACAAACTCTCGGTGTCGTAGTTTTATCACACAGTAAATGCATCCGCAACTTGCAGGCAAGCAATTGGTATATTTAGGAATGCTTCCTTGGCGATAAATTCCGAATTAAATTTCAATTTATATATAAGCGTGCATATTCGTTGATATTGGCTTTAAGTTGACCCATAAATTTAATTTGATTAATGATAATAGTGATATTCTAGTTTCAGGAAAATGATTATTAATTACAATTATAATTACTTTAAATTTAATAAAAATAAAGAGTTAAGTGTTTATTTTTCACTTATTAATAGCAGTAATTACTTAATATATCGCACATGCATAAACTTTAATACGGCCTTGTAAAGTAGCAGGCGACATGTATTCACTCATGTTTGCCTAGTATCAGATTTACTACATATTTTATGTATAACTCAGAAAGTCAATAATGCCGATATTATTAAATATTAATAGTATTGATACGAACATTAAACGTTAAATTAAATATAATTACATTCCATAATTAATCGTGTATTTACACCTACTAATAATGAATTATAAACAGAGATAATGGATCTTATGATATTTATTAATGTAATATAATCAATAAAATCACAGACTACCAACACATTTTCTAAATAAACATGATAATTAAAGTTTTTTTTGCCTGTATTAGAGTTCCACAAATAGATATGTAAATCTTTGTTGTAGGGGCCTCTTGCTTCATGTTTATCAACCCTGATAAGAACTGATAAAAATTACATAAAAGTTACACACATAAATATGTACATATACCACTTCCATGTGTGTACATCAGAAGAAGAATGAGAATATAAAGAGAATGAGAAACAGTAAATGTATAATACCTGTAATTCTAATAAATAGTAAACAATTTAAAGGTCTAACTAAGTGGATTGGGCAACACAGCATCTGTTTTCTGAAATCGTGTACAATTATACATGATTAACGAATAAAAAGCTTTAAAACACACATATTATATTTTGTGTGAGTAAAACAAAAAAAAAAGTATACTTTACTTGTAATTGAAAGAATACAAATACTTACGTAGAAACAGACTCAAATGAATATCAAACCATAATTTGTACCTACTTCCTCATACATAGTACATACAAGAAAGTATTGCAATGTAAATTTTCTTCGAGATTTTTGTTGCAGATGTCCATGTTTTGAAGCTCCAAAAACGAAAGTGTTTTTTGAAAAATGTATATGTGTATCTATGTGTATCTATGTGTTCTTTTACTATGTCGAATTAATAAATAATAATCATTTTTATCGCCCAACTAAGTATCTCCAATTACAGACCAAAAATACACAGGAAGTATAACAAGCATACGTTATTGTACAAACAAATTCTTCTTCCACAGTCAGCACAGACTTCGCAACCATAATGAAGAAAAACATAAATAAACTTAACCAAGAGAATATGAATTTAACAATTCCGGTGGTGCGGTTTATCACAAAATTAAAGCATATGACACAGAATGTTACAACACATTGTATATGCAGGGTTGCCGAAGAACGTTGCATCAGTTCAAGACAAAACTCGCGGAACATAATAGTTGAATTTATTCAATAATTCAAGAACATCATCTTCATTATGAACTATTTTAAACAAGGAAAGAATGCTGGACTTAGTCGAACTTGATCAATATAAAAATGGGTCCAAACAAAGTACACTCGAGTTTAGAATGCACAAAGCAATAGTAAAATGCCATCGCTCGATATCAAATTTCGAGAACTTCTTATCACAAATCCTGACATTTTTAATGCAGAGGAAGTAATCTCCGAAATGTGGCTCCAAAAGCTAAGCCTCGAATCAAAATCACATCTATTCAATGGCAGACCACAAAGCTAATGTAATGGACTATGTTTTCTTGTAAGATCTGGCATTTGAAAATACTAATTTGCATTTTATTATTCTCACACCAATATTTTATACTATGAATTGGTGACTGAAAAAACTGGGAATCGTCAATGAAATCAACTCGGAGGAACATTTTTAAACGTCTACGAAGAGGAATTTTTCGTACTGCGACTAATCGGAAAGATCATTAATGAAAATTAAGAAATCTACGAGCTGATATTAACTCAATAAATACGAGGAACTTTTCTTCTTCTTCTTCTTCTTCTTCTATCTTTCGCTCTATAAGGTTCGTTATAATATGTTATCATTATTAGGTATCGCTCGTCAGTGTTAAACATATTATCTTGCATTTTTCACATTCGGTTTGCACTCCTTTCCTATATAATGGTAGCATTACATTACTTTTTTTTCCGATTCTATAGATATTTTTTGCTTCTTCCACTACCCTCACTTTATTTCCTGTTGTTCATTGTATGTAGAATTCCTTCCATGTTCCCAGTAGATATTTCCTTTGTTCCCGTTTCCAATATGGGTTTCATTAAATTAATGCAATTAATTCTTAATGCTATGTCTGTTTATAAATTTTAACAAGAACTGTAACAGCGAGTGTAATGAAAAGATGCCGAATAAAAAAAAAAGTAAGCCAAATGCTGGCGTCGAGCGTTTAATGTCTAGTTTGCCAGTGTATTACGCGACTTTTCTGGTTGTTATGTGTTTATCTTAGCATGTTCAGTCCTATATACAGGGTGTTTCATCGGTTGGGGTATCGCGAATTAAAGTGCCTAAATATAAAAATATCGACTTCAAATTTTAACCACTTATAGAGCTTTTAAACCGCTACCAGCAGGTTAGGTTGTTTTTGATAATATTATTTTAATTAATGCGTAAATTAAAAAAAAACGTATTATCAAAAATTAAAAGTGCTCAAAAAATGTTCAAATTTGAATGGTGATACGTGGAAATATCACCCATATTAACTTCACAATCAGAATTTTTATAAACGAAACCGTTTGTCAAATAAAGTCAATATTAAATAATGTCGTTTTTCTTACGACAGATTTATGGTACTTAACTTTCTAATTGTGCTGTCCGCAAACAGGTAGTCCTTTTAAATTTATGACGAATAATAAATAAAAATTTATGACGGATAATATTATTATTATTATTAAGAAAGTGAACGGCATTTTGAAAACAGAAAACACTAGCAAAACACAGCTTAAACAAATGAAGTTGACTCCGTGAAAATAGAATCACAACTAACATCACAAAGTACCTAAATGTAAGTTCAGAATGCCCTTGGAAACGCTTCCCGATTAGTAGAACTACAACAACAACTGAAGGCTTCAGGGTTGAATATTATCCGTCATAAATTTTTATTTATTATCCGTCATAAATTTAAAAGGACTACCTGTTTGCGGACAGCACAATTAGAAAGTTAAGTACCATAAATCTGTCGTAAGAAAAACGACATTATTTAATATTGACTTTATTTGACAAACGGTTTCGTTTATAAAAATTCTGATTGTGAAGTTAATATGGGTGATATTTCCACGTATCACCATTCAAATTTGAACATTTTTTGAGCACTTTTAATTTTTGATAATACGTTTTTTTTTAATTTACGCATTAATTAAAATAATATTATCAAAAACAACCTAACCTGCTGGTAGCGGTTTAAAAGCTCTATAAGTGGTTAAAATTTGAAGTCGATATTTTTATATTTAGGCACTTTAATTCGCGATACCCCAACCGATGAAACACCCTGTACAAGACCACTCGTAAAGTCGATGACAGCGGATATTACATAGAAATCAGGCCGTACACTACATTAAATTGAATATTACGTCATAACTTTATCATTTAATTTATTGTTTCTTAATCTAACCCATCAATTTAGCTGGGGCGTTGATATCTGCATTCTTATCAGTAAATTGTGATACGCTGTCTGGTAAGAATTATAGAACTTTAGCTTCACTAAATATGTTGAGAATAAATACTCGCACAAATGTCTCTTGCTCTGGTTGAACAAAAATTATAGGTTGTACATCTTTACTTAAAGAAATTATTATAATAACTACATACGTAAAGTATCACTTTGAATGCTAGTAATTCTGTGTAGGTGTTTCAGAGCAATGTAAAACTAACAAATAGGAAATAAGACTGTCATATCAACCCAATAGCCAAGCTTTACAAAATTATCACAAACATAACATAAAATACGTATAACTACTCATCGATGAGTTAATTACAGTATAATCAAATTACGAAATATAATTTTCTTCTAAATTGATTTGATTAGCATAAATTCCAGTTTATTACAAGCACGAGAATGCTATTAAGATGAATCATTTACATACGAAGAATTGTAAAAATACTCACATTCCATATAATAAAATGTATGTATATGTTATGTAAAAAAAAACACGAACTCTTCGATACGTTCACACGAGATAATGAAGCTTTCTAACCCAACTACATTCTAAGACATTCACGGTTGTTTTAACTCGTTAAATACAACCAACTCGGTTGAAATGCCGAGATCAATTATAGTTAATAACCAGACATACTTAATATTTCCGTTCGGTAGGTACACGTAAAAATATATTCAGTCCATCCAGACATGGTTAATACTTCATGTTGTTACTAACTTACGGATGCGTGCTTGTAACGTATTAGAGAAAGAAAGAAAAAGATTATTCAACATAATTGCGTTCTCCAACTGGCTTCCACTTCATCATCTGCGGTCTTTATCATACAAATTGTCGATGAATAAGATATTTCTTCAGTCAATTACAACAAGATAATAGGCAGGTTTATACCTATTTATTACGGTCTTATTTTCGAAGACATGGAATATTCTTGTTGGAAGCACAGTTTTAATATGTATTACTCTGAAAATCGTAACGACTTGGAAGTGTTTTTAATATATACCAATTAAATATGTTAAACAGTTGTTGCTATATAGGACTCGTGGTATTTCCAATTAAAAACGTCTTGCGCTAACTACATGTTCTGTCACTTCTTTATTTCTCAATTTATTAAAATCTACAACTATTTGTAAAATCTTGCAACAAATACATACGCGTAATTAGAATAATAAATGATCTTGTTCATCTTTTTCACCATAATCGTCTTTATATTAATACTTACTTTATAAAAAAATAGAACACACTTCTTAATGGAAGCTACGCCAGTAAAAGTAACTAGTCTTCAGTTAAAAGGTAATGAAATTTAAAATAAACTAAACTAATCAATAATACCCATACAAGACGTCGGCGTCGTACAATGCGAGTCTCAAAACATTGCAGGGTTGGTTGCAGATTGTAGAACGTTAAAGAAGGAAATTCATAGTTGGGTGTATGTGTCTTCTCTATAGGTTTTAGTGAACGTATTTTGATAATTATAGGTATTTATATATAAAAGAAATAACTCGTTTTGTTTTCTAACAATACGTAACATCTGCGGAATTTATAGAATATGAGTAAGCCCGTACCTCCAAGAGATTAAATTTTACAAATAAGAAAGTTTTCATTTGAATCTTAGATAACAAATATAGTTTGATTTTATTCAGTAGCAATTTTAGTCAACTCCTACCTTACACACGAGAAGTCTTCCAGAAACAAATAAGGATGGAACGATTAAAACGAGATATGAAAACCGAAGCACTATGTTTGTTGCAATGCCTACGCTGACATTACTTGCATATATTACATTCAGTGGTTACTAACATAAACATTTCTAATAAAGCGTGACACAAAACAAAATACGTGGAATTGTAGAGACGAAATGTAAATCTGAATATAAAAATTAAGCAAATTTGTGCAAATTATTTTCTATCAGATACAAACGAATTTGTTAGACTACATCTTACAAAACAACTACACAAGTACGAATGCATTGCCCTATGCTGTCTATATACAGCAGAGAGTTTCCCTTAATCATTCGCTTTTGAAAATTGATAAACACTAATGTAAGGAGACATGTTATATTGTGTTTTGGTTCACAGTATAATCAGTCTCAATGATTTTTGCACTAGTAAATTTAATAATAAACCAAAATACCGGTAGACATTTTTTTTTCTCATGATCAATTTAGCTGGAGAACCGAACGTGACAAAGTCCACAACCTAAAACTGAAACTAGGGCATTTCAATTAACGGAACGTCAAAGTTTGAAAGACTGGCGTTTTCTCTGTAAGCTTTTATTGGTTTCATAATAATTCTGAAAAAGAATTTTAATTGAAATACGATAAATATACATCATCGGCATATAAAAAATGAGATGTGGCCACCACACGACTTTCTTATACGTATGAGCGTTTCAAACTATACAATCTTAAGAATTTTTTTATACAAAACTTATTCAAAATCCTATTCTAAGTACTTTTATTCTCTTAATAAATCGCAATAGAATGCATACTTTGCAAGATATTCGAAAAAAAGTGCTACTCGCTAAGAGTAAAAGTGCTACTTGCGGTCCGAATTTTGAAATTTCATGTATACAAAAAATATTGCAAATATAACTCTAAATACTTTTGTACTCTTAATAAATATATATAGAATGCATAATTTACGACATATTTGGAAAAAATCGCGTAAGAGTAAAAGTGTCACTTCCGGTCCGAATTTTGAAATCTTTTTTATACAAAAGATATTGAAAACTATGTTTTAAATACTTTTATACACGTAAAGTACCTGTCTAAAAAGCTTGACTTGCGAAATATTCGCAAAAAACCGATTTTCGATAAGAGTAAAAGACCTACTTCCGGTAGGAATTTCGAAAAACTTTTTAAATAAAATAGTTCTCAATTTTAATTTTAAGTACATCTGAATTCTTTATAAATTTGTATAAACATAGTATTTGACGAAATATTGGCAAAATTCGATTTTTTCACTGAAGTAAACTGCTCCTTCCGGTCTACCGATTTTACTGAAAAACTAATCAGATCTCAAGAGGGAGATTATACACGTAAATACAAAATTTGGAATTGATATCTCCAGCGGTTTGACCGCTATCGTGGTCACAGACAGACAGATAGACAGACAGACAGACAGACACACAGACATTTTTTAAAAACCACTTTTTTGGTATCAGGAAACCTCAAAACGTGGACATCTGCAAAAATATCGAGGTCGAAAATTTTCATCATCACAATACTTCCTTATACTACGTATAAGAAAGTAAAAGGACTACTGCGAAATTAGGAATCCTCATATTGCCTCCACAACTGATTAATAAAAGTTTGTTAGACTATAAAATTATTAAGTCTTTGCTGATCAGTATCTGAAAGTAAAGCAAGTGTAGCCTACATCATGACAGAGTCAGGAATGCCGAAGTCACCTTTATTTTAAAAAATATAGTCTATTTTTCTTCTGTATATACTAAACAGTTGCATTATTCTATTTCAATATATGTATCTCAGACAACAATAACACGATGAATTTTAAATAAGGATCACACATTTAATGTAAGATTGTTAGAATGGACGTATTCTAACAATCTTACATTATTATAAACACTACTATAAGAAAAAAAACTAAATCAGCCATAAAAATTGCAAAAGAACTACATGCGGTCACTAAAACCATACCAGGGGCGCCAGTTCACATCAATATGTTTTCGATATATAGAATTTATCTACCGATAAAATATTAAAATAGGTTGTACAATCAAAAAATATGAGCCATCTGTTTAACAAGTCTGTCCAATACATGTACCTACTATCTGAGAGGATTATATAATAAATCACAAAGCATGTTCCTAAATCCAGCGAAACCTTTGACACAAATACCAAACTCACTATACGAGTATGTATAGTTACAGATACTATAAGAAAAACAAGGTATAGATTAACAAAAGTAAGTAATATTATTCATATTAAGTGTTACAAAAACATTTATTACGAAAAAGTTCTATTTTGCGGACACGTAAATAAACTAAAGAAATACATAATTAAAGTCCAGCACGATTAAATATTTTAGATAAAATATACTAAGAAATTCCTTTGATTTAATACTAAACCAATTTTTCTATAACATCTGCATTATCATTATCGCATGATATTAAGTCTAGTACATATTCGTCAATTAATTGATTAAACAATCTGAGAAAAGCCTGAAGTCCCCTGATACTGACCAGTGGTTTTTAAAAAATATCTTTCATAGCTCTCTCTGTGTGTGACAATCATAGCGATCAATCGGCTATAACTACCATTTACGAGTACATAATTATAATCTCCCTCTTGAGATATAATTAGATTTTCAGTAAAATCGGTAGATCGGAAATAATAGTAGTAAACCTTTCCGTAAATCAAAATTTTCGTTTTTCATCTAATCATCTTCGTATTACTTATTACCATAAATATGGTCAGTACTGTACATGCAAATAGCTGACAGCGATTGCGTGCAAAAACAAATAATGTGAAAATTGGTAAATCATAAAAAAGAAAACATGTATTTTATTTTAGGTATAATAACAATACATGTTAATCAGTATACATGAAGTAATTTAAACAAAAAATATGTTTATAGTACTAATAAGAACGAACGTGTAAGCCATTTGTAATTGGGTAATATGTACCTTCTTAAGTACAATTACCGGCTATTTAGTCATACAGAAAAACACACAATGTAAATATTTACGCAAAACATATTCAGGAAAAGCTAATTACCAAGGCTAAAGTAGAATACGTGTATATTTACGTTCAGAAATTAGAATTGAGAGTTATACGCTGTCACGTTTCCATGCTAATGACACAGCTGTTTTCAAGATCAACAAGATTTAATGTAAGCAGTCTTTAAAAGTATGTCACAACCACGCATTAATCCGGCCTGTCGATCAATCAGTATTATCTCCATAATTGTAGTCGAAAGTGTATGGCACGGTCTAATCAGTAACTTATACCTACATTTGAGAGCAAACAAACTCAGATAGAATTTGGTTTTCGTAACACATATTTAAAAAATGTAAAATGAAATAACGCTGCAAATTATTAAATTTTAACAAAGGTTATTATTAATAATAAATGCAAATTGTCGCGTCGCGTTGCGCTGAAACTGCAAGGACACAAACAAGACTTCACGAGTAAAAACCTCAAGTATAAATTTAAATTATGATTGGTTGCACACGCTGGTGATTCGCGATTCTAGCTAGAAAAAAATATTTTCTTGGGAAACTTGATACCCAAGTACCATTTAATCACAAATAATATACACAAAAAAAACATTCAAAACAATGAGGTGTGACCACCACACAATTTTCTTATACGTATGACCGTTCCAAATTATAGAATTTTAAGAATTTTTTTATACAATAATTACTCAAAATCCTATTCGAAGTACTTCGATAGATATTCGAAAAAAGTGCTATTCGCTAAGAGTAAAAGTGTTGCCGGTCCGAATTTTGATATATTATTTATTCAAAAAATATTCCAAACCCAGCTCTAAATAATTTTGTACTCTTGATAAATATATATAAAATGCATAATTTACGACATATTTGCAAAAATCGCTATTCCATAACAGTAAAAGTGTTACTTACGGTCCGTATTTTAAAATTTTGTTATAGAGAAGGTATTGAAAATCAAGTTTTAAATACTTGTATACTGATAATGTACCTGCCATTTTTCACTGAAGTAAACTAGCTACTTCCGGTCAATACATAAAAGTAGAAATGCAAACATAAATAACATTCCAAAAATTCTAAATTCTTTCACTTCGTTGTTGTCGTTCTTGCTTTTCTACTTCTGGTTCTTGTTCTTCCTCATTTTCATCTTTTTTCTTATTTTCCCAGGTATCAATTTAAGATTTGGCTAATTCGAATGTGTATTTTCTGGTAGTTCCCTTTCATTAATTTCCCATATAGCTCTCAAAAGGGAAATTACAGAATCCTATGCTACAAGAAGCGTATGTAAATTCCTGTCTTGTGTTTAATCTGGATTTTTTCTTGTATGATGTTGAGAATATCTCATATATTTTGTTACATGCTTCTCGAGCTTCTTCAATAAGATACCCGGGAGGGGTGAATTAAATTTTGTTATCAACTGAGTGCATTTTATATCAACCATACTTATTGACAATCCCTGTAATTTGAGCTAGTGTTTCAGAATTTTCAAATAATCATGAAGCTTCCTATATTTTAGGCATAAATAGCCTGGGTGTCTTTATCTACTAACCTAATTCTCTCCAGTCTCCGTTGTATTTCTTCTTGTACTCGCTTGTAAATCTAATTTATACAAGATGAGAAGTACATGTCTACGAACTTTATTCGTATAGTAGAACTGGAAAAGCTCTTCACAATTGTCTTCCGAAGTAATATTCGTCATTACAATATGTACATATGTAGGTAATAAAAACTCAAATTATGTTCATAATCTATATTACTTTAAAAAAATATAGTAACCTGAATTGCAAGTATGTATGTAAATGCAAAAGAATTTTCTTCTAATGCACTACAAAAGCATTCAGTAAAAGTTGTGTAAAAAGTTCATAATGATACTTTATACTACTTGCTTTCTCGAATCCAAATAATGCCAAAGTGTTAAAAAAAAGTTTATTCCCATAAAGAAAAAATTCAATTTTAATAAACTATACATTAATAAAAAGTACTTACTTTGCTATTTCAAATAAAAAAAAAATATTATCATCGTGGCACACCTATTTAATCATTAGATATTAAACAAAAGACGCATGTTTTTTACTATACGCTACCACAAACTAAAGTGTGCACTTCAAAAGCTGATAGCCATATAATGTTTATAAACAAACCGATAAAAATAAAAAACTGATGTAAGGAACTATTTTAGAATACGTGTGCGTATGTTTACCAAATTTTATATTTGATTTTGACGAATTTTGTCAAGTTATAACTGCCATCCCTCCCACAGTGTGTCGTCTTTGTCGTTGGGTAGACATATTCACGATAATATTTTCATAATCCATTCGTTGAAGACAGATCAGTCATAGATCATTGATATAAGAAGTTTCCTTTAAAGATTGCTATGATTTTTGTACATTTAAATGAAGGATGTACTGATCGTTTTCGTGTTTAAAAGGATATAAATAGCAATCTCTTTAAAGTTATTAACTGTTCTACCAGAATTGGAACAGATATTTATTATAACAACTGTCTTTTCCCAGATGAAAACGAAAAAATAATACTCAAACACACAAAATAAATTAGTTATAAAAAGAATGCATTTTGAAACGCCGATTACTATAACATAATGTATTATCAATGATTAGGCGTGCTTTCATATTCTCCAGCGAACATACACATATAGTATATACCTACTACTGACGATAGTCGACATATCCAAAGGGACGCTCCTATATTTCAGAATTAGCATTCAGTTTGCGTCCCGAAGAAAGTAATGCCTATAATAACAACAAAAATAAAATTGCATTTTATGACAAAACCCATCGAATTTAGGAGTCTCCGTCATCCCGAACAACTGTCAAATAAATGTATACAGCAAGAGCGCGCGAGGTATGATCACCCGATGGTATACGTAAACTCGCATCTAAACGTGGTCCGATAATACATATTAGAGTAACGGCACAACATACTAGCATTGCCTGCTCATATTCGAACTCATAGTGATCTGATTATTTTTTTGCAGATTGACAAAAAGAACAAATTAAATTTTCTCTTTAAGTGATGACGATTGCTTAGATAAGTAAGTCGATAATAACGCGAAGATTGTAATACTTATAACGTAATTATGATTATCCTAATGAAATTAAATAATAATGTAGTTGTGTACAAAGTTATAGCAGTACAACTGGGTTTTAGAATGAAATAAAAACAACCCGCCTGAAACATCTGCAGAATAAACTAAGATGTCTAGAGAAAAATAAATAAATAGAAATTTCATGGTAAAAAAAAAACTATAAATAAGTATAACAGGAATACCATAAAATAACATAAAAACGACCATTGAAATAGAAATTAAAATTAGAGATTCTCTCCAGTAAATATAACGAAATAACAACTCTGGAAAAATAAATCTATATATCTATATCTGGCGAACACAGCTAGCGGAGATCATTTGCCGAATATACGTCCGAAGAATGTCGACTAGCATCGGGTGATCATACCCCGCGCGCTCAAGCTGTATATAGAGTGAAGCTCATTAATGCAATAACTAGTGTCTACGCGAAATGTCCATATTCAATTTGGTGGAAGATCCGTCTGAAGTTTGATTAACGCTGGCAGCCGCACGAAAATTCAATTGCGGGTTATGAACTGTCAAAACCATCAATCAATTTCAGTTACCGACGACACCTGTCGGGAAACGCCAGAATTGACGGGGAATATAGAGTCAGTCGTTCAATACAGCGTGTTATATCAAAGATGGACGTAACGCGTTGTCTTGCACTGGACCGATTTTGATAAAACTTTTGTGTTTGAAAGCTTATATTTGGACTTAAAATCTGGTCCATATTTTATCTCGAAATATATCAAACAAACAATTAGTTTTGTAATAGTATAGATTGCGAGTGAAGTCGCGAGTAACGGCTAGTGTTAAATAAAATTATAACCGAAAAAACAGCACTTTTTTTTAAGTAACAAAACACAAATTCTTCAACAGTAATAAATTAAAATAAATATATAAAATAATAATACTAAGGAATATCTTTCTAATACTGAATTTTTTGAGCGATAGCATTCACAGAACTTCAGCATCACTCTGTACTTTGTAGCTGAAACAAAACCGAGATAATAGCTACTGCAACAGTTAAGTTTGTAATTTTTCACATTACTTATTTTAATACTAACTAGAGGCATTCTTTTAGATAACGTTCCTTATTAGTTACAGAAGAATTTCATAAAGCGGAGCCTGAGAGTGAATCTTATTCGCAATCTTAAATTACATTATGAATAGTTATTGAATCATTGTGAAGCAGTTTATATTCCTTTGCAAATGAATAAATGATAATAAGTATACCACTAAAAATAATTCTAAAAAGTATTGATGTATAAACTATTACAAAAAATACTTGAGAATAGATTTTAAACTTCAACATTGTGAGACATCCTGTGTTTTGTAAACATACAAACAAAAAAACTAAATGATTAAGTGACCAAAGGAATTTGGTTATATAGACATGCTAGATTTATCTAGAATTTCCGTAATTTTGCGGTTTGAACTTTTTACTTCATAATCTATTTTACGTTTATTTTACCAACATTTCCTGACATGTTTTAGTGCATATAGTAGTATTATAAGACAACTTAGCCATTACCATCATAACTAATCATGGGTTTCCGGCTTTTTCTTGTGGTTACGTATTTTCAAATATTTCTAAATTGTTTGGTAAAAAAATAATAATTTTACGACAAGGCAAAATAAACATTAAAATTATGGCACTGGGTGGAGGTTGGCCAACGATTAAAGCTATAAATAAGAGACAGTGGTTATAATATTTTTGGAACTAGATTTCTATATATGTATAAGCATCATAAACGTAAAATAATATTCATTTATGAGATTAGCTATTTCAAGTGTCTGATAAACTCAAATAATAATAATAATAAAAGGCACAATATTTTTCTATAACATTAAATGTATTCATCTTTAAACAAAAACTAGAAATAGTGCAAGGCCTACAAGTTAAACCCGTGACAGCCCTAGTAGCAAAATCACCATTTTAGAGAAGGATGAAAATACGTATTTGCTAATGTAGAACAAGTGAGCATATAGTGATTTTGCCAAGAGGGTATATTTTCATCCTTGTGATGTTGGAATAGGTTAGTCTTCACAATCCTATAAAACATGCTCGGACTGTAAATCCTAATTTTTACTTTCTTATACGTAGTATAAGGAAGTATTGTGATGAAAATTTTCCACCTCGAGATTTTTGCAGATGTCCATGTTTTGAAGTCCTCTGATACCGAAAGAGTGGTTTTTAAAAAATGTCTCTGTGTGTGTGACCACGATAGCGGTCAAACCGCTGTAGATATCAATCAATCTAATAGCACATTCATATTTAATACATTTTTCTTGAGTGTCTATGTCTCATAAACTGAGATGAGTAGAAATGAGACTTGCAAATAATTTATATTATTGCTTGTAAAAAAGTTATGTTGATGTTGTATTTGATTCAATAATTACATCAAAGTTCAATTTCTACTTACGAAGTAAAAAATCAAATTTTATTTTATTTATGTTCGGAAATCTATTTTGTTTAACTTTCATAAAACACCAAAAAATTATTATGAAATATAAATATTTGTATGCATTAATAGATACATACAAATTTATAAAATGATAAAAAAAGATTTAGAGAATGTAACAATATCATAAAAACAGGAATACTGTTTGATGCCGTGCCTACCTTGCAGTTCATATCACTGCAGTATTTACTTCCACAATGTTGCAAAAAGTTCAGAAGAACTTATCACACATTGTCTTGGCAAAATCCAAAATGAATATTATCTTTATACTGTACCATCTACAAGTTGTGTTAAACTAAAACATATTTTATTGTAAATTTAAATATAAAATACATTCTATGTGCTTGATTACAATTTAGTGACAGAAATTACGATACATATTTAGCAAAGTACAAACTAAAAAAAAAACACTTCACTATCTTATAAATAATGTGTTCATCCTTCAAGTTATTTTCACAATCAGTGATGCATCATAGCATAAATTCCAATAACCGGCCAAATCTCTTCTCAAAATACCCAATTTTGGCATATTATTATCTCATATCATATGGGATCTGGTGGATTCCGTGGTGGACATGTCAAAATTCTTCAACTTTCTATGAACACATGTATGTTCTATTAGACATATACCAAAAAAATTAGAAGGTCATGGCAAAAAGATTGGTATGTGTCTCTTCTAAGAGGTTTAATAGAAGCCTTTTTATTATGAGCAATTCAAATATTTTAATATGTAACATAATAATACAATTACCTAATTCATGTAAAATTTACTATGTTCTTGCTGTACATTGCTTCGATGTAGATCAGAGTAATTCTCGATACAAGAATACCACATTATCTAATTCATTATTATTCTTGCATGTTGAGTTGAATAATTTTGGTGTTGTTATTATATCATAAATTTTTGTACATGCCCTATAGAGGTGTTTTTCTATCTGTTCACGATATCCCATCATAATATATTCAAAGAAACAGTTGCAATGCAATTGAACTGATTGCGGGTTTTACTCCATTAATTTACAATATTTACGATAACATAACCACAATTCGTACAACTTTTGACAAATATATTTCTTCAGTATGATCGTTTGTTTGTCTTTGATTTGCACATGATGCCAGGACGATATTTCTTCATTCATTAAGGGAAATTAAATTATTTTTCCACTTTGAAAAGGCACAATTATTAATTATAAAGAGGTTTGTCGATTTTTAAACTATTTATACTTGTTTAACCATGTACAAATAATAATTAAATATTTATAGTAATGAATCTATGTGATAAACAAACAGACCTAAATTTGAAAAATTATTTGTAACGCATGCGCAGTTTGGACAATGCGACTCTAAAACGGCATAGCACCATATGTTTTATTTCACAATGTTGGAGCGAAGTTTTCCTTGTCCACACGCGATATAGTAGTATTATATATATGGGTACAACCGAACACTAGACGGAGAATTGGGTAATATAGAGTGTTCGTAAAAGTCGCGATTACAGTTTCGTCTGATTAGCAAGTATGCATATATGTATTATCTAACATACACCTTCGTCTGACCAGTGAGAGAGTCCTAAATTTGGGAGACAAAATTTATTCTAATGATATTCTAATCAACACTTAACACACATAGTCAATCAATTATTTCGAATGGTTTTTACTGAGTAACTCCTTAAATGGTAAATATCAAGCAACATTCCATACCTTTTCGTTATTATGCATATGTACAATATAATACCGTTTACCATTTAGTTACTGACAATGTATCTAAATCTGAAGATTATTTTCCTATTAATATTTATGGCTTTCTTACTTCTTCAATATTTTAATGTTTCTTTGAAGTTAGAACGTTGCTCTCTATGGAACATATTGACATTCACTGAACAGAGCGTGTATACCTATATACGTATTGTGTAGATACGTATGTATTCATGTATTATATGTACATACATATAAACAAAATAAAGTGTATGCCTGCCTACCTACTACATTGAGTATTTCCATACGCAGGCTTTGCAATATACATCATAATGGCAGCCGGAGACAACCAACGCTAGTATCTACATAAAAGGACAAAATAAAATATTCATACAAAGTATACATTTGCTTTGTATTCAATGATATTTATGCTCACACTATTTTATGTATACATTGTGACGTACGTATCTGATCTTTCTACGTATAAAAATGAGAGAGCAATTTCTTTTTTTATCACATAAAATAATCTAATGACAAAATTTAGATACTACCAAATTTATCGGTTTTCAATTTATAAAACGTCCCAATGTTTAAAATAGGTTGGATATTCTTTAGTAGAACAATCAACCAATAACTAAAATATATACAGTGTGTAAATAAAGTAAGGAATAATATTCATATTTTGTTTATTATCGCTGTTTGGGAGAAAAGCTCGGACAGCTCAATTTATTTTCTTCCTCCGGATTTTATGGATGTCGATTTTTTTTCTTTGGTTTATTACTCTGGGACCTATGATGTGATCGTTTTCTTTTTAAATGGAACCTCCTTATTTTTGCTAGAAATAAGAAGTAGATTTTTTTCTGAATTGAGCAATACCGCATATGTGGTATTTAAAATTAGTAGTTTTAGAGATACGAAGGATCATAGGTATTAAAATGACAACAATAATTAAACTTGAAAATCAAAAGAGCAAATTTTCCATCTGTGTTTGTGTATAAGTGCTCTATCTTTGCTTTCACACATAAAGACAAATTTAAAAGAAACAGTGACTTTCATGATTATCCAACAAGAACAAAGGATAAGTTTAGCGTCCTGGTACATAAATCGGCGGCTTTTCGGAGATCCCCCATGTATTGCCGTCTGTCTGTCTACAATGGTCTTCCACAACAAATCAGGGAGAGTAGTAGGTAATATTAAAATATTTAAAAAAAAGATGAATCTATTGGTTGAGAGTTGTTTGTATGACTATGGTCAATTTTTGTAATGTTTGTTTTATTTGGTGTTTTTTTTTAATATGTAGTATGTACTGGCTGTGTGTGATATAATTTTATACATATGACGTAGCCGATATCACTATGTGATCTATGGTTAAATAAATTTATTTATTATTTATTATTATTTATTTATTTATTCATTTATTATTTGTTATTTATTTATATTTATTATTTATTATTAGTAATAATTTATTCTTGAGAAGATTAAATAAATTTTCATTAATAAATGTTCAAATTGCCACCCATTTGTTTCTTGGCAATGATAAAGTCCGAGTTGAAATTCTTCCAAAACATTATCTCTCATTTCTTGGTCGATATTTCTGCACTCTGACATGTCAATTGTCATTATTAGCAGGCTTAATACTCTAAAACTATTAATTTTAAATACCACATATGGGGTATTGCTGAATTCAGAAAAAAAATATACTTTTTATTTCTAGCAAAAAAATAAGGAGGTTCCATTTGAAAAAGAAGTCGATGACGTCATAGGTCCCAGAGTAGTAAACCAAAGAAAAAAAATTGACATCCATAAAATCCGGAGGAACAAAATAAAATTGACCTGTCCGAGCTTTTCTCCCAAACAGCGGTAATAACCAAAATATGAATATTATTCCTTACTTTCTTTACACACTGTATATACCTAGTAGGGACATAAATACTGTTACACACACTTTACGCAATAAAATAAAAAGCACAAATCAATTTATGATCAAATTTTATTAATTTATTAGCAGACATAAATATATAAAAAATAAAAGATCATTCAAAATGACGGTCTTTAGCCTTAATGCAAGCCTTAAGTCACACCAGCCTAGCATCAATCGCTGCACGCACCTCGTTCATCGAAAAGATAGCCACAGCTCGGAACAAGGCCTGTTTCAAGGAGACAACATTACTGTATCTTTGGTTGCATACCATGTCCTCCAAAATGGCAGATGTTTTGACGCCTTCTTCACCGAAATGCAAATTGATCATAGAAAACACCCCACCAAATCATAACTGACGCTGGGCGGTGACCTTTTTCAACCCGTGAGACTACTTCAGTGGCTTCTTTAGATACATTTGCATAAACCCTGTCATTCTGCTTATTGAATTTTCCTAGACGGTAAAGATTTTTTCATTGGTAAAAAGGATTTTTTTGTGACGGTCATCCGCGTACTTCGCTAAGAGCCATTTTGATTTTACGACCTTATTTTTATTAAGAGTCGCAGTCAACAAATGCCCTGTACGTCGTTTGAAGGCTCCAAGTTTTTGTTTGATAACACGACTCATTGACTTTCGAGTCATATTCATTTCACGAGCCATAATTTTTTGCTTCCGGAGCGGATTCCGCTTAATTTTGACCTTAACTGCTTTAATGACATGCGGCGTATGTACCGTACGAGGACGTCCGAATCGCAGGCGGTCTTTGATGTCTCCAGTCTCCTCAAACAACTTTGTGCACCGATGAACAAACATTCGGTTTATTCCGAGTTGTCGAAACGTCTCAAAAATATCTCCTTTCATGATATTGTATTTATACAAGGCTATAAACTGCGATTTGATTTTCTTTATTGGACCATTACATAGCGACAACAAACTCAAATGCCAATTATTTGCACATATGACCAAGCCAATAGTTGGCTATCAAAATTCATGTGTTTTTATAAGGATACCTTTCAATGTTGTAGGTAACAGTATTTATGTCCCTACTAGGTATATATAACACAAATATATATTTCCCATTTACTAATTACACTGATTAGTCTTAATCACAATACTGATAATCTACTTATTAAAATAATAGTATATTATGTATCAAGTTTTATAAACCAAAATGTCACTAGTTTATAATCAAAATAATAAGAAATTGCATGCCTCTTGTCACGCCACGTCAGCGTAGTTTTCCAAATCGATATAAGCCATCAACCATCTTGACTTTCAATTAATTTTTGCAATTAAAAAATCTACAACTGAATTCAGCCCGTGACTAAAGTGTCCATCTGAATTTGGCTGTTGGTTCCAACAAAATATTATATAAAATAACACCACCGATCGCAATTTTTGATGTCAAGTTACTGTGATACTCTGATGTTTATTCACCAAATTTGGTTTACATCCAAGATTTTTTCTAGCCTCAATTAACAAAAATTAGTAAAATTGAGGCAAAACGAATGTTTGACAAAGGAAGGGGATAGGTCCATGGATATTCATCAGACAATGATTAATGTGCACGGAAAGACTTTGTTGGGTCAACTGCATATGTGTCGAATGAAACATGTACGTGCAAGTATTTGCTAACCACAACCAAGAAAAATGTCAGATGTTCATGTTTTTTTTTTTGCTTCAAGCATGGAAAACGTTGTCAACAAATCCATACTTTCCGAAAAGAATGGGTTTGTTGACACAAACAAATATGCTTAGTTAAGAAGTTTGTCTTTGAATCAAGCAAAATCTTACTTGGTGTTAACGTTTTACATGTTTGAAGCAAGAAAATAAACATGAAACTCTAACATTTTTCTTTGTTCTGGTTAGCAAATACTTGTTTCCTTATATATGCCTCATTCGACAAATATGCAATTAACCCAACATAGTCTTTCTTTCCGTGTATTTGTGGAACTTATGCGTCATACTTTATGATAAAATTTAAGTCCAAACAATTTCGATCAAATAGGAAATCAAAAAAAGATGACCCAAGTGCGGAAGACCTCTTAAACCAAGAACCAATGAAAACATCAAGAAAGTAGAGGTTATGATGTTAGCAAACCCAAGAATAGCAGTTCCAATCATTGTCGATGAAGTAGGGATACTGGTAGCCATACCTCAAAAATCTATACGATTATATTTAAAAATGAAGTGTATTTATACCATGTATTATTTTGACAGCAGAGTTACGTATAATGGAGAAGTAATAATATATACATACGTATTTTGAAAATGTTGAAAGTGAATAATCAAGGCGTTCATAAATATATTTGCTGTCTCTCCAAAAACATATTTCCAAGAGCATAAATAGACAAATTATTACTGAAGTGGATGACTACTTAACTAGCGCATTTATACTAATTAATAGCTTACGGCAAATTTGTTTGTTTTGAAATAATATGATCACTCTGAAATAAATCTATTTTCCAAAATATTCACATCAAAATAATTTCAACGGACATTTGGGGAACATGCGAAATATTAATCACGAAACTGTGCGTGATGTCGGACTAGAAACGTCATGCTGGCACGCTAAATTCCACTTCATAATTCACACTGCACGGCCCATTCCCCAGAGGGAATACCGCGGCCCCATTATGTGATTATGTATATGTATACAAGTCTCCATATATATATGTATATAGCATCAACAATAGAGGGCGGCACGTTCGGTGTTCAACAGCAGAATAGTGTGTGAGCGTTCGCGCTTATATGTGTATAAGTTTCCCATCCATGTGTACATACATATGTGCATGTATGGGAACCAATTAATCTGATGACAGGTCGATTAACGACCTTGGGCGTTGTATATGTGAATGTGATAGTTCCCTTTTCCGCGCGCCCGCTCTCAATTTCGCTTCGTCAGAGAATCAGAGGGCGTTCGAGTTTTGGCTTTCATCCAAACTGAGGTCGACGACAAGTATAACGACGGCGGCCGCCGTCCACTTAAACTAATTGATCTATTCGAGAAAATGCAGTCTTTACAGAGCCTTCTTTCAAGAATCCACTTTCATGCTTTTTATATTTTTAGTTAATCCAACCCACTCTATCTGTACAAATCGACATCAAACATACATATCTAAAGTAGTATCATCTCTTTTTTCGTATTTATCAGACTATACTTATGCAGATTATACTTATACAAGGTGCAAATCAAATGAGGAAGACCGTTTTAAAGAAACAGATTGTGCTTTACTGTCAAACGACAGACCAGTTACAAGATAAATTATGGAAAAAACATACATACGGTATGTTATAAATGAGGAGAGAATCAATGTGACCAAAAATAATTTTCTACATAAATCTTCTCCAAATTTCCCTGCCCTGCTTCAAGTGTCTGCATCATATGCTTTTCCAGTAGTGAACCTTAAGCCATATTTTGGTCAGGATATATGTATACCATCAATTTTAAAGAATAAGTACATATTTTAATAAACGTCGTAGTATTTCTCGATGGATAAGTGGGAAAAAAACGAAATTATCATTCAATTTATCTGTAAGCTGACCACCACTGCAAAACTATATTTAAATAAAACTGTAAATTATGCACATTGCCCGAAGATTTTAAATCATCGACACAGACGAGTACTGAACACGTTACGGATGTCAATACATCGTTAATAAAAATAACAAATAATAAAGGTCCTAAATCTGGGTCAAGAGACACTTCGGACACGGGCATAAGCTCAAGAGATTTATATCCATTATAAAAACATACATCTATTCATCGAGTAAGATAGCACATATTCGAAAAAATGCCGCCTATGGCATGCTCCTGATCGGTGTTCACTGAAAACATCAGAATGTTCCATCCATTTCCCATATACCGATATTTTTTAAGATCACAACTTAAGAGGCCACCGGACGGCTTGAATTACGGATTTCCTTTTTTCCAGCTTATTTCTGCATCAAATCGAAAACGGTTTTCACAAACATGTTTAAAAAGTAATACTGAATATGTGTATCTATTTTTTTTTTCTAAAATGAACAAAAAACATTTTTTATTTCTTTATTAGTGACTAAAAAAAAAATTAAATGGATAGACAAATTGAATGAATTATTGTAGAATATTTATACCACATATCAGCTATATTAAATGTTTTATAAATTGCTCAAACGTAATTTACGATTAGCAAATTTTGGACCGGGGAGGTGCTGCTCTCTGGCGAAGGCAAGGTGTATATCAATTTTCGTAACTTCATTGGCAACGTTGCTAACATAAATCTCGTGAGACGATTCTAAAATGCACTGGTCTGAACTCCACATGCCCGCGAAATTGTGCACAAACGCGGCAATATACGATTTTAAAAGATGTGCATGAGTTAGAATCATATGGTTAGAATACACTGACGTATGACGGCGGGCTTATAATGGACATGTCAGACATAGAGTACACGGAGACACGAGGTGAACGTTGTTGAGTAGTATGTATTTGAAATACATATAATAAATAATAATAATATATAATACATATTTTGTATACATACCGGGCAATATATCTATATTTTTGCAATGGTATAGCATAAAAATCATTTATAAATATGCATAAGTATATGTAATTTCAGTAATCTTATACTTTTTATAAAACAAATCATTTCATTTCATTTTCCAGAAATTTAAATAACAGGACCTTTTTAACTTAAACTTGATTTTGATATTTTACTATTTGAAAAACAGTACTAGTGTTACATTTGCTAACCATTTATTTAAAAAATCTTTGAAAGACCAGGTGTTGGGACCAATTAAAAGGAAACAATTTCTTCATCGATAAATTAATATATTTGATTTTGGAATGTGCTATTTCTGCTCACAAGGAGAATCAAGAACAGACTTATGAGAGATTACTTTTTCGATTTTTCACAAATACAGATAAAATTATTTACCTAATAAACATTATAACAAATAACAAAGGTGGAATAAACTAGCAAAGAAATACAAAAAAAAATATCAAAGCACCCCTATTAATAACACTACAGTTTAAACGAGCATTATTAAAAATAAATGCAGCTTACAGTTGTGCATTATTTAAATGTTACTAATCCATTTCTAAATATCAGATCCTTTGAAAACTTGAACTTGCAGTAAAAAAAAAATTTTGCAATTCATTTTAAGTGAATGAA
Organism: Amphimallon solstitiale; assembly: GCA_963170755.1. Lineage (NCBI taxonomy): Eukaryota > Metazoa > Arthropoda > Insecta > Coleoptera > Scarabaeidae > Amphimallon > Amphimallon solstitiale. Next base: position 80,747,751 of record OY720676.1, on the reverse strand, counting down.
CTTCAGTGTACGTATTTTAACACTACAAAATCTATGCGTACCAACAAAAACATCAGCGCCCATTATTTAAAAAAAATTACCCCTCAGATAACAAAATGAATCTTTACTAAAATAGTTCTTTTTTATAAAAATAACTCTGGACACTATATAATTGTTTTGTTTACAGTAATAAATCAATAAGCTAGTAAATAAATACATTCAACTTAACACGAGTAATTGCGCATTAAAATGAGCAAAAGAACATTATTCCGAATAAATGAGCAACAACTTGCGAAGAAAAGATCCATAACATGGAATTACGAAAGAACCTTCATTAACCGTAACGATGCAGAAGATTTTGTAAAATCGGAAACTTGTTGGAGCTTAAAAAACACAAACAACACTGAGTCTGGTGTAGTTAAGTATTTTCGATGTAATAAAGTTAAATGTCGAGGACAACAATGTGCAACTGGTATTAAATTAATTCTGAATTCATGCTGTGAAAATGTTCTCCTATTTCGATCGCAAGTATGTAAGTCATTCTTGTGATTCTATTGCAACAAAGGTCGGTACCGAAATGAACGACAAACTAAAGAACGAAATCAAGGATTTCTTTACCAAAAAAAATAAAACCGAAAGCAATTTTGGATGTTAAACAACGGCGACTAAAGTCAGTGAAACGAAAAATATTTTACACCAGAAAGAGGAAAAGATACTCTGTAGTGACTTGTGATAAAGATTATGGTCCAGAGGCTAATGAATCAGTAAGAGATGATTTTTCAATGGAGGAATACAACCGAAAACGGGAACAGTTCCTTCAGGATTTGAAAAAATCAAATGAAGACATTTTGTACATCGAAAGTGCGACTAGAAGCCAAAAAACTTCTAAGGATAAATGAAAGATCTGTTAGAGTTACCGCGTCAAACTTTGGCAGTATATGCAAATTGCACTCTAAAACATCTTGTGTCAACACAATAAAAACATTGTTATATAATTCCTTGGATGGCAATAAACATACACGGTATGGCAATAGGAGCGAACCATTAGCGAAAGCTGCTTTTCGAGAGCGATAGGATATCGAAAAAATTATTGACTGTGGTTTATTTATCGACAAGGAAAATTTCTACCTGGGCGCGAACCCTGATGGGATAATCGGAGAAAATCTTCTTGAAATAAAATGTCCACCCGTCTCACAAAACATGGATCCCCTAGTGGCCATTCAAGAAAATCAAATTAAATTTGCAACAATAGAAAAAGGTCAATTAAAATTAAAAAGAAGCCATGATTATTACTATCAAGTGCAAAGTCAATAAGCAATAACTAAAAGAAAAATGTGCTATTTTGTTGTGTGGAATAAGCATGGCATGCTGATGGAAGAAGAAAGTATAAGTTTGTGTCGGTACAAAAGCAACATGTAAAACTTTATTTTGTAGATATGGAGAGATTCGGATTTTTTCAAAAATGTAATGCTTCCCAAACTTGAAGAATTTTTTTACATGTGCTTACTACTAGAATTGGTGGATCCCCGCTATACAAGAGGCCTTCCAATTAGAAATCCCCCTAGAAAACAATCGTAGATTTTTATAAAAAACCGTGTTTTTTGGATTATTTTAAATTTTGAATACTGATACTTTATAAAAGCGTTTTAATCTATTTACATAAAAAATGGTGGAGATCTCAGAAGAATGTTCCAGAAATTAATCAACCATTGGATATCATTGTTCTGATTTTGTATGCAAACGCTTCTTCTGCAGATGTCGAAAGAACTGTTTCAACATATGGGCTTGTCCATTCAGAATTAAGAAATGCAACATTGCTAAAAATAGTATTTTTTTATTAATATGAAACACACAGTTTTCTTATGTTTATTTATGTTTTCTTTGTATTTGAACATTTTTATGTAATGTTACTAAATAAATGTAAGACGAATTTCTTTATTTTTCTGCTTAAAATAATTATATAAATATAATAAAAACTATAAGAGACTATTACAAGAAGAAAAATCATGTTTTTTTAAATAAAAATCACATTGATTTAAATAAATCATAATTTAAACTCTGATTTTATTCAAATGATTTAAATCATCTCAACTCTGAATATGAATAAAGGATTATGTATCTATTGATAGGTAGCAAGTGAACGTATTATTTAACAGTCATGAATAATTCTTTTTTTCTTATAATTTTTTATTTTATTTTGATATCGTAATAACTAAAACATTCTATCGGCCCATAATCTAATAAATTATACCCTTCTTATATAAATAACTATTATTACACTGATTCTCGGATCACACATATTTACGCGGTATTTCGAAAAATGAAAAAGTCAAAACTATCAAAACAATAATGTGCAATGTGTTGAATGTAATATATTTTTGTTGAATAACCTTTCATTTGTTTCTTAGTTGGTTCGGATCGAAATTTTCTGCACCAAATTTTAATTTTATGTGTGTATTATCTATATTTTTCTGATTCAAACGACTCAATAAGTGCGCGCCCTACGTTTATCCTTTATGCCTTTTTGTATATCAACTCGTATCTATATAACTAAACGCACGGAAGAGACGAATCGTCTCATTCTCCTAATATTTGGAGGGGAGAGGGGTTAACGAGCATCGAAATATTTTTACCGTCCGGAGCGCTCTTAATAAGAGAAGCAGAAAGGAGAGAACAGTTTCCAAAAATAAAAAATCAATTTAAATTAGAACCATCAACATAAACATACAAATCATGCATTACAAAGTCAACATATGTATGTATATATATGGTTCTCATGATATTACTGATTTACAATATTTACTAAAACAGTTACATATAAATTCAATTTTTCTTTAAAAAATATAATAATAATCCAGGAGCATTTAGGTTCGTTTGCTTGTATACCCCACTTTATTTTTAAGTATCATATGTATATCTTCAGCTGTAGCATAGGTAAAAAATCTCTGTTTGCGTGAATTTCTAGAAAAAAGATTGGATGGGATTCTTTTATTATTTTTTGAGGGTACTAATTATTAGCGGTTATTCATTATCTGTTATCCGTTGACACCACCCAAGTAAAACTAAATAAGGCAAGTGCATATGATGGGTACCATTAATTATACATACGTCAATGGCCAGTGGAAAATAGGTTAAATGTTTCCATGATATCTGTTACCTAATATTAATACTTTCTGGGGGTGTAAAAAGTTGAAATATGGTACTTATACTAAATTAATTAAATTAAAGTGTAAATTAATTAAATAAAATTATTAAAAACATAAGTGATACAAGCGCAATTGGAAAGAAAACATTTTTTTAATAAACATTAATTCATTATATATCATTTGAAAATAAGGATATTTCCAAATAAAAAAGTATTGATTACATACAACATTATTATGCCCCCACAGTCAACCACAAAAAATACTGTTGATTTATTGCTTTTTCTGTCTCTTGATTGAGTAACGGTTCGTTGTGTTTTAAGAGTTTCATAAAAGTAGGAATGGTAGAAACTTCGGTAAGTCCGCATAAGATTTGAGTTACTTAACTTTTATATTCTCGTGATATACTGGCAAAAGTTTTATTATTCTTTTGCAGCTTATACTCAAAGACAAAGGGGGTTTATTTTTGTTTCCACTGTTTTTGTTTCTACAAAAAATATGATCTATTCATGTCTTAACATTAGATGCGTAAGCATAAGTTATTATTATGCACTTGTGGAAATGGAAATAATATGGAAGTAAAAAATAATAATAACAAATCAAAGTGACAGCGACCTTATTTAAAATAGATATCTGCGTAATAAAAAACTATAATTTTATGCCACACCTACATTTCACTTGAGATGGTTTACTCTGCATACTGCAATGATGTCTGGACTATGGCAAGTTGCCATTATGGACCATGTAAGTTTAACGTACTTGCTCAAGATTCTTAAAATTTTTACAACTATTACAACAAAATAACTTCACTGTTCTATATATTAGGAGAGATTTTTACATTATCTACCGCTAAAGTTTGCTGTCAAGTTGCTATACATTTTTCTATTTACTTACCAAATTTGGTTCACATCCAAAGAAATTTGACGTTTTTGTGCACCCTTAAGTAACAAAAAGTGAGTGAAATTCAGTTAAAACCAAGAAGCATACTTGAATTATTTAAAAGGCAATTAAAGCATATGGGGAAAATGCGACATCATAATTTACGTTAAAATTTTGGTCCAAACGACTTTAATGGCAGGGATCAATTAAAAATTTCGCAAAATCCATAGGGCCTATTGAAGCAAGAACCAACGAAAACAAAGTTGAAGTTTTGGTTTTAGCAGATTAAAGAATAATAACTGGTGTATTGGGGTAAGGAATACTGTTTGAATATATGAGAAAGGCTATAGAATACCAGGAAAAAAATGAGGTGTGGCCACCACACGACTTTCTTATACGTATGTGCGTTTCAAATTATACAAAAGCTGTTCTAAATTAAGTTTTAAATACTTCTATCTTTAAAAAAAATAAACCTGTAAGTGTGTTTCTTCAGGTGGGAATTTTGAGAATTTTTGTATACAAAAAATATTCAAAGTAAAATGTTATTTTTCTCCAAACTCGTTTTCTTCATAGCTAAGTAAATAATATAAAAAAATTGCCTTCGCGGCGATATTTATAAGTGAAAAATTTTAATATATAAATTAACAATAAAATATTAATATTATGCCAAAAATAATTGATTGTTTTACTTTCTCCATTAAAAATGAGACATATTCCAACATTTAATGTCGCCTTCACTATTTATTGCTATTATTATATTATATTAATGATCATTAATACACCTATAAGTAGAAATAAGCATCCAAATTAAGTACGTCTTGCATGTGTAATTAACTATGTATCTGTGTTTGTAAAATATTATACCCTACACACGTCGTTAATAAATATAACAGTTCCATGATTCTGAAGGAAAAAACTGTCGTACAAAAATCCGATTAATCGGCATATCACGATTTAAGATCACAACGCCTTTGGCAAAACAAATGTTTCACAAGAACATTAACATTATAATTTTCAAATAACACGGTTGTGTGAATTAATATTCGATGAATAATAATCTCTTAGAGATCTCGGGCGTCTCTTATTTTTAAACGTGTATTTTTCTGAGAAGTTGTAAATTATGCATAACATACACTGAAAGATGTAAATTATGCAAAGCAGATACCAAAAGATTTATCGTGCAGCTATTAAATTAGTCTTCGTTTTATTTAGCAATAAAGTTGAAATTCAAATTATTTATACAGAAATATTTCAGAAAAAAAAATATATAATTCGCTACAGTAGGTACATGAACTTTTTCTTTGGATATGGATATCAAAATGAGCGGAGCTTTTCGGAATTGAAAAAGGTCAAGCAGATATAGAAAAGGTTTTTCAGTATAAGCACATATCATAGCAATTAAAAAATTCTCATCTAAACAAAACAATCCACGCCATGTAATAACAAATTTAATGAAAACAGATTTATCCGTATCATCACAAAATTTAAGACTGTATCTTCGAGTTTTATAATAAAATGTCACTAATTAAAATTGTCAAAGCTAAGTAGGAAGATCATAATTTTGATGTTGCTTTCACATTGAAGAAAATTATTTCATGATAAAAAATATTACTTCATAAAAACAACAGACAGTGGCAAATCTTAAAATTAACGAAAAAGCAACAAGCCTCAATTATCAGATATAATTTAGAGGTAGAGTTTAATAAAATTTCTTAGATGTTTTGATTTGAGGTTGCAGCAACAGCACTGCGCAATACATACGTAATTGTATATTAATTTGTCTAAAGAAATTGGTCTGCATAATGAGGTAAACCTCATAAGTTGAGTATAGTGAGAATTTGAGAAAGGAATAGAACCTGAAAACGTCAATGGATGGAGTATGTTCTTTTCGAAGTATGCATGGACGAGAAATAATCTGCTACTCTATTGTACAGTTTATGTTAATAACTCAAACAAGAGGGTTTGGGAAACCAATAATACTGCCAAAAAGACAGTAAAGTAATTGAAAGTGACATTTCTGACGTTGGATAATTTGATGTAGCCATTTTATGCTACTCAAGAGAGCAAATAAATAATGTTCTCATTATCAAAAAATAAACGATATCCTTTTATAGCGATTAGAGTTTGATTTTACTGTTTAACGTATTGCATTATTAGATTGCTTCATTATTGAATTGCTTATCAACTTCGCCATACATTAAATTTATAGTACGTAATTGATTAGCTTTTTTATATCTGTCTAAGTGTGCTAATGATGAACAGAATGAAAGTATTCTATGCGATTTCCAGCCACCTATCAAAGTCATCCCAAAACCCCAGCATAAAATTGAACACGATTTGATTGTTTGATGCTATTTTTCTCGAATCTATTAAAGGCTCGTTATACAGGGTGAGTTTTTTATCTTGAGACAACGGAATATCTCTAAACCACTGCATCAAATCAAAAAAAGATCTTAATAAGATTTGTTATAATGTAGGGGGCTCACTGAATGGTGCCGAACTCGATCCCCCACCTCACTCCTCCAGAGTGGGAGGGGGGACAACTTTTAAATCTTAAATGGGAACCCCCATTTTGTATTGCAGATTCCGATTCTACACCATCAAGTATGTACGTTTTGTTTGAAACTTTTTTTTTCTATTCGTTACGGATTGCGGTGTAATCGCAAAAAACAGGGCTGTGAATGTCTAGAGAAAATACACAAAAAAGAGAAGCAAGCAAACAGGATTTTGTGCTTTTTTTATTTTAACATAAACTAACATTTCAAAAAGCCATGTGCTCGAAACTGTGCCCCTCCACTTCGAAACATTTATTTATTCGCAATTGGAATGATATTCAACGATACAAAACCGTCAGTACATGACAAGTTACGAATCGAAAAAAAAGTTTCAAACAAAAACTACATACTTGATGGCGTAGAATCCGAATCTGCAATAAAAAATAGGGGTTCCCGTTTAAGATTTCAAAGTTGTCCCCCCTCTCAATCTGGGGGGGGGGGGGTGAGATGGGCGATCGAATTCAGCACCATTCAGTGAGCCCCCTACATTATAACAAATCTTATTAAGATCTTTTTTTGATTTGATGCAGTGGTTTAGAGATATTTCGTTGGCCCAAGATAAAAAACTCATCCAGTATACAGGCTGTTCACACTTAAACCCGCACCATTGGTAACTCCGTTATTATTGGAGCTACGAATTCGTCCAAATTAGCAAACTAGTAGGATTTTTCCTGGCGGTTACGACGATGAAAACAAAAAAAACAATTGAACGTCGCGTTTTTCAGATATTTGACAAAATGTAATTTTTTAAATGGAACACCCTATATATTTTTATGCGGTTGAATAAAAAATTTAGTTCTGAATAAAAATGTTTAAATACATTTCTGAGTGCAGCGCGTGGCTTTGAGAAGGGTCCTTCCATCAATATTCCGAATAATGGCCGTAATGTGACATAGAACTGGTCCATGAGTTCCAATCCAACGGGATCCAAACAGTCTCTCCAGTAATGCGTTAACAATATGGTGATTATGAGCCGGTTCACCGTCTTGTTGGAAGTATATCCGCGGCCTATCCATCAAGTTCACGTTGTCCACGAAATCTTCCAATACATGAGACATAAAGTCCTCATATCTCTCTCCCGTTAATGAGCCGCGGTAAAAAAAAGGACCCACAATTTTAGATCCAATCATACCACACCAAACATTAAGGCTGAACCGATGTTGTGGATTAGTGGGATGAGTCAAAAAAGGATTTTCCCGACTCCAAAAATGATAGTTTCATCCGACCATAAAACATATCGAGGAAAATTTGGATCTTCTTCACATTTATGTAGGAACCATTCACAAAATTCCATTCTTCTTATATCATCATTAAGATGCAAAGTTTGTACTGGCCGATATTTGTATGGCTCAAAATTATATTTTTTCAAAATTTTATGAATCGTTCCCAATGAAAGGAATTGTTAGGATACGCCTCAAAATATCCCAGTACATTTATCTCTACTTCCTCACTAACCACAAATTGCTTCTTCGTTCTATTCTTCTTGAAAACCTCTTCGTTTCGCCGAAATTGTCTGTATTATTCCAAGAAATATCTTCTTTGAGGAATCGCGCGCTCGGGAAACATTGCACTATAATGTTCGCGAGCTCTAATAGTGTTTTTTCTCTGAAATATGTAAGCTTCTATAATATCACATTTTTCCTCATGTGTGAAAACCATTTTTATTAGAAGAAAACAAGAAGAAAACAGCAAAATAACAATGCGAATTTTAAAACACTGACAGATTAATTTGACGGATTGTTATTGAATTTTTTTTTTATTGGTGCCTATTTGATCAAAATTGTAACAACTATTGTAATGTAGGCTAATTTCATTTTCTCTTTTCCTTTTTTGTCTGAGTGGAATTTTAAATTATACTGTCCCATTTTAAAATGGGTACTTTTCTGATTATCTCGGGAATATGCCTCTTTAAAGAAATCACGTGATAACTTTTTATTTTCAATTTTCTTGAGATAATGTATTGAAAAATTGTTGTTCAGAACTAAATTCTTTATTCAACTGCATAAAAATATATAGGGTATTCCATTTAAAAAATTACATTTTGTCAAATATCTGAAAAACGCGACGTTCAATTGTTTTTTTGTTTTTATCGTCGTAACCGCCAGGAAAAATCCTACTAGTTTGCTAGTTTGGACGAATTCGTAGCTCCAATAATAACGGAGTTACCAATGGTGCGGGTTTAAGTGTGAACACCTTGTATTGAAATAAATGCACTGTTGTAGGCAATTATCATAACTTTTAAAATTACAATAAGATAAAAATATGTTAAAGTATAATTTTATTATCAAGTTCACCTCATCTGTCGGTATATTTTACTGGATACTGGACAAAAGTTAGGGATTGGTATTAGTCACAAAGTAGTAATAAAATGCAACATTATCGAAAGCGTATTATAATTGTTTTCATACAAATAACTAGATTTTTGTAAAGCTTGCTTATACTTATTTTATTTGTTACATAGTGAAATTAACTTTTTCTTAAAATTGACTATCCGGCCCTGAAGCACAGTGCACCATGACAATACTAATATAATACTTCTGAACTTGCTTATACATATTATCCTTCATTTCTCGCTCATATATGTACATTTTAACATTCCGGCTGGAGATGCTCGCCTTTTTACTTTACTAATTATTATTAACAGAACGTTTTCGTTATTAAAAAAAATGCTGTATATAGAACAAGATCGGACTGCTTGGTAAACAATAATAATAAAGCAATTTTAGTAGTTAGGTTCTCCTCAACTCAATTCATTCTTATTTTCCTAAACACCAATTCTTTTAAGGAGTTAAAGACACTAGTCGATTTTCAATAATTTATTTTTCATTGGAAAATATATACATGAACAATAAATTACTGTTATTTAAACAAAGCTCTTGTTGCAAGGGTCGGTCGCGTAAATTATTCCACCAACTGGATTCATCTAAAATAAGAAATGGAAAAATCGACTATCAGTCCAATAATAAAGCTACAAAACTAGCGGATAGTTTTTCGATATTTAACAAACTGCAAGGTTTCGCGATAAAGTTCGATTTTCGGCCAAAAATAGCAAAATTAAACGTTTATTAAGAAACGAAGGAACATATAAAGAAAATCATCCACTAATTTTAATAAATATTAAATATGTATTTGATATATGATTTACGCAAAATCGCAAAATTAAGTTTCGAAAGCAAACGCATAGAATTCATTTTTTCCGCACCTTCTCCAAAAAAATTTAAGGTCTGCTCACTATGTTAGCATATTAAATTTAAGAATCTGAGCAAAAAGCAAATAAACCAATGTTGCGTGCTTTTGGCACTTCACAAGTAATAATTAATTTAATATCAAAATAATAAATAATATCTATTTGCTTAAATTAACATTTAGTAGAGTACACGCGAATTTCAAATTAATCGTAATATTTTTTTCTTTTGGCTCACGCTGTATGCAGTTATTATTTCGGCTACGAAAAATTATATTTTAATCTTAAAAATAAATGTATTGCAATGTCCACAGCCAAGCTTATTTTTCCTTTTTGAATAAATGGCTCTTTATAATGTATTTGCAACTCCGTATTAAAAATTCTTCTAAAAGCATTTTATCCAAGGTAAAAAGAATATTTACCTTGAAGACAAAGATTTGGCGTCACAAATCCGAGTATTTTATCAATAGCCCTTTGTATGGGGAATGGCGTGAGAATTGAAATGGGCCCGACTTTGAGACGCCTTCCATGCACGCGTTACCAAATATTCCAGAACGTATGACGTATCATCTTCCGTGCCGGGGATGAATCTTTAAGAAGGGCAAGCGCTACCAGATTACATTCATTATCCATCTAAAAGTACCCTAAGAGAGTCAAACTTACCCAGTGGCCGAGGGTTAGTCTTCGCGGTTCGAATGTTTAAATAAAATCTAAAGTATTCCGCGGGAAGCAAAAATTGTGTTTAGCTAGAGCACATAATTAAAATTCCATTAGTGAATTCGTCACAAGACGATCCAAGTGCTCTTGCTGTGTAACCTCGGTTGGGGAAATCTGCCGATCTTCGGGACAAGCAGTACCAATCCGAGCCACCCATGTTGGGGATATAATTCACATTTTGATCTTTACCCGACGGGAGAAGTACTCCATAGAAAACCAAGACCTCTTCGACAAGGACCGCTGACAGCCCTGGCCAGGCCGCTATTGAAGCTACAAATCAGTTGTCTCAAAGGTATTTACGCTTTGTTTTTCTACTGAAACACGACCAAGACCTGTTTGGTTATTTGTCACTTTATTATTTGAACATGTTACTCATTGTAATCCGACGGAGAAAGTAGGATCAGATTTAGAAGTTTATTTGTTCTTCTTTTTAAAGTAATTAGTCATTGATTACCGAATATTTGGAGTATGTGTTATGTAATAGTATCAGTCATAATATTTGTCATATAATATTCATCACTTAGTAATTGTACATTAGGTTATTGTAATGAAATTAGACATATATTTGTGTGCTAGAAAAGGCTGGCGTATTGAATTATAAATTTAGCAATGTAATATTATTTATCAATGAGTTGATTATTTTAACTAAACCAGCCCCTTTTGTATGTACTATTCTACCTGTTAAATGTTTGTGTAACTTTCAACTAGTGTGTAGGATATTCTTACTTTATTCTAATGTAGAGAAATTCACAGTTAGGAAAATTACCAATTATTTATTTACTGTTATAAATTACCTTTATTGCATTTGACGTATGTGTTAGTTTGGAATTTTGCATATTGTATGTTACCCATTTTTCTTTTATTGTTGTAATAAACCTTGTTAACTTTTCCTTATATCTGTGTTGTCAATTTGATCCCTCACCGTTCATTGTGGTAATAATAATAAGCTCAGTGAAATCTTCTCGCTTCTTTTCATTGACAGCCCTTTAATTGGGAATTACTAATTAATGTGATACTCCATTAACATCTTATAAAACGAAGCGAGTGGCGCCCTAAGATAACAGCTTACTTTACAATAAAATCAGTGAAGCAATTATTCATCAACCACCTAGAGAGTTCAATTAGTAATTTCAAATTATCCATATCATCTACCCGACGGGCGAGGAACGAGTGACAGAGCATAAGGCTCTAGGACCGTAAAGGTACGTAAGTTTTGTCACCTTCTTTATTTTTTTTAACAGCACACATACACACCTAATTAGTCAATTAGTAATAAGAGAAATCCCCTTATTGTATTAAGTTTAAAACGACCCCGAGATCACTGGGTGCAGCGTGAGCGGCCGGCATAAGTAGTTTTGTTCTCTGCATCCAGTACTGTTGCGGATTAGTGGAAGTTATTTGATCTTCGGTAATTATCATCGTTAATTAAATTTGTGGTAATTACCCCGCGACAAATTTGGCGCCCAACGTGAATATAATTAATTTTCGTTTAACTTACAAAAGATGTTATAATTCTTTTTTTAATTATACCCTTTTATATAAAATTATATTTGTAGTTATTTAAATTTTATTAAGAATATATAGGGTGTTATGATTTTATAACATATTATGATGAAATTTTCTTTAACATTTATTTTTTTTCATTTTTGAATATATATATACAGGGTGGTGTGTGTGTTTGGTGACAACACTTACTGTTATTAAATTAAAATTATTTTGCGTATTTGTCATTTCTTTCAAGTTTAAAGATTCTTTGATTATACATTATTTAGAAATAAAATAAGAATTTCTTAAAAATTTTTATTTTTATTATTTTTTTTTTTTTTTTTTTTTGGTTGGTTGGGTAAGGTACGCTTTGCTTTTTTTTCTCTTTTAATTTCAATAATTTTGCTGAACGATTTTGATATTTGACTGTATTTTTGAGTCGACATTGACTGAATTAGTGCATTTTCAAGTACTTTGTGAATATTTTGATTCAATCGTTTGATAACTTTCATTTTTTTTTTAATATGGCGTCCTTAGCTATTAATGTTAGCTATTTAAGAAAGGATGAATTAGTCTATGAACTGAGCTTGAGAGGTTTACCTACAACGAACGATGATACGGTAGAACAATTGCGAAAGGCTTTGAGACCATTGTTAAGACTTGAAAAACATAAAGAGGCTTTATCATATCCAGAGTATCAAGTAGACATTGAAAAAGAATTAACGGAGCTTGATGCCAAACTTAACGATCTTAAACCAGCAATGGAAAAATTCGCTTTGTCACCGGGTGGTAGTTCAGCGGCTATTCAAACTCGCCTGCATCATAGTATAAATAGAATCAATCGGTTACCTCTCGCGCAGTTAAGCACGGAACAGTCTCAGAAACGCACCCAATTATTATTAGAATTTTTACAACACTTGGATACTATTGAAGTAGGTCAGGTCACTGATGATCTACAGGGTGTTACATTAGGAAATTCGGGAACCACAAATAATGCTAACGGAACGACAGCACAAGCACTTAGTCCTGTTACGGTTTCGCGCGCGTCGCGTACTTTCTCACCAGTCCGGAAATGGAATTTAAAATTTAATGGGGATTCAAGACAATTTTCGGTGCATCAATTTTTAGAAAGGGTTAATGAATTAAGAATTGCACGCGGAATTTCAGAAACTGATTTGTTTGAATCCGCCATTGATTTATTTGAGGGAAAAGCTTTGCTGTGGTTTAGGTCAAATAGACATAGATTTGACAATTGGCCGACATTATCGGCATTATTATGTAAGCATTATGAGCCACCGGATTATCAATCTAGATTGTTTCAAGATATATTGTCACGAACTCAAGACCCATCTGAGTCATTCATAGACTATTTTTCGTGCATGTTGTCAATGTTCAGACGCTATGGGGAAGCATCCGAGGATGTGCAGTTAGGAATTATTTCTAGAAATTTGGCCCCCTTTTATATTATGCAACTACCAGCAGTAACCACATTGGCGGAGCTGGAGGATGAATGCCTCAAGCTCGAGAAAAAGAAGTTTAGGGCAGATAGTTTTCGTCCGCCGGTGCGCAAGCGTAACACTTATGTGGAACCAGATTTTGCTTTCGTGTCAACCTCTGGTGTTGAGCGCGGAGCAGTGAATAAACCTGCTGTAAATTCAGTTAAAGCATCTTCGGACAAAATGTCAGACGATTTGCGGTGTTACAATTGTGGAGACCGGGGACATAGGTTTAATAATTGTAAGAGAGCCCGAAGGAAATTTTGTTATAAATGTGGTCAACCTAACGTAATAGTGAGCACATGTCCTCGATGCTCGGAAAACGCGAAGGGGAGGCGATCGTAGGTCGAGAGGTCGTCCACGTCGCTGTTTCCTCGACCCCAACTTCCGTGTTATCAAACACTAGTAAGATTTTTCTTGATTATGTCATTTCTCGTGTTTCTGGAGATCAACGTCCTTATTTAGAAATACAAGTAAAGGGTTATCCTGTAGTGGGTTTATTGGATTCTGGAGCCTCTAGAACACTGGTTGGCTCATGTGGCTATCAAATTTTGAGTAATTTGGGTTTTTGTCTGAAACCGCAAGCTGTTGAATGTACGGTTGCGAATGGACAGGTGTGTGTGAGTGCAGGATTTGTTACTGTACCTTTTTGCCTAGAGGGCAAAGTTTGTTTGATTGATGTTTTGGTTGTACCTGACTTGCCACACACGTTAATTTTGGGAGTAGATTTCTGGATGGCCATGAATATAGTACCAGATTTACGTCAAAACATTTGGCATTTAAGTAAACAGGACCCTGTAATTCATATTAATAGTATAGCTAGTGCCACTACCTTGAGCGTTGATCAAAAGAACCACTTAGACCAATTAGTCGCTGAGAACACAGTACTCATGAGCAAAATTTTGGGTAAGACTCATTTAGTGTCTCACGAGATTCGATTATTGCCAAATACCAAACCAATTAAACAACGACATTATCCTGTATCACCAATCAAGCAACAAGCTATTGATCAGGAGATTAAAAAAATGTTAGAGCAGGGAATCATAGAACCTAGTAACAGTCCTTGGGCTTCGCCTGTTTGTTTGGTCCAGAAAAAAGATAATAGCTATCGTTTTTGTGTTGATTATCGTAAATTAAATTCCGTCACTCAAAAGGACTCTTATCCCTTGCCCTATATTTCAACTATTTTAGATCAATTAAGAGATGCTAAATATTTAAGTTCATTAGATATTAAAAGTGCATACTGGCAAATTCCTGTCGCGGAGGATTCTCGTGATTGCACTGCCTTCTGTGTGCGTGGCGGCTTATACCGCTTCGTTAGAATGCCCTACGGTCTTACCGGTGCGCCTGCCACGTGGCAGCGTCTCATGGATTCTGTTCTGGGAGCCGACCTTCAACCATCTGTTTTTGTATATCTTGATGATATAGTTATTGTGTCTCAAACTTTCGAATCCCATATGGCTACATTGACTGAGGTTTTTGATCGTCTGCATAATGCAGGGCTCACGGTGAATTTCGCCAAGAGTCAATTTTGTCGACCTCAATTAAAGTATTTGGGGTATATCGTTGATGAACTGGGACTGCGCCCAGATCCTGAAAAGGTACAAGCCATTTTAGACATTCTACCACCTAAAAATGTCAAGGAAATACGAAGATTTATCGGAACTGCTTCTTGGTACAGACGTTTCGTACCACAATTCTCCACCATCATTGCACCTTTAACCAACCTCACTAAGAAAAAGACTCCATGGTCTTGGACCAGTGAATGCGAAGCGGCATTCAAACTGTTAAAAGAAAAACTTGTCTCATCTCCACTACTGGTTTGTCCTGATTTTTCTAAGACCTTTATTCTTCAAACTGATGCTTCAGCTTATGGCCTCGGGGCCGTGCTCACCCAACAATATGACGATGGGGAGAAAGTTATCTGTTACATGTCCCGTTCTCTGACTGCTCAGGAACGAAAGTACAGTGCTACTGAGCGTGAATGTTTAGGTGTGATTTGGGCTATTGAGCGTGTGCGTCACTATGTAGAGGGTTATAAATTTCGGGTGATCACGGATTGTCACTCTTTGTTATGGTTGCATAATTTGAAAAACCCTCATGGTCGTTTGGCCAGGTGGTCATTACGATTACAGCCCTATGATTTTGAAATGATTCATAGAAAGGGATCGGAGAATGCCGTCCCTGATTTCTTGTCACGCTCCGTGAGTACTGCTGTTGATTTGGTACAAGCTGAAGACCCCTTACCTCCCATAGATCGGTGGTATCTTAAAATGATTCAAGAAGTACAGGATAAACCTCATCGTTATCCCTTATGGCGTGTGGAAGACACTAAGTTATTTAAGTATATCAAACCTCGTTACTCCGAACTTAGTCATCCCAGTCAGGAGTGGAAATTGGTTCCTCCACGAGAACGCCGCACTTCAATAATTGAATCCTGTCATGACGACCCAACTTGTGGACATCCTGGAATTTCTAAGACCATTTCCCGTGTTTCTCAGAAATACTTTTGGCCGAAGATGGCCGGTGATATAGCTAAATATGTTATGAAATGCAAGACCTGTCTCAGTATCAAATCCGAAAACAAACCGCCCGCAGGACATCTGCGTAGTAAAGCTCCAACTGCCACCAGACCTTGGCAGATAATTTCCGCAGATTTGATGGGACCCTTGCCTCGTTCCACTAAAGGTTATTCCTATATTTTAGCTGTTTGCGACATTTTTAGTAAGGCAACATTGGTGTTTCCTTTACGAACCGCTACTGGTGCTAGCGTCACCAAAATCATTGAGGATCATGTCATACTTCTCTTCGGGGCTCCTTCTTATTTAATCGTTGACAACGGTGTTCAGTTTAGGAGTAAGGTTTTTCAGAAGATGACCCAAAACTACAATATCAAAATAGCTTATACTGCACTTTACCATGCTCAAGCTAATCCCACAGAAAGAGTTAATAGGGTAATTAAAACTATGTTGACTGCCTATGTTAAAAATAACCATCGAACCTGGGACCAGTATCTTGCACGAATTGGTTATGCCATTAGATCTTCTGAACACGAAGTAACTAAAGTAACCCCGAATTTCATTAACTTTGGTAGGGAAGTCACCTTGAATGGCAATGATGAGAATTTCGTTCCGAATGAATCCGAGACACCTGTCTTAAATATTGAAAATAAAAAATTGGCTTTCGCTGCGCTGTATAAAGACATACAGGCGCGTATTAAGAAAGCGCATGTGCGCAGTGCTCATGACTACAATCTCAGACGACGACCTATTAAGTTTGTGGTAGGACAGCATGTCTGGAGAAGGAATAAAGTATTGTCAGACGCTACTAAGCAGTTTGCTGCCAAACTTGCCCCTAAATATTTAGGGCCTTTCGAAATTATTCGTGTTGTATCGCCTTGGGCGTATGAACTCATTGACGACCAAGGCCGACCTTCTACTTGGCATATTAAAGATCTGAAGGCGCATCCGCCTAACTAGACAAAATATTTTTGACCTGCTGTTGGGGTCTATAAGAATTCCACAGCCGTGTAACCAGCGTGGGGTAAAAGTCCTCTAAATGGATCAATATATTGCGCAACCACCACCTTAATGCAATCTTTCATTTATTCAATTCTTTCTAATGGTACAAACACTCCACCTTTTCATTTTAATACTTTCGTCGTGCTTTCTGCATTTTGGGATACCGTTATTATTATTATTTCACTTCATGCCAT
Source organism: Amphimallon solstitiale (assembly GCA_963170755.1). Taxonomy (NCBI): domain Eukaryota; kingdom Metazoa; phylum Arthropoda; class Insecta; order Coleoptera; family Scarabaeidae; genus Amphimallon; species Amphimallon solstitiale. Next base: position 80,730,598 of record OY720676.1, on the reverse strand, counting down.
ATATAGTAGATATTATCTTAAAATTATATTAGGACATTTTTAATTTAAATTTAGTGTGATGCTTTCTTCACAGTTTGTTCTCTTGCCGTGCTTTTGTTGTTGGAGCTCAAGGCCCCTGTTTTGCCGGCATATAGTAGCCACGTATGTGGAATTTGATATGCGACTTAAGGAGTTCGAGCTGTGTGGTTGGTTTCATATTACGTACCACCTTCTGCTCTTTTCTTTTTCTTTATTAATGTGTATTATCCCATTATGCATTGCAAATATTCTCTTCATGATTAAATTTTTCCTTTGTATGTTTAAATATTGATAGCTTCTGAGTTTAAACCTTTTTCTTTTGGGTAACGTTAGTTACCTGATATTTGTTTTCATGAAATACATACATATTGGTTACCTTTTAATATTAATTTTGATTTGGTCTATATGTGGAGTGAGTTGCCTATGGCTTTAATACCCGTACTGTATGGTCAGTCTGGGGTTGGCCCAGGATGGATTATCCCGATTTAGATTTCGTTATTTGGTTATCACCATAGTGATGTTATTTTTTTTCAAGAGTGTGGCGTGTCATGTTGGCATGACGGATTTTGGGTGTTTTGGTTTTGTCATTTTAGATGACCCTTTTTTTTGGTGGAGGTGCTGCCGGGGTATAAAGTCCCTACCCCTCCAATTCTGTTTCGTAGTGAAGCTGCGTGTGCCACCTACTTGATTCTTTGACGTTGTTGAGATTCTTTAGCATTGTTGACTGTTGAGCTGTCTGATTGGGTGATAACTGAATCTAATACAAATTATGACTTTGCCTCACCGATTGTGTCTTTCGGCCCCATCCCCTCCAAAATTTTCTACCGTGAGCTTCGGCTAAACCCGGGTTTGTCGCTGCACCATAATTACGTGGTTGCAGGCACCCATTTATTCGATTTATGTCGACAATTCGACTACCGATTCCACTGCGGGAGAGCGGTGTCAAGTCCGTGGGGAGACTCCATTCATCCGCTGGGGAGGTGGATGGTCTCCTATTCTTTTGCTTGTAACCTAGTCTTGACCCTTTTTTGTTGCCCGACACCGCCATTAATTAAATTTTTGTGCTTTGGCCTTCCTAGGTCGGTTTTAAATGTAACCGGCGAAGACCAACTTTACCTAGTTTTAAGGAGTTTTACGTGGGAGTTGGATTATTTGTTTTCTTTTGTCAAAATTTATTGAACCTTTCGGCCTAAATTATTGACTTTTATTGTAGTGCTTGGCCTACATTTTAATATAATCTTGTATCCAAATTGAACTAACGCCTTTTGGATCTTTTGATTTCTCCATGTAACTGCGGTACCTTTTGGCCTGGGCTTTATGTCAAAATTATTTTTAACGCCTTTTGGTTGTGTTTATTGATTTTCGTCATAACCTTGTCTAAACCTGATAGATTCTATTCGGGTCTGCCCGTGTCTTTAGTTGTGGGAAAAAGTTTTTTTTTTGGGTTCTTTCAAAATTTATTGAACTTTGTTTTAGTTTCGTCAAGCTTCAACTGTGGAATATCGTCCACTTTCTCTGTTTTAATTTATTAGGACCTTCAGCCTGTCTTTATGCTTGGAGGACTTCGCTTGTTTCATAATGCACTGGTGCTTCTTTTTGCTTAATCGGAAATTTACTGAAGTAAATTTCCTGGGGCACTAGAGGGGGGATTTGTTGCGTGCTTTTGGCACTTCACAAGTAATAATTAATTTAATATCAAAATAATAAATAATATCTATTTGCTTAAATTAACATTTAGTAGAGTACACGCGAATTTCAAATTAATCGTAATATTTTTTTCTTTTGGCTCACGCTGTATGCAGTTATTATTTCGGCTACGAAAAATTATATTTTAATCTTAAAAATAAATGTATTGCAATGTCCACAGCCAAGCTTATTTTTCCTTTTTGAATAAATGGCTCTTTATAATGTATTTGCAACTCCGTATTAAAAATTCTTCTAAAAGCATTTTATCCAAGGTAAAAAGAATATTTACCTTGAAGACAAAGATTTGGCGTCACAAATCCGAGTATTTTATCAATAGCCCTTTGTATGGGGAATGGCGTGAGAATTGAAATGGGCCCGACTTTGAGACGCCTTCCATGCACGCGTTACCAAATATTCCAGAACGTATGACGTATCATCTTCCGTGCCGGGGATGAATCTTTAAGAAGGGCAAGCGCTACCAGATTACATTCATTATCCATCTAAAAGTACCCTAAGAGAGTCAAACTTACCCAGTGGCCGAGGGTTAGTCTTCGCGGTTCGAATGTTTAAATAAAATCTAAAGTATTCCGCGGGAAGCAAAAATTGTGTTTAGCTAGAGCACATAATTAAAATTCCATTAGTGAATTCGTCACAAGACGATCCAAGTGCTCTTGCTGTGTAACCTCGGTTGGGGAAATCTGCCGATCTTCGGGACAAGCAGTACCAATCCGAGCCACCCATGTTGGGGATATAATTCACATTTTGATCTTTACCCGACGGGAGAAGTACTCCATAGAAAACCAAGACCTCTTCGACAAGGACCGCTGACAGCCCTGGCCAGGCCGCTATTGAAGCTACAAATCAGTTGTCTCAAAGGTATTTACGCTTTGTTTTTCTACTGAAACACGACCAAGACCTGTTTGGTTATTTGTCACTTTATTATTTGAACATGTTACTCATTGTAATCCGACGGAGAAAGTAGGATCAGATTTAGAAGTTTATTTGTTCTTCTTTTTAAAGTAATTAGTCATTGATTACCGAATATTTGGAGTATGTGTTATGTAATAGTATCAGTCATAATATTTGTCATATAATATTCATCACTTAGTAATTGTACATTAGGTTATTGTAATGAAATTAGACATATATTTGTGTGCTAGAAAAGGCTGGCGTATTGAATTATAAATTTAGCAATGTAATATTATTTATCAATGAGTTGATTATTTTAACTAAACCAGCCCCTTTTGTATGTACTATTCTACCTGTTAAATGTTTGTGTAACTTTCAACTAGTGTGTAGGATATTCTTACTTTATTCTAATGTAGAGAAATTCACAGTTAGGAAAATTACCAATTATTTATTTACTGTTATAAATTACCTTTATTGCATTTGACGTATGTGTTAGTTTGGAATTTTGCATATTGTATGTTACCCATTTTTCTTTTATTGTTGTAATAAACCTTGTTAACTTTTCCTTATATCTGTGTTGTCAATTTGATCCCTCACCGTTCATTGTGGTAATAATAATAAGCTCAGTGAAATCTTCTCGCTTCTTTTCATTGACAGCCCTTTAATTGGGAATTACTAATTAATGTGATACTCCATTAACATCTTATAAAACGAAGCGAGTGGCGCCCTAAGATAACAGCTTACTTTACAATAAAATCAGTGAAGCAATTATTCATCAACCACCTAGAGAGTTCAATTAGTAATTTCAAATTATCCATATCATCTACCCGACGGGCGAGGAACGAGTGACAGAGCATAAGGCTCTAGGACCGTAAAGGTACGTAAGTTTTGTCACCTTCTTTATTTTTTTTAACAGCACACATACACACCTAATTAGTCAATTAGTAATAAGAGAAATCCCCTTATTGTATTAAGTTTAAAACGACCCCGAGATCACTGGGTGCAGCGTGAGCGGCCGGCATAAGTAGTTTTGTTCTCTGCATCCAGTACTGTTGCGGATTAGTGGAAGTTATTTGATCTTCGGTAATTATCATCGTTAATTAAATTTGTGGTAATTACCCCGCGACACCAAACCAAAAATTGATGTCCTGAAATTCCAGGGTATATCTGCTTCATATATATACTCTTTGAACAATTGTACGTGTTTTGAACTCTATTGTTAATACCTTTTTCTACGCTCAATATGACTTCAAGAATCACTTTAATATTGTTTTTAAAAATGTTTTTTATATACAATCTATTGCAATTCTGTCTTCAAATTGACTAAAATGCATCCACCTACAGTTAAAATACAAGTTAATGAAATGCGTATGCATTGATTTAAGTGTCACAATGATAATGGAACAGAAAGCAGGAGTACTTTCTAGTAAATGACACATATGACGTGTATATGTATGGCTAAGATAGCTAAGCAAGACTAAAATAAATAATAAAAGTTGGAGAAACTATTACAGAGAAGAGAGTAAAAACGAAAGAATAACGAACACTTTTAGACTGTATTTACAAAATTTATTCACAACAGTGTGATGGTGATGAAAGAAATCATTACTATTTAATCAATTACCAGTTTACAACGTTTCGTAATTAAAATATTCCCTCTGTTTCATATCAATCATTTTAAATATACAGTCCTTTAAATATCACATTCATACACAAGCCATATAATGTATTCATAGTAATCGTTTGATGCTGCAATATTATACTCATTGGACTACCTTTATTTGTTTTTAAAACAAATTATGTAATCTTAATAGCGTTTCTAACCTTGAACAAACATGCAATTCAAATAATCGTTATGTTAAAGTCGTAAAAACAAACTATACAGGTAAATACATATTTACATGGTTGGCACAGAAGAGGCAACATTTCAATTTCTTTTTATTACTTTAAAATAAAATTAATTCTGGAGATATCTAAAATTGAGGAGAATACATATTTAATCTAAGATCTTACAGTTGGATTGTAAATATACATGGAATGGCACTTTACTGATATAATTTAATGTTAGAGCTACTGAACAAATAAATACCGCGCGATCATTTAAATTCTAAATTAGAGCAGGCTGTGAAATTTAAATTAAGTTGGTATATAAGTACTAATTTACAATTTGAATTGTCAAAGTGACCTTTCAAAATGTTAATTAATCAATAATTGACATTCTGGACAACCTAATAAAAAAAATCCCGCCTGCTATAATTTAGAATTTAAATGATCGCGTGGTACTTACTTAGGCAAAAATATATCCATATAAATATATGTTCTACTTGAAATAAATTAGGAACAAATATTATGTCAATAAAATATACTTCATGATCATCACTAACATCTAAAAAGCATGAAATTTAAATGGTTTAAATTAATTATAATTTATTGATGATAAAAATAATATACAGTCAAATTCTTGGCCAAAAATACGTTTTTATGGCATTTTTAAGCTCCTCTAACTTAACTTTTAGATAAATATCAAACATGAAAATAATTCAGCAGTATAAATACACTATAGAGTGTTTATCTCTAAAAATTTCATTTTTTTTAATTTTTTGTAAATACAATGCAATTAAGGTACACACATCACCACAAAAGTAATGTGAAGAATAGATTTCTTTTAGAAATGATGTTTTCAAAAATGAAATATTCATTCTTTAAATGAAACTATTAGCTCTTTGGGATACAATTTTCCTTAAATCTGTACGGGAGATAATAAAGGTTGTATCTTTATGAATAAACTGGTGTTTTATTCATCAACCTCGTGTTCACCAGTTCCGAGTATAAGTTACCGCAAATTCTTACAAACACAAAAATCGGCGTGTTTTGTAAAACAAAAATGGCTGCCATCAGAATTCAGAAAAAGATAAAAAATTAAAATTAGTCTTTTTGGTCTCTCTAATCGTGTAGAAATCAACAAACAAACAAATCATTTTATTATAAAATGGTCAAGCAACCACATTTGGATCACTTGGCATGGAATGACCTAACTTTATTCTGTTGACAGCAAGTTATGAATAATCGGTACTGCCTTTCATATAAACCTAGTCATTTCTTTTGAATATAAAAGATTAAGACTCACTGCTGTCGCTGTGTCGGCTACATCAGAGAAAGTTTTTCTATATCAATTCTGCATTTACATCAGTCAAACCCTAATAAAACAACATGGGGACAAAATTTGATATAATTTTGACAGTTTATAGATTACGATTAGCGGCGGCAACTTCAAACTAATTTTTAATCATGAACCACTTCAATACCAACATAAATAAAGAGGAACTGATAAGAAATATGAAATGTTCGTGCGTAAAAGGATGTTTTTAAATTTCGCGCCGCCATTTGCGCACTCGGCGCCTTGTATGAAAATGTTCGCATCTGATTAAAAAAAAACTTTTCCAACTCTACTTGCATAAATAATTTCATTAAATTAGATCATTTTTCCACACTATTATTGATATTGTCTTTCAGCTTCATCACATTTATGAAAATCCTGCAATGTTCTATTTCAAAAGAAAAGAACATACAATTTATCTACAATCTATATTCCACATATTTTTTTCATCATTACAAATCACGTTAGATAATATCATGATTATATCATTCAATTACACGTAATACAATTTACAATAAAAAGTTACACGAACCAAGTGCGTATACGCATCAATAGAAACAACAATAATGCGTATGCTACATAAAATAAACGATGTGTATTCATCAGTGTTCAAGGCTGTTTCGAGAATAGATCAAAACCCAGGAAATTTTACCAACTCATGCAAATAATTTAATAGAGCGCTGGTTGCAACGACTAAAGTTCCACGAGGTTAATTGGCCATAGTATGTGCTATGAATGCGAGTGAAAAATAATTTTTAATGTCGTGCTTCCTTTGTTCTCGTTTCATTAAACTCCTATTTCGAATAAACACGAAGCCGCTGGTATGCATATTTAATTTACGCAGCAACCTTTTTAAGTAGAACGTTTATTTAGTAATTTACAATTACGTATTTGCCACCATACATTTGATAAATATGAAAAACCTATTTATATAAATATGTGCCATGACTCAATTAATGTCGTAATATGTATGAAAATAATGAAAGGTCTTGTCATCAAAGTGGCAAAATTCCCTACACATTTTTATGGTCTTAATCCATTTCCCTCGATACTCTGTCGTACGTTATTAAAACAAAAATCATCACTGAGATGAGTGAAGTGGTCGATCTTCAACGTCCCGGCAACCTGACTGCATTGCTGCTGTGCCATTGTTGATGCCGACAAGCGCATCACACTCGACGAAATCATGCATCAATTGCCACCAAACATTGAATTAAGCCGTACATCAGTGTACAGCATTGTGACCGAAGAGCTTCAGCTGTTTAAGGTTTGTGCGAGGTGGGTGCCTCGCTTACTGAATGACGTGCATAAGGAGCGGCGAAAAGCGTCCGCACGAGCTTTTCAACAATTGATAAGAGACGAAGGTGATGATCTGTTCACAAGAATAGTCACTGGTGACGAAACCTGGATTCACCATTTCACACCAGAGAGCAAACGCCAGAGCATGGTCTGGAAAAAAAATGGGGGTAAAGCTCCCCAAAAAGCCAAAGTGGTTCAATCAGCAGGCAAGGTGATGGCTACTGTTTTTTGGGACTGTCGTGGTGTTTTACTGGTAGATTATCTGCCTCGTGGTGAAACAATAAACGCAGAATGATATTGTGACGTGCTAAAAAGGTTACGCCGTGCTATCCAGAACAAGCGACGTGGCCTTTTGTCACGGAAAGTTCTGTTTCTTCATGACAACGCACGACCACACTCCACTCGTGTAACAGTGCAACTCCTTGAACAATTTCATTGGGATGTTTTTCATCATCCTGCTTATTCTCTGGACCTCGCCCCAAGTGATTTTTACTTGTTTCTGGAGCTGAAAACTCATTTAGGCGGACAACGGTTCGCTAACAATGATGAACTGGAAAATGAGGTCAACACTTGGTTTAAATCAATGGCGGCAGAATGGTATGCAGCTGGGATAAAAAATCTGTCGCATAGATATGAAGAGTGTTTAAAAAGGGATGGAAATTATGTTGAAAAATAATGTAATGTACAGAATCATAAATAAATAGTTTTTAAAGTGTTCAGGTCTAGCGATAAGTCAACATCCGGAATTCTCTCTTGAGCAACAGCATTTATTTTTCCGGACATTTATGACAAATAAAATCTCGCAGTCTGCGCTGTATAAATGCATATAAATTCATCACCAGAATTCACTGAAAATTCCAGGAGACGGCTGCATCAACGAAAATAAATATATTTTCCTTGATGCATTAACTGAACGGAGTTTACTAACTCAATACAATTTCACAGCTTCTTTTATTATTGTTAGAACAAAGCATTGTTATCCACTTTATTGCGGTTGCAAAAATTAGTTACTCTGACGAGTTCCCCATTGATTCTTAATCTGGTAATTAGTAAATAGTATCAGTTTCAGCCTTCACAAAATTGTTTACTAACTGTACATACTGCATACTTCAATATTATGTGTGTGTATTATGGCATTAATAAATTTGAGAGCTAAAAAACATTTTAGTTCAGGTTGTAAGCCCAGCGTAACTTCTTTCATCTTTTCTGCAACTCTATCATTTTATTATTTTCGTTAATACTAATTAATCCACAATGCATTATCTGCCGTGAGGTAGGACGTAAGGGGGTGCGCCATATACGCTAGTGCAAATTCCACCGTTGTAAGGTATTCGATCAAATAAAACAAACAGCAGAATTATTTGTTTTTCTTATTATATTTTTGCATTAAATTGAATACAAAGGATTAATTAAGGTTTCGTTGGGATTATTTACTCCTACATTTCACTCTTAAAGTTGGCAAAATTTACAACATCATAACACAGTTTCAGAAACTTTATTTTAAAAACTAATTCCAGTCGGACATGCACTGAGCATTTATTTATTTGTGTTTTAAATTTCGTTTTGATATTTGGTAAATGAAAGCGTACTATTATTTGAACGAAATCTTCTAAAGTTCTGAATTTGCATTAGTGCATGTGGCACCACCCCCTTACGTCCTACCTCGCGGCAGTTAGTCGACACCTCTGAGCAGATTACTAGGAAGGTCAATCTCAGAATGTCTTTTGAGTTATGTACCTTTTAAGTGGCTTTATTTACTATCGTACTTACTTAGGACCCTGTTAATTATTTCGTAAATATGATAGTTGAAAATAATATTTTAAGATTCCAAAAAAATAATAATAATGGAGAGAAAAACAACTTTTGCAATGTTTTTGACTCTGCGGGAAAAATAAACTGTTTACACATACAATTTACGTTGAATATTATTGTCATTAAATTCAAATTGTATGGAAATTCTACATAATATATTCAATTAAATAACGTAAAAAATACACCTGAAAACACCTACTCAACGCAGTATTTGTCCCAAACTTAGCAGTTCGCAAATATGCACCCTACATTCAAGAAAAATACAGCAGAACATACAATAGGACGAGAGTGATGATGAATGATAATATAAGCATACTGATATCTCTTAATACTACCAGGTATTATTTTACGTTTAAATACGAGGTAGTCTGTTACACATAGCACATCTTAAAGTAGTCAAGTTGCTGATAATATTTTCCATTTCCAAATAAATACGGCAAAAAAGGCATTAAAATGGAAAGTAATCACTATGATCTGCTGTTGGCGAGAAAAGGATTATTTACGTGAACAAAGAATATACAGGCATATACAGTTTCTGCCATTAATCAAAATTGTAGCAAATGTTTATAGGTCATTTGAAACTCGACTTTAAATGATACAGAAGAAGGTAATATTTTTAAACATTTTTAGTTTAGTTTATTATGTTAAATATTTTTGTTTTCATGTTTACACATTTTAAATTATAAGCACATAAACTAAACTAATATCATTTATGCTTTTCATCTTCTACACATTTTTTAATTTATTAGGTGATGACGACTGATGTTTGATGCTTGAAAATGGTAACTTATAGCATGCATGTTTTTCAAGATACCTATAGGCTGTATTACATTTACCAAGTTCTTGACCAAGTTATTGGCCAAGAAATTGTCGGCAAGTTCTTGATCAAGTTATTGTTGACCTTTCCTGTTTTACACTTACCAATTTCTTGACCAAGTTTTTAGGTGAATTAGCAGTACCAATAGTGCAAAAGTACGAATAAAAAAATTAATAAAGTTACCGAAGATTTGTGTTTGATATTGAATGTAAAAATAACTGCACAAGAGATACAAAAGAAAATAAATAATTTACGCATACAATTCTTTCAAGAAGTATCAAATTAACATGTCATTTTTAACAGTATTCTAAAATGGAATTTGTGTATACATTTTACACCGTTGGCAAAAAACTTTATAACATGAATATTACTAGAAATCACTAAAAACTTGACCAAGTTGAGAAGAAAAATAGAACATGTTCTAAGCCACCAAGTTCTTGGCCAAGAAATTGACCAAGTCGACTTGACAAGTGTAATACACGACTTGTCAATTTTAACTTGATCAAGTTCTTGGCCAATAACTTGGTCAAGAACTTGGTAAGTGTAATACAGTCTTATTGTTGAGTATTTGTATACAAGTATTACCGATTTTGCCGTAAATTTGGCATTAAAATTTGGAGAACTTTTTGATACACTCTAAGACATTTTCAATCACATATGCATAATTCCTGAATTATCAAACATGTCACTTTTTAAGGTTTACACATTTAATGGAAATTACTTATTCGTAAAGAGAAAATATTATAGCTTTTTTATTTTTTTTAAATTCGTGCCATTAAATGCGGAAATAAACAAACATTAAATTCATGTAGTCGAATGATTAATTTTTACTTTACTAATTGAGTCCATTCTTTCTTAAGTTACCCGTTATTTTATAAATTTCATAAAAAAAATTCAAAAGCTATACAATTATCAAAGAAAATTAACGATATCTCAGAAGCAGTTAAAAATTGGCTAAAATAAATTAATATTAATTTAATCATTCCTTTTACGGGTATATCATAAAATGTATAGCGTTCCATTTAAAATGTAAGTTTGTGTTGGTTTCGCGTTCTCGAATATTCTGTAGAAAGTACTTTTATACTGTAGAGCTCATGGTTACCTAAAATGTTTGTATTAAAAATTAATCGCGATTTACATTATTAGATACCGATAATGATTTTCTCGCTTGGGTAGGATACCCGGTATATGATATTGTGATAGTTATGCATTGATTAGGTTTGAATAGCTCCACCTGGAGATTGTATAAAAATCTAGTAGTCCGAAGGTCGGGAACCTCTCCAATTTTCCTTAGAAAGAAAAACAACAAAATATATAAACCTTAGCTAGAAATTTTAATTTTATGTTTAGATGTATATCATATACATACATATCTTACTCGCATGGCAAACCAAAAACATAATTTACGCAAACCAACAGAAATACAAAAATTTGATCTAATTTAAAGTTAGGAAGTGTGTGTGTTATGGATAGCTTCCAGTATTCAGCAATGCTTTTTTAGACAAATGTATTGATTTGCAATATAAATTATCTCCATAACACAAAATGTTGCCATACGCTGCGCTACAAATATTGCCTAATAAATGTTATCGTCCCAAAAATCCTCTGTAACAAGCATCAAGAAAAATAACAAAATATAAAAGTTACCTAGAAATTTTAATTTTATGTTCAGGGATATATTATATACAAATCTTACTCCCACAGCAAACCAAAAACATAATTTACGCAGACCAACAGAAATATTACGTTAATTCCAAATTCGTTTAATTATGCTTAAATAAATGATGCCTACAAAAAAAATCTTAAAAGTTGTTCTAGTTTCAACGTTAGAATTAAAGCGTATTAGCTATAGACAGCCTACAGTATGGAGCGATGCCTTTTTTGGACAGAAGTAATGATTTAAAATTTAAATAATATTTAGCTCAAAATGTTGGCATATGCTGCCCAACAAATATTGTCTAATATATTTCATCATCCTAAAAATCCTTATTACCAAACTATGAAACGATTTAAGATGAATTTCTTATTGTCATTCTTAGTTATCCAATTAGGTGTTGATTATACATGCATACGAGGGGTATTCAGAAAATAAGTTTCCCTATCCAATAAAAAACATAAAACAAATCTGAACACTTTAAAAACTATTTATTTATGATTCTGTACATTACATTATTTTTCAACATAATTTCCATCCCTTTTTAAACACTCTTCATATCTATGCGACAGATTTTTTATCCCAGCTGCATACCATTCTGCCGCCATTGATTTAAACCAAGTGTTGACCTCATTTTCCAGTTCATCATTGTTAGCGAACCGTTGTCCGCCTAAATGAGTTTTCAGCTCCAGAAACAAGTAAAAATCACTTGGGGCGAGGTCCACCAGAGAATAAGCAGGATGATGAAAAACATCCCAATGAAATTGTTCAAGGAGTTGCACTGTTACACGAGTGGAGTGTGGTCGTGCGTTGTCATGAAGAAACAGAACTTTCCGTGACAAAAGGCCACGTCGCTTGTTCTGGATAGCACGGCGTAACCTTTTTAGCACGTCACAATATCATTCTGCGTTTATTGTTTCACCACGAGGCAGATAATCTACCAGTAAAACACCACGACAGTCCCAAAAAACAGTAGCCATCACCTTGCCTGCTGATTGAACCACTTTGGCTTTTTGGGGAGCTTTATCCCCATTTTTTTTCCAGACCATGCTCTGGCGTTTGCTCTCTGGTGTGAAATGGTGAATCCAGGTTTCGTCACCAGTGACTATTCTTGTGAACAGATCATCACCTTCGTCTCTTATCAATTGTTGAAAAGCTCGTGCGGACGCTTTTCGCCGCTCCTTATGCACGTCATTCAGTAAGCGAGGCACCCACCTCGCACAAACCTTTAACAGCTGAAGCTCTTCGGTCACAATGCTGTACACTGATGTACGGCTTAATTCAATGTTTGGTGGCAATTGATGCATGATTTCGTCGAGTGTGATGCGCTTGTCGGCATCAACAATGGCACAGCAGCAATGCAGTCAGGTTGCCGTGACGTTGAAGATCGACCACTTCACTCATCATCGTGCACATTTTCCCTTCCTTCCAAAAACATTACTCGCCAACGACGAACCATTTGTACAGACATGACATTTTCACCATACTCATCACAAATCTGACTTGTGAATTTCAGTGGCAGCAGACAAATTTCTTGTAGTCAAAAAACGAGTCTCCATGGCAGTCATCTGTCAACTGAGATGTATGCGGCGCATGGTCACCGCACATCGCTCAGCCGTTGCCACTACAACAAAATTAAATATCCCTGACCGGCGCGCTACTCTGAATCACTTTCTCTTCGATTCACGGAGTAGGGAAACATATTTTCTGAATACCCCTCGTATATAGAATCATTTTTTATCCTTCAAGGCAATTCATATTTTTTTCCATTAGTGTGAAATTATTTGTGTAAGTACAGTGGAAGCCAGGTATTGAAATGCTTTATCTCTTCGCGGTTTTACTAACTAGATAAAGGTGTTACTTGTACCAGCACTTACGGATAACTAATTTATATACTCAAGTCGATCAAAAAGGGGTGTTGTACACAGAGAGAAATGTTGTGGTATAGACAGCAAAATATTTGTAGTAAATGTACTGTGGTAATAACTCTTATAATTGGTGCAAGCGCGAGCATTAAATTTTACTAGTGTAAATGTCAGGAAAAATTACAAACAAAAAAAATACTACAATAATATTGGATTTTATACATCTCGATAGTTGTCACTATAGTAACTATCGTTTGTAGTAAAATTAACAACACATTTTTCTGTGTGTAGTAGTGTGACTTTTGGTTTATGTTATGTAACAACGTGTGCAATACATATCATCATTTTTACTGTGCTTGCGTCTATTGGAATGCATAGGTTTCAGCTAATTATATATTTTGGTAGTTGTAGTACGTCTAATTTCTTCTAACGTTAAAAACTGATGTTATTAAAAATACACCCTTTTTTTCTGTAGCAATCTTACATACATAGCATAACAAATACATCTGGCCTACTGCAATATTCCTACACTAGCACACAAATGCAAAAAATAAACATGATCTACTTGAAGTTTCGTTCAATCTTTCGAAACTTTATTTGTACCCATCCAAATTTAGCACTATAAAGAAATAAATACTAATTACATTTTACAAAACTATTTAAAATCATAAAATAGTTCAAATTCCCATATCAGTGTATCATACATATCATGTAAGTAGCAGTTTGCACGTTTACGAACAAAAGTTGTTGAAGTGTTTACGGCTTATATTCTGAAGTTTTATTTTATTGTTATCTTCAATCGATAAGCAGTCTATACAAATAGAAATAAGTGATCTTACGTTATGTGAGTACTTGTTAGACGATAAGTGGGAGTTACAATTAATATCTATAATATCATTAAGTCATTTGGAGTTTCGAAACTTATCTAATAATGTTCGTCGAATCAAGCATACTGACTTCGCAGACATTCAAGATACATTATACTATAGGTACATCCTATTATTACCTGTGCTTCATTACAGGTAATTGCTGAGGTTACCAAAACAACACAAACATATGTTGTTTGATTGACATTATGTGTTTCGAATTTTGATTACCTTTCAATTACATTATGATTCGAATCCTGGAACATAAATGAAAACATTTATGTTATTTATTTTATAATTCATGTAATTAATTGCATTATATAAAAATGTAGTTAATGCTGAACATGTCTGGCTAATCTGTAGTGTAGCGAGTCATTTGAACTAACAATTTTTAAAATAAAAGTTTTTAAATGTAATATATGAAAAATGATAACCTTTACGAATTACTCTACATTTATCTGTAACACTTGATATCGTTGAGAACGAAAGAAATGCATCATGCTCAGCTTAATGTATATAAAAATTAATTACAAACACCACTCGTGTTTGTTCTTCGCAATTCGTTATTTCTGTTTACGTATAATTATCATTTATCATTTTTTGTACCAAAAATCCTACTAAAGGATAATCATTTATTTCTGATTATCATCAGATATACTGATGGAGGATACGTGCGTAAAAAATAGGTGAAATGTATTTAATTTTGTTCATTCATAATTGTAGCTCTAGATCGTTTCGATTCCAAAACTTGAATTCCTATAATTTAGTGACATTACGTACTTACGCAGATAAGATTAGACAATTAGACAATATTATCCTTTAAATACATTTTTAATAGAAACACAAACATTTTAGACAACAGTACAAAGTTGGATAGATGTAATTATGCAAAGATTTATTTTATGTTGCATAATAATGTACACATGCATATTTACACAGTGCGTATAATACATATATTGCCACGTATGCCTGCATAAATTATATTGCTGGACTTTGTTCTCTCACACTTACAAAATATTATTATATGAAATCTTGCCAAATGTGCTAATCCTCTCAAACTATGGAACATAAATATAGGATGATATTTTAAGTGACTGCTGTAACGACATATACATTTTGCGTACATTCAAAAATATAACAAAGGCATTGTAATGTTCACTAAAACATTTCAATTAATGTTTTCCTTATATGTATACAAACTGTGTCTGCTATGCTAAAAAATATAGTTTATGATTTAGACCGAAAAGATGAAAATCTTCTTTTCGGTGTCTAATTTTTAAATTACATTTACATGTAATTTCGTAATGCCTCGAAACCATTTGGATCAATCTTTTTGTTTGAAATAGAACACTTTTCAAGTGGGCCACGTCAACTTTCGCCACAATATGACTGTGATCATGTAATTTGAATTTTTTTTAATTTATTATTATTAATATATTAATTATATACCATAAGACCGCGTGCGTCTGCATTATAGCGATACCTGTAGAGTAAGCGAAACAGATAGAGATGTCTGTGTATTAGAACGGTAAACAAGTAGACGCAGTGTTATACTGGATTACAACAGTGCTAGTATTTCGCATATGCCTATCATGCACTCGTATTTGTCCAAAAAATCCACATTTATACGGTGTAGTCGGGCAGTCGCATTCGCCGTGTCGCTTCCACATATGGGCGTCAGTTCGAGTTTTATTATTGCTTAAGAATAACATTTTTTTAGCTAATTACAGGTTAATTGCAATGTTGAATTACAATTCTGTTTTAACAAGTAAATATTTTATGTTTCAGTATTTTATTATACTTGAGTTTTTAGATTATAATATTTGTTGAAAAATATTATTTTAGTTAAGAAGTTTTTTTTTTTGTTTTAAAATCTAGGAGTTATTTATTATTTATTTTTGCTCTTTTATGTTGTTTATGAAGCTGTGATGAGTTACTTCACTGACATATTATCAGTGATTATCTGATGCTTCAAACAACTACAAATAATTACTAACAACGGAAACGCAATACCTATTACACTGCTTTTCACTTGATTTGCCTACGAATACATTTATACGTATAACTTATACGCCTGCTGTCGGTGTGGCAATTCAAGTTGGCACGCCCATTTATAGTCGACCAGTAGTTACTAATACATGCATCGCGCTATGAACGGCGGCCACACGGTATACTAAGGTGTAATGTTCTTGAATTTTAAACCCTGCATAATCTAGATTTCCCTTTACCCCAAATTCTTTCTATTGCTGTATAAGGTCTCTTTCCCTGAATATATGATTAAAAGCCGCAGCTGTTTGTCTAAACGTTGTCTTATGACCAGGGCGCGGACACAAGCGAGCCATGACTCATTGCCCACGGGCGCACTATTGAAATGTTGTATTTTTAAAGAGGTTTTAATTTTATTTATATAATTGGATAACAAGTGACTGGTGATCTATAAAATACAAAATACCTTACTATTTGTTCATTTTCTCTTCTGTAAGACTTGTTCTCTTTGAATTAAGTACATCCTTGTAGATAGACAACGTCCTTTCTACATCGCAACTGGTTATATGTGCGTATTCGATATACATATTCTTTTATGTCAGCGTATTTAGCATACACAATTGCCACAATGTTATTAAATCTAGATTTCTATTAAAAACTGCGTCTAACTATTGCCGAAGGCCAAATCCGAAGTCACTTGGAATACTTTTGAAATTATTAATAGCCACATCTAATGTGGTTAAGCCATTTTTTAATTTGCGATTCGATTTTCCAAATATGTGATTAGTTTAGGCAAATTTCCAAAGTGTTCCTGAAGGAATAACAACTGATTTTTTATTACTTTCTTATACGTAGTATAAGGAAGTATTGTGATGACGAAAATTTTCGACCTCGAGAATTTTGCAGATGTCCATGTTTTGAAGTCCCCTGATACCAAAAAAGTGGTTTTTAAAAAATGTCTGTGTGTCTGTCTGTCTGTAACCACGATAGCGGTCAAACCGCTGTAGATATCTATTCCAAATTTTGCATTTACGTGTATAATCTCCCTCTTGAGATCTGATTAGTTTTTCAGTAAAATCTATAGACCGGAAGTAGTAGCTTACTTCAGTGAAAAAATCGTATTTTGCAAATATTTCGTCAATTACTAAGTTTAAACAAATTTATAAATAATTCAAATGTACTCAAAATTAGATTTGAGACAAATTGTCTTAAAAAAGTTTTTCGAAATTCCAACCGGAAGTAGGTCTTTTACTCTTATCGAAGATCAGTTTTTTGCGAATATCTCGCAAGTCATGCTTTCTAGGCAGGTACATTACCAGTATAAAAGTATTTAAATTATAATTTTAAATATCTTTTGTATAAAAAAAATTTAATATTCGGGCCGCAAGTACCACTTTTACTCTTACCGAATAGCGATTTTTTGCAAAATTATGTCGTAAATTATGCATTCTATATATATATTTATTAAGAGTACAAAAGTATTTAGAGTTGGATTTACAATATTTTTTGTATAGATGAAATTTCAAAATTCGGACCGAAAGTAGCACTTTTTTTCGAATATCTTGCAAAGTATGCATACTGTTGAATATTCTTTGCGCAATCCGTTAAACGCACCCCACCACTTGTGAGTGTGCCCTTGGCATGAGGGAGAAGAGTAGTTGAGAAACAGTCACACTCAGCACAACACATTGTGAATTAATTATCTGATGCAAAAGTTTAAAATAAAACAATTAAATTTACAAATCAGTTTTAATTCGCTGGTCCTTCGACAAACAACAATAGTCCACAACTATAACAAACATCTGGTCATTCGAGCCGAATACAAGAACCTCCGTAGAACAAAAACGCCAGTACAAAAAACAATCATACATAGTTGCAGCCAGACAATTCCAATCGCCCAGCCTAGGTCTTGAGGAAAAACAGCAACGTATGAAGCTATTCACACGACACGTTCAACCAAGCAGATGGTCGACTGCAGTGAGGGAAGATAAAAACAATATCGGTGAGACATTTCCATTTATCCTCCACAATTTAATGTTTCTTTAATCATTCTAACACAGTGTATTTATTACTTATTCACGCACATTATAAATTCATTATTCAGTTAATACGTATATTTATATATATCAGAGTACATAATAAAATCATTGCAAGATTTAATTTACTATACACAAACAGTTTAATATGTCGAACGCAGATAAAATAACATCTTTGATACGTAGACGTGGTCAAATCAAGGCACGCTTAACGGGTTTCAAAGAATTTATAAACAAAATTTGTAATACTACAAACGAATTAGCTCAACAAGAGTTTCAGTCATTGTCGGAATTAAATATTATTAATTTAAAAAACAGATTGCCAGCACTTGAAGAATTAATTGCACATTTTGAAGACGTTAATTCTCAAATAATAGAATTGGACGATCAAGGTAATATCGATACGCGCTATAATGAATATATAGAATTTGAAACGTCTTATAATGAGGTATTGGCACTTGCGAAATTACTATATTCAAAAAACACAGCCGAGGCTCAAATTGAATATGATGCTAGTAAACAACCAAGTCCAGTTCTTAGTAGCAAACGTTCAGTTATATCTGATGCGGTTAGCGCCACTACTAGTATACAGAGTGTTCCAAATGCTAGTAACAATAATATTATACAAAATCAACCACAAGTAAAATTACCAGTTTTAAAAATGCAAATTTACAAAGGGGAACCAGAACAGTTTCCATGCTTTTATGAAAGTTTTAAATCCCTTGTTCACAATAATGAAAGTTTGGATAACATTTCGCGCTTTTTATATTTAAAATCATGCCTAGGTGACGAACCGTTAAAGGTTATCGAGTCATTAGAAATTTCGGCAGCTAATTATCCTATCGCTTTATCGTTAATTGAAATACCTCCTTATACTACGTATAAGAAAGTAAAAAGGTATAAAAATACAAAATTACTTATACATTCTCATATTAAAGGCATTGTTAATTATCCCAAAATCACAAAAGAATCTGCAATTGCAATTCGACAACTTTCAGATTCCTTTCAAGCTCATATACGAGCGCTAGAAGCACTTGGCGAACCAGTCAAGTCGTAGTATAATATCATACAGTATTTAGTTATGGAAAAATTAGATTATAATAGTCAAAAGGAATGGGAAATAGAAGTAATCAAATCGGATAATCAAAACATTGATTCACTCACTAATTTCATTGAAAAACGTTGTATGTTATTAGAAAAGATGGAAAAGAATCATCCTAAAGTACAACATTTTGCACAAGTTACTCCATCAACTCAAAATAAATATAAGCAAATGAATAAGGCTAACAGTCATTCATACGTCACTTCTTTCAATTATAATTGCCCTGTATGCAATTTAAATCACAAAATATATTCGTGCAGGAAATTCTTAGAAATGTCGAATAAAGAGCGTATGCAACAAGTAAATACCCTCGTCCTTTGCTACAATTGCCTTCAGAAGGGTCATTCAGTTAAAGACTGTCGTTCAAATCATTGTAGAAAATGTTCTAAATACCACTCGACTCTATTGCATCCTAACAAAGACGAATCTTCAAGTCATAGCTCGATACCCACAGAATTCAACAATGTAAGCGTCACCAATGTTGCTTCAAATATTTCGACCCCCACTAGTCTTCAGTCACGCAAAAATGATTTGTCACAAATCTTGCCCACAGCTATGGTACTCATCTATGGTGATGACAATGTACCTCGAGAATGCACTGCATTATTGGATTCAGCTTCCATGCGATCCTACATGACGGTTTCATTATGCAACAAGTTAAAATTAAAAACCAACAAGGCAATATACCTGTATCTGGAATCAGTCAAACAAAGGCTAAGATCACAGAAACATCCACTGCGAAAATACAGTCACTGCACACCAAATTCAACGCAGATGTAACGTTTCTTTTGCTCCAAAATATAACTGAGTGTCTTCCATCCACTATTCTTTCAGAACCCATTGACCTACCTGAAAATATAAAGTTAGCTAACCCAAGCTTCAATAAAACTACAAAGATAGATATACTCCTCGGAGTAGATATCTTTTGGCAGATATTAGCTGTCAATCAGCCATTCATTAATCAGTTTCCTTACCTTCATAACACACAATTGGGATATATTGTGTCTGGACAATTCAATTCAGTTTCAAATGATATGTCGACTTCATGTCATCTCAGTATCACTGATCTTTCAAAGCAATTATCTCAATTCTGGGATATTGAAACTATAAGTACAACCAAGACGTTCTCGTCAGAAGAAAAACAATGCGAGGCTCACTTTGTTCAAACAACTAGACGAGATTCCAATGGTCACTTCATAGTCAACATACCTCTTGGTTCTTCACCATCACTTCTTGGAGAATCAAAGGAAATTGCTAAGAAACAGTTCATTTCTTTAGAAAAACGACTGTATTCCAATCACAAACTAAAATCCATGTATGTAGATTTTATGTCAGAATACATAGAGCTCGGACATATGCGCAAGGTAAGTGAATATTCTGAATCAGATTCCAAAGACTATTACATTCCGCACCATGGCGTGTACAACGAACATAGTCTCACAACTAAATTAAGAGTTGTTTTCAATTCAAGTGCACCCACAACCAATGGTGTATCGTTGAATGACATTCAACTAAACGGCCCAGTTCTCCAAGACGATTTGTTTTCAATACTTGTCAGATTTCGCCGTTTCAAATATGTTCTGACTTCTGACTGCTCAAAGATGTACCGCTCGATTTGGATTGACAAATCCCAACGCCCTCTTCAAAGAATATTCTGGAGAGCGGATCAATCACTTCCACTTGATATCTATGAGCTATGCACTATCACTTACGGTGAAAAAGCATCTAGTTTTCTCGCAATAAGATGCCTTTTCGAGCTTGCCAACGAGTGTGAAGAGAAGCATCCCGACATTGCTAAAATTATCAGACATGATATGTATTGCGATGATCTTTTGACATGTTGTGAAACATTGCAGCAAGCTATGTTCATTTGTTCCAATATCTCTAGAATTTTGCGTTCAGGCGGACTCACGCTGCGCAAGTGGAATTCAAACCATCCCGAAGCGCTTGAACCCGTAAGAGATCAAGATATATCGAATAATGTTCTCAAGTTCGGTCCGGAAGAAAATTCAATGACAATAGCTATTCAGACAATTTATTTTACAACTTCCGCACATTTAATTTGTCAAAGCCAGTTTCTAAACGCATTGTATTATCATTTATATCATCTATATTTGATCCTTTAGGTCTTCTAGCCCCTTTTACAATAACCAGTAAAATTCTCATGCAACAGCTATGGTTGGCAAAGATTGATTGGGATGACACCCTACCTGTTGATTTGCACGATCAATGGATCCAATATGCTCAAGAGCTTCCTGCTCTCGAATCAATGCGAATTCAACGGCAAGTAATTTGCACATCAGTTCGTAGAGTGGAGCTCCACGCCTTCTCAGATGCTAGTCAAAGAGCTTATGGTGCCTGTATTTACGTAAAATCAATTAACCATCAGAACGATATCCTGACCCAATTATTGTGTTCTAAAAACAAAGTAGCTCCATTAAAGGTCATCACTATTCCAAAGTTAGAATTGTGCGGCGCTTTAATGATGGCACAGTTGATGAGCAAGGTAAGAACTACCTTAGACATCCCTATTAGCAAAATATGTTATTGGACTGACTCCACCATCGTTTTATCATGGGTTAAATCCCAACCTCACCTGCTTGACACATTTGTTTCAAATCGTGTAAGCCAGATTCAAGATCTTTCCGATGTATCTGACTGGAAATATGTAAATACAATTGATAATCCAGCTGACCTACTAACAAGAGGAATATCGCCTCAAGCATTGATAGATTCATCCTTATGGTGGAAAGGACCAACTTTCCTTTCACAAGACTCCCAAGAAACTGATAATCTAGAAATAAGTACTATCAAGTATGAACCAATCAACAAACGTGAAGGTGATGTACCTACATGCTCATTAATCTCGCACCACTTACTTTCATTATTTCCTTTTGAGAGGTTCTCGAAATTTCAAACTTTACAACGTGTTATGGCTTACTGTCGTCGCTTCATAAATAACTGCAAGCTGCCCATTAAAGATCGCATAACTTCTTCATTAACTACAAAGGAATTACATGAATCCTTATTACTTCTTGCCTCGTTATCTCAAAGACAATCATTTCCGGATGACTTCAAATCCTTATCAACAGGGAAGTCCATCCAGAGGAAGAGCAAGCTATCTTGCTTGTCTCCCTTTTTGAATACTGATAACACACTTCGTGTTCTAGGTAGGCTTCTTAACGCACCCGTCGTTTATGATAAAAAATGCCCTATCATAATTTCCGCTAAACATACCTTTACAAAACTATTATTTCGTCAAGAACATATGCGGTTATTGCACGCCTGCCCGCAGCAATTGCTTACCTCAATCCGAGATAGATTTTGGCCGATTGGCGGTCGTAATCTAGCCAAACAAATATCATTCGAATGCATCACTTGCTTTAAAGCGCGGCCCAAAGAAAGCAGTAACTTGCTAGGCCACTTACCTACTGCTAGGGTAACCCCTCAATCCCCATTTACTGTTACTGGTACCGATTATTGCGGTCCCTTCATGATAAGGGATAGAAAGGGACGAGGCTATAAACTAAGTAAATGTTATGTTTGTCTGTTTATTTGCTTTACTACAAAGGCAATACACCTTGAACTTGTCACAGACTTATCCACCAACGCATTCATACTCTGCTTAAGACGATTCGCGTCGCGTAGAGGAATGCCAACAAAAATATACTCTGACAATGGTAGGAACTATTGCGGAGCTAATTCTGAGCTAAAAGATTTGTCGCGCTTCTTAAACACAAATAGGGATAATTTGGAAGAATGTTTTGCATATCATAATTTTAACTGGTCCTTTCTGCCCCCTTACTCGCCAAGTATGGGAGGAATTTGGGAAGCTAACATAAAATCCGTTAAGTGTCACTTAAAAAGAGTTTTGAGATATGCTACGTTAACTTTTGAGGAGTTTTACACTGTTTTGGTTCAGATTGAAGGAATTCTAAATTCCAGACCATTATCCCCCCTCTCATCCTGTCCTCAAGATTTATTACCATTGACACCTTCTCACTTCCTAATTGGGAAACCGATAACATGTGTTCCCGATCCTGATGTAACTCACATTGAGGAGAGAAGGGCATCCCTATATCAGCGCTTGCAGCAAATTGCTCAGCATTTCTGGAAGAGATGGTCCAAGGAGTACATCTCTGAGTTACAACAACGGTACAAGTGGAGGACTTCGAAAGATAACCTAAAGCTGGATACTTTAGTGCTCATCAAAGACGACGGACTCCCTCCTAGTAAGTGGAGATTGGGCCGCATCGTTGAGTTACACCAAGGCCCTGATGGTTTAGTACGAGTCGTAACTATTCGCTCAGCCGGAGGACTTATCCAGCGGGCGGTCTCAAGAATATGCCCACTGCCTATTGATGATAAGAACACCAGTGCACAGTGATTATTACATTTTTTTATTGATCATATATATTTATGTATATTTCACATATATTTATGTGCATTTTGTATTTTATATGTACCTATTTATTTTGTTAACATTCTTGTATTGTACGATTGTATTTGATTGGAAACAACTCAGTGCTTCCAATGCGGGGGAGGATGTTGAATATTCTTTGCGCAATCCGTTAAACGCACCCCACCACTTGTGAGTGTGCCCTTGGCATGAGGGAGAAGAGTAGTTGAGAAACAGTCACACTCAGCATAAGGGAGAAGAGTAGATGAGAAACAGTCACACTCAGCACAACACATTGTGAATTAATTATCTGATGCAAAAGTTTAAAATAAAACAATTAAATTTACAAATCAGTTTTAATTCGCTGGTCCTTCGACAAACAACAATAGTCCACAACTATAACAAACACATACTGTAACGATATTTTACAGACTTTGTAATAAATTTCGGAATCACTGACAATTCATTTTCATATTTGAAAAAGGAACATAAACAACGTTCTAGATCTAAATAAATGATAACTAAAAATGTACGCGTATGTTATTGAAACGAAATAACAAAAAGTATATACAGTGCACTCGCGATAATATGAACTAATGAAAACAAGGGCAGTTCAAATTTTTGGGATTGTTCATATTTACAAATGGCACAAAATTTTAATAAAACCAAGTGATTTACTTACCACCTAAAGTTCTTTCCTGTATAAATGAAAGTTTATTTAAATAGTTTAAATTTTTGTTTTATTTTAAAACATAAAAGGAACTTTTTCATTAAGTTTGTTTGCAGCAAACAAAAATATATTTATTTCTATACATATCCATATACATAAATGCTAGCGGGCTTATTCATAAAAATTATGCAATGTTTAATAAGCTCTTATATGACAAATGTTTCACAGAAATATGTCAAATAAGAGCTTAATAAACGTTGTATAGTTTTTTTGAATAAGCCCGTAGAAATATAAAGCTAATGTTCAAAAAAGTCGGTTATCTTCTTTTGCCGTTTCTTTTGGTCGAGAACTTTTAAAACTGCCTTCTCACGTAAGTCTCTTAAAACATTCAAAACTCGCTGTTCAACCATTTCACCTTCAGCCCAATCCAACGCCTTATTGAAAATATCGACAGCCTCCCCGGCTTTAATCGTCCTCTTTGGTTCCTCCACACAATCATCTTCATCGGATATGGCTTCTACTTCATTATCTTCACATTCAATAGCATCCTCATTCCATTCTTTAACGTTCGAGGCCGTATATTCAACCTATGAAAAAATATAGAATAACACACAATTTTAAGTACATTTCAGAGAATACAAACCTCGGGTAGTAAGGCGCATAAAACATTGGCGGCGCTTTCTTCCAATTCACGTAAATTCATTTGCAAATTTTCTCTAACAACACTTAGAGGAATTTCATCTTCGGGATCATCTTGATTCACTACCATATTTAAAATGTTGTTCCAGCATTTAGATAACACAGCTGAATCCAGTCTTCTCCAAGCCGATTCCAAAATAATGATAGCTTCCTTCAATGTAGTCTGGTTCATAGTTTCTATCAAACCACCCCCTTTAGCAGCAATGGAAGCCAAAAGGCTATTTCTGTAATACAGCTTTGTGATCCTTATAGCATTTTGGTCCATGGGCTGGATGAGTGGGGTCACGTTCGGTGGCATAAACATCACAAAAATAGAGCCGTTTTCAGATTTTAATTCGTCCTCAGGTGGGTGAGATGGGACATTATCTATTAAGAGAATAGCTTTCACTGGAAGCCTTTTTTTGGTTAAAAATTCTTCCACCTGAATCATGTAAAAAATATTTTAAAATGAATAGGTATGGTGTCGATTAATGTCAATATAAAAACTTTTACCCTGGAACAAATGAGCGATGAAACCAGTCTTTAAAAATGTTGCCAGCCATCCACGCTGATTTAGAATGGCCATAGTGAACAGGGCAATCAAAATTCTGGAAACAACGGGGTTTTTTTGATTTTCCGACAACAAACAGTTTGAGCTGATAAGATCCCGTAGCATTTGCACAGCACAGGAAAGTAACTCTTTGTTTTTCAGTCTTTGTACCTGGGGCTGATTTTTCCTGAGACGACACGTATGTTTTGGTTGGTAAAATTTTCCAAAATAAACCCGATTCATCGGCATTATAAAGTTGATCATTACTTAATCCAAGCTCTTCAATCTTCGATCTAAGTGCCACTTTAAATGGTTCAACCAACTGGGGTTGAGAAGAAAGTTTCTCTCCAGAAATTTGGAGCAATCTTACGCCGATCTCTTTTTGAAATTCTGCAGCCATCCGTCACTCGCGTTGAAGTCAGAGTTATTTTCCTTAATATTATAATGAAGCCCCTTGGCCTTTTCTTTCAACATTAGTCCACTGATGGGGAATTTCTTATCCCTCATACGCATAAACCATTTATACAATGATTTTTCCATTTTTGGGCACTCCGACGGTCGCATAGTTTTTCTTTTTCCAGGTCCGATAAATGTATTGTTGACACATTTTGAAATTGCATTTTTATTCTTTTTTATTCCAGATACTGTGGACTTTGTCACTCCATATTTCTTCGCTAAATTAGTAACACTTGCACCTTTTTGTAAATTCTCCAAAATTTCATATTTTTCCTTTAAAGTTAGAAATTTATGTTTTTTTGTATGCATATTTTACAAATTATTCACTTTTAATTAACACTTAAAAACCAAACATGCGTTTGCGTCTGCATACATGTAAAAACTAACTAAAAAGTGCACTTGTTTGTTTGACCATTGACATTTGGCATTCAAATGTTAATAACTCGGGGTTTCCCCTAATTTTTATACATATTATGTAGCTGAAATCCGTTTCAAAATAAAAAAAAATAAATGTTCATATTTTAAAGCTTTTGTACAAAGTTCATATTTTGGAGTAGTCAATGGCAGAGAAAAAGTGTTCATATTTTGGGGTGTTCATTTATTAGGGCGTTAATATTATCGCGAGTGCACTGTATTACATATTTACATTATTTCTCTTGGGAAATATAAGGTAAATATAATAAATTTTAAAAACCCCTCAGGCTATCTACGCCGATGTAGAAAGAATTTTACTCATAAATTCCTTATTTTATGGCCATTTTTTGCTCTGATTCTCGAGCACTTCTCGGGCGTAAACAGATGTTGCAGTTCACCATATGAATTAGTGCTATTTGCTATTCAGTAAATGTGTACTGTTTACATTATTTCTTTGCTCTGTTGTAACTTCGTCGTAGTTTAACTCGGTCATGTCCGCGCCCTGCCTATAACTTAACTCGTTAATTATAACCAGAGACGGGACACAAGCGGCCGATGACTCATCACCCATGGGCGGACTGCTGAGATTTTGTATTTTTAATTTTATTCATATAAGTGGATAACAAGTGGGTGGTGATCTATAAAATACAAAATACATTATTATTTGTTCGTTTTGTAGTTCAAATCGAGTAAATTCTCCGTACTTCATTTATCTTACGAAATATGAGGTAAATAGAATTAATTTTAAAAACTCCTCACGCTTCTACCTACGCCGATGAAGAAAGAAATTTAACAGTAAAATCGACTTTTTTTGCTGGCCGTTTTCTTACCGAAAATAGATTTGCAGTTCAACATATTAATACTGCTATTCAGTAACTGCGTGACGTTATACACTATTTCTTTTGTCCGTTGTAATTTCGGCCTGGTATGTCCGGTCGATAATTATAACTAAAACCATTTTAAAAGTACCTACTCCTTTTCACCTAAATAAGCGAATAAATATCTTAACTGTCAAGGATATTATGTAGGTATATCTGTGGATACCTTCAGAGGTATCGGTGAAGGAAGAAAGAGATGATATATTCCGTAGATATGTTTGCTTTGAATAAAAATTAATTTTTCCCAGTAGTGTTCAAAAAATTACTTTTAAGATGTATCTTCTCTTTCAAATTTTTATGTTAAGTTATATGTTAGAAAACAAACCAAAATCAGTTCATACTATTTAAAGAATAAGTTTTCGGTTTGAAAAAAACTTTTATCTTATTTTTCCTGTTTTACTAGTAACAAACGGAATGTAACATTCAATGCGTGTAAGTAAACATCACAGTATTACTTTCACACATTAAATATTAAATTACATTTAATAAAACATAAGAGAAACCATACCAAAGTTCCTTGCAAACCAACATTCTTTTATATTTTTATTTTATTTTGGTTAATTTTTTAACATATGATTTTAAATATATACAAATTAACTATTAAGCTTGAAATGACACGTAACAGTTTCAAGGAGAAGATAAATTTTGCAGCAAAAATGTTTTTTTATTCAATGCACTCGTATCGTAGGTAGCTAGGAAATACCTAACAATTTTCATTTTAAAATTTCAGGTATGCTATTTTATTTTTTTAATTAAAGTGGAAATATGTCTGCAAAATTCAGTGTGGGCCATTTTATACAAACATTTTTGGCGGACAACTTCTGTGGAATGTAGAATCATTTTTTTTTTCGATTAAGTGTAAACCATGACGAGCAAGACGTATAAAATAAAATGTTATTCATAATTTCAAATGTAGGGCAAAGCCATTTGATTTCAATGTGTACAAGATACATAAGACTTGTGCCAAAAAATGTCCATTAACTTGTTTACGAAAAAAGATATATAGTTATATATATGTATACGGCTTAATATTGAAAACCGAAAATTAAATGAATGCCTTTTCAAATGTATGTGACAATATGTTGAAATCGATACTCTTAAAAACTCATTAAATAAACTAAATGTAAAACTAGAAAAATCAAAACAACTGCAAAACCATGAAGCATATAATTTATGGTAACTTCAAAGGAAGTGTATAATTTTGTGAAAGTATTAAACTGCATGGATATAAATACATTAAAATGGCAATTTAATTTGAAATTATATTATTTATTAATGACATGTAAAGTTTCGCATTATAGAGTCAAATTCTTTGATTTAGAGATTTCTCGCTGTCAACATAAAGATGGGAAGATGGTCAAATAAACGGGAAAATTATAGGCAAGAAATGTTGTTAATGTATGCACATAGGTATTTTATAACTTATTAAATTTGTTTTATAATTTAAATACCAGATAACTGTACTAAAACCAAAAGAACAAATATTACTTTACACTGACTTCAGAATACATTATGTAGAGTTGCAGCACTCTATTCTAAGAGAGTACATTGATATTAATGAAGTTTTAAAGTTCAATTCCTCCTATAATTTTATGAGGCTTATCGCCTTAGCAGCATGTTGATTTATACAGGCTGCTGTAAAAGAAGGTTTATAATATACATACGGAATTTATATTAAATATAAATAGAAAGAAAAACTTTTCCATAAAATATTACCATTTTTTATTCTCAACACGTCTTCCTTCTTCATTACAGAATTAGAATCTATCTGCAATGCAATATTGATACAATCACATAACTAAGTATTTGTATCGATATGTTTTAGATTTTCAAGAATTCGTGGTTTCCTTACACAACATTTCGTCTTTAAATGCATCCCACATAAATAAAATTCTTCAGCGTGAGATCTGTTGAAAATGATGGACATTCACTATCTGTACGACGTCCTATCACTCTATTGTTCAAAATTTGGGTCGAGTGCAATCAAAACTCTCAAGCATGAGCACGAGTTGTTCATATACATAACAATTCCTGGAGTAACCTATCGAAATATACGCGGGTGTTTTTCTCCACTAAGGTTTTCCATCAATAAAATACGGAGCTATTACTCCCCTTGCTAAAGTTTCACCCTAAACATTTACACCAAGCTATATCAGCTATTACTCTAAAAGAGCATGTTGATTTTCCATGCTCAACTAAGTACAGTTACGTCGATTTACATGTCTCTATAACTTGAAGATAGCTTTATCCGACAATAGTCTATTACAAAATACACATTAGACTGAAAGAACATTTTCCAACAATCCATGCACCAGACGTGGAATGAACACTTTTTCTAACGCAATATCCAGTGAAACAGGTGTGAAATGTCGAGATCTCTACAGCTAATCGTTTTGTGCAATTCTTTCTGCTCTGTGCGATTGCCAAAACATTACCTTCAGTATCAAACTTAAGTAATAAATCCTAAACTTGCCTACTTATGGAGGATAAAACTCACAATGCTTTCTCCACCTATTCAGCACAGATTTTCATATCATTTGCAAGCAATTTTCACAGCTAAGAGAAATATTAAGAAGAATCGCAATTAAACAATTTTAACCGAGTCCAAACCGGCAGCGTTACAAATGTTCTCTCTCCAACAGTATTACTAAGAGTAAGCATAATATATACATAAAACACTTAGTATAAAACATTACTTGTTATCTTACTTTATTTTGAAGTATGAAATTATTTTCACCTCACCCAGTATATTTGTATAAAATAGTATATATTTAACAAACATGCAAATTTCCTACTAATATTACACAAATTCATCATTAATTCATAACAGCCTGATTATTATGTGGAGGAAGTGGCCTAAAAGTTAATTTATGGCCATCGTTTGGGACAATATTTCAAATTTTCCAGTTACTACTTTAAATTATTAAATAACCTAGGTGTTATAGATAAATGTCCGATTGCACTGACCTCTGTTAGAGCTGTATTAGTTAATCTTGATTAGGTAAGCCATGGTTCGATGTATTTTTGTTGCAACGAAAGTGTTTCAGACTATGTTTGAATTCTCCCAAATATTACATTTATTTCGCCTAAAATTACAGTATCACTGTTTGCATTTATTGAAATATTAAAAGTGTCATTGGCATAGTCGATTGTCGACGTGTCTTCTTCACTACCGCACTGGGCGAAATCTTTTATATACAACAGGAACAATTTTGGGTCCAGCACAGAACCCTGTGAGATCCAATCAACAAAACCTACTCCATCAGAGATGACGCTTTACCTCAACATATTGAGTAAGTCTAACTCAACCATCGCAGTGCCATTTATTTTGTAATATAGAATTATCCATCAAATGCTTTCCTGAAGTCCATGAATAGCACGAGATAGGCAAGTTTTTAATATTTAGCTGATGTAAGTGCATTTATAGAACATTCTCAACACAGCTTTCATGAAGCTATGTCAAAATAATTACAAAATATGAAGATATCTGGCGGTAATTGTAAAATTAGTTATTAAATGCTAAACAGAAAAAAAACAAAAAGGCCAAAATAAATTTACTGAACTTATTTCGTCAGATTTACTCAAAGTTCATTTTAGAAACTGTAGTATTTCACACCGCCCTATATTCGAAACGTTTTTGTTTGTTGCATGAGAGTTATTCTCTACATAAACATTATGCCATGCCTACAATTTACCGCCAATAATAAATACGATATCTAAAAAACCACCTAGAGTTGCGGAAAATAGGTCTGAATGATACAAATATAACTATTTCAATTTAAATGTACGGAAGAAAACATTATTCTCTAAAAAGCACTGGTGAAAGTTCGTTTGTATGATTCAGCAATAAATTATATTAATGCCATTGCATAAACATTAACACATCCGCTCATGGAAGCTTGGCTCACAAGGGATTACAACTAGAACTAATAATGAAATATAATATTACTGAATCTTTTGTGTATCTGCGTCTTACAAATAAAAGCATGACTATTTATCAGAAATATTAATAAGTAATTGTTCCCAAAATTCATTCCTTTATTGAATAGTCACCGAACCTGAAAAAGGTAATACCTTTATACACAATGTAATTTTCTACGATACTACAATACTGCTCTTACGAGGTGGTGAATAGGTACATTATAATAAAATAATCTGGATATCTTCATCAATTTTGCTTCAGGGCAAACCTGGTTATATTTTGATTAAATATATTAGGTAAGTGAACAACCTTCGATATAGTGCTGTTCTGTGCTTTGGAGGAGATATTAATCCACGGAAAAAACAACAAAATCTACAGTCAATAATGCTATTTGTCGACATCAAAATACAGAAGACGCAGAATTTAAATAACTAAGTTAAAACGTTCTTTTCAATATAGAAGAAAATTAAATCAGTTGTTGATCCTGCTGCACTAAATTTAAATGTTGCTAAAACTAAAGTTGTTCGGAGCGGTCTTGTCATAGACTGTGCGAATACCACATCCTTCGATTTATTAAAAACGACACTGGAAAATAATTTAAGGAGCGAACTAAATATAAATAATGTAACATCCAGATATCCCCGTATTTTGGTGCGTAATATTGACAAGGATATTATAGACGGAGGTGACGTAATTGAATGCATTATAACCCAAAACAAGCTCAGCTGTAATTTTGATGACATACGCATAATTAAGAAACTACAGAGGAAGGATTTTGTTGATAATGTGATTGAAGTAAAACCTGCTGTTTGTAATTTAATACTTAAAGGGCAGTTCCTGTACGTTGGCTGGCGGAGGTGTTCGGTTGGGGATCACTATAGAATTAATCGATGTTTTAAGTGCTCTCAATATGGACATCTTAAAATCAATTGTAAAGATACGCTAACATGTCCCATTTGTGCCGGTTCTCATGACAAGGGCGATTGCACTGCTGACTTTAAGAAGTGTATTAATTGTATCAATTATAATGACAAATATAAAACCAGCGTTTCTGTTGATCACAGTGTGACTGATAACACGTGTAGAGTATATAGACAAAAACTGGAAGCGTTGGTAAATACTATTCATTATGACGACTAAGAATAATTCTGTAAATATATCACTTGCTAATCTAAATGCTCGGTCACTTAATACAGGTTTTATTGAGTTGTGTGATTTGATATACAGTAGGAATTTCGATATAGTTTGTATTTCTGAAACATGGTTGTCACATGGCATGTCTCTGGCTTATGAAATTGATGGATATGCACTGTATCGTATGGACAGACGTGGAAGGGGTGGTGGGATTGCTGTTTATGTTAGGAGTACTATTATCAGTGAAATTGTTTGCCTTTATAATATTTTGGTGGGCCCCAACATTGTGGAACACTTGTGTATTAAGGTAAGGCTTGGAAAATATTTTATTGCTATTATCACGGTTTATCGATCCCCTAAGTCTAGAGTTGATGATTGCGTTGCTGTTCTGGACGACATGCTCTCATATCTCGTGCCAGTGTATGACTATGTATTTGTTTTGGGCGACTTAAACGTAGATTTTTTCCAAACTAATAATAAAATATCCAGATGTTTAAATTCTTACGGCTTCACGCAGATTCTGGATAAACCTACTAGAGTTACCCGCACTACTTCGAATCTACTTGATCCCATTTTCGTTAGTGACGTCAGTGTTATATTGTGTTCGGATGTCTTGAACACTGATTACATATCTGATCACAGCCTGGGCTATTGCATATTGAATATCTTGCGGGAGACTTTTAAGCCAAAATTTGTTTCATTTAGAAGCTTCAAGTCCTTCGATCAGAACTTGTTTCATGAACATTTACTGGGCCTAGACTGGCATAGAATGTATCAAATGAGCAATATAGACCATAAAGTTGAGTATCTTACCCAGAACCTGCTACACCTATTTGATATTCATGCTCCAACCCGTAGCGTTCGTGTAACCAGGCCACCAGCACCTTGGTTGACAGACTCTTTAAAAGTGATTATGAGAGAACGAAAAAGCCTTCACATCATATAAAATTAGTAGGACATATGCTCACTGGAAGAACTATAAAGATCTGAGAAACTTTGCTTTGGCTGCTGTGTGGCGGGAGAGGAAGGCTTACCTGAATTTCCTCCATGCCGCAGGCCGTCCGCGTCAATTGTGGAACTCTCTTCACTCATTGAATATTAAAACTAAGGCTAAATTCGAAATCCCTCTTCATTTGAACAATGCTAATTTGCTTAATAGTTACTTTGCATCTGTTTATAGGAAGTCTACTGATTGTGACGGCATGATTAAATATTTTTTGTCCAGTAAGCATCGGAGTGGCTTGTCGTTTAAATTTTCCCTGGTTAGCCCTCACGACATTTCTTGCATTATCAAATCAATAAAATCTAACGCTGCTGGTTGTGATGACATTTCTTTGGAAATGATTAACATGTGCGTTCCCCATGTGATCTCCTACCTCACACATATAGTCAACTGTTGGCTCTAAGTTATTTTCCTGAGGCTTGGCGTGAGGCTCTTATTCGCTCCATGCCAAAGGTGGGTAATCCCGAGACAGCGAGTGATCTTCGTCCATTAAGTCTGTTACCAATATTTTCTAAAATATTGGAGCGCGCAGTTTATAACCAAATGTACCAGTATTTTTTGGATAACAATATAATTCCAGATAATCAATCGGGCTTTCGGAGGGGGTATAGTGCTGCTGCTGCTTTACGTAATTTGACGGACAACGTCTTTAGGGCCTTGGACGGGGGTATGGCAGCTGCAGTGGTCGCTCTGGATTTTTCTAAGGCATTCGACACAATCGACCATGAGCTCATGTGTGCCAAGCTGCGATATTACGGATTGGATGATGTGGCTTTGTCTTTCTTTGGTTCCTATCTCTGCAATCGTCGTCAAAAAGTCATGATAAATAATTCTGTATCCGACCCTGCTTGCGTCATTTTCGGTATACCACAGGGGTCTATTCTTGGACCTCTTCTATTCATTATCTATACAAGCGATATGTTCGATTTGCCACGGTACTCAAACATACAGGGATATGCTGATGATATTCTGGTCATCCGTTGCTTTACCCTGATGATACTCATTTGGCAGCTACACAAATGAACAGCGATCTTTGCTCTATAAGTAATTATTCTAGGCAGCATAATCTGCAACTTAATTCAGCTAAATCAGCTGTGCTGCTCTTCTGTTCCAAACGTAAAAGACACCTAATTGAAATGCAGTTCAATATTAATATTAATGGAGCTGCATTGTCCCTTGCTAAGTGTACAAGAATTCTACGGTTACTGGTGGATACTGGCTTAGGATTTTCTGAGCATGTCAGCATGTTGATGCAGAGATCGTACTTGCGCCTGCGAGCCTTGTATGCCAGCACACACATTCTAAGCACTAAACTGAAAAAGCTTCTATGTGAATCCCTGGTTATGTCTGTCTTCTCGTACTGTGACTTGGTGTATTATCCGTGTTTGAGTGCACGGTTAAAGTACAGGGTACAGCTGGTTCAGAATACTTGTTGTAGGTTTGTGGCTGGTCTCAGGAGATACGATCATGTAAGCCACAAATTATCTGAGATGGGTTGGCTCAGGGTGGAGAACACAATAAATCTGCGGTTTCTTATCTTTGTTAGGGGCCTACTAATCGCGGGCAAACCTGGTTACTTGTACGGTAAATTACTATTTCGCGGAAGTATGCACAGTATAAATATTAGGCACAGGCATACTCTGACCTTGCCTCGCCACAGGACAGCCATGTTTCGGAGATCATATTCATACAATGCTGTGAAATTGTACAATGAATTTCAGAAATATTTTGTTATGCCTACGAAAAATAAATTTAGATCCTGCATTAGGCAAGCTCTGTTGAAGTAATTTTTTTTTGTTTTTTTATTTTTCTTTAGTTTTCCAATTTTCTCTTGTTTATATTACAATTCATGCATCACTTTGTATTTTTCTTTCTTTGTATTCATACTTTCGTTTAAAATTATTATTTTCTTCATTATTTTTGTATATTTATCTGCCTTATTGAAATTTATGGAAGTTGTTTTACTATTATATTTTGATTATTTTAATTGCGTCTATCTTGTGTATT
Source organism: Amphimallon solstitiale (assembly GCA_963170755.1). Lineage (NCBI taxonomy): Eukaryota > Metazoa > Arthropoda > Insecta > Coleoptera > Scarabaeidae > Amphimallon > Amphimallon solstitiale. Next base: position 80,695,280 of record OY720676.1, on the reverse strand, counting down.
TGTATTTGTATGATTACGTTCTACTTATTCTGAATGTACTGTGCTGGCTAGGTTAAGTGTAAGAGTAGCTATAGCTAAACTTCGCCTAGTTCAGTACAGTGTCTCTATGTATATATTAACTAATAAAGTCGATTTATTATTATTGTTATTATTATACTTGCACAAACAAGCAGCTGTGTCTAAGCCATTTTGACATAGGGACAAAACCTTTGAACTACTGAATCGAAGTTCGAAATATACAGTCAATACCGTCGAGTTTTCTTCGGAAGATCTCGAACCGAAAAAATGCTTACCGATTGCATTATATCAGCTGTGAAGCATGGATGTGGTTCCATCTTGGTCTTGGGTTATTTTTCATTTCAGGGAACATTTACAAAAAAATTTATGGAATAATTGTGTAAAAATTTCATCTGGTTTACCATTAATTGGACAGCACTTCACATACACGAATATGCAGAACAATGATTCAAAATATATTGTCAAGACATAACAGTGAATATTTGACACAGAAGCAAACAAAGCAAATAAAATTTCGCCACTTCAAAGCCTGAATTTGATTCCTGTCTCACTTGATGTGAGATGAACTCGATAACAGGATAAAAAAACCGGTCCTACTTCAAAGCAACAGCTTTGGAACACTTTCAAAGAATAGAAAAATAAAACGAGTATTATTGAAGAAACGTTTCCTATTGAATTATTTTATACATATATATGGAATAACAAATTATTTTGTAGGTAGTTCCATTTCTTCAAATTTTTCTGTTTGGCCACACTCCCATTAGCGGTAGTGTACAGACTTATTTGCAAAATGCCCCCCCCCCCCCGTTCTCTTTTAAACGAAGTGGAATAACACGTTGAAACCAAAATGGTGCTGTACGCTATACCAACTTAAAAATTTTAAATGGCAAAGGGGGTCTAGTGACCCCTCATTTCAAAATTTATGTTTTTCTTTAAATTTATTTGATTTGTTAAAAAAACGCCGAATTTCACGAATAGGATAATTAGATCACTGTTTTGCAATCGGTTGTTCTATTGCCAAGAGGTTGAGGGTGCTCATTTTTATTTTAAAATCAATTATGTTTTAGTAGTCTTTTTTTTATTGGTTTCCCGTGAAAATCGGCTTTTTTTAACAAATGAAGAGAATTTTGATTATGAATAGATATCTTCCAAACACCTTTCAAATGCGGGGCACTCGACCCTCTTTGCCATTTAAAATTTTTAAGTTGGTATAACCTACAACGCCATCTGTCAAAATTTTAAAATGAGACTTGGTCATAAAGTTAGTATATTTATAATGGTTTTGCTTAATTTTTTTTCAACGTTTTATGCCATTTCGTTTAAAGATAACTGTATATGTGTACATACGAGTATTTATTTTACATGACAATACAATACTGAATCACAACGAAAGCGTATACTGAAAGATTTTGCTTTTGGTTTAAGGTAATTACAATATTAGACAATTCTTATCTCACAATATATCTATCGATAAACGTTATCTACCAAGTTTCATAGTTGAATTTATTTACACATAATACACTTTCATAAAGAATATACATATTTGTTTCCATGATTATGCATATATATATATATATATGTGTGTAAATTTGAATTTTAATTATTATTAAAATTCTGTTTTTCTCAGCGTAGAAATATCTAAATTGATTTTTCTGCTTCGCGCTGAGTAAATTAATTAGGAAATTTTATCACATAAATTTGCCCACGATGAGAGTTGAACCCATGACCTTCTTAATGTCGATAAGATGCGCTACCAACTGCGCCACGAGGACCTTGAGTTCATATCTACTTTAAACGTCTTGATCTCTTCCGAACTGCCGTATAAAAGATGTATATTTCAACTGTTACTTGAAGAGATCAAGACGTTTAAAGTAGATATGAACTCAAGGTCCTCGTGGCGCAGTTGGAAGCGCATCTTATCGACATTAAGAAGGTCATGGGTTCAAATCTCATCGTGGGCAAATTTTTGTGATAAAATTTCCTAATTAATTTACTCAACGCGAAGCAGAAAAATCAATTTAGATATTTCTACGCTGAGAAAAACAGAATTTTAATAATAATTAAAATTCAAATTTACACATTTATTTCCGAACTGCCGGATAAAAGATGTATATTTCAACTGTTACTTGAAGAGATCAAGACGTTTAAAGTAGATCTGAACTCAAGGTCCTCGTGGCGCAGTTGGTAGCGCATCTTATCGACATTAAGAAGGTCATGGGTTCAAATCTCATCGTGGGCAAATTTTTGTGATAAAATTTCCTAATTAATTTACTCAGCGCGAAGCAGAAAAATCAATTTAGATATTTCGACGCTGAGAAAAACAGAATTTTAATAATAATTAAAATTCAAATTTACACATTTATTTCCGAACTGCCGGATAAAATATGTATATTTCAACTGTTACTTGAAGAGATCAAGACGTTTAAAGTAGATATGAACTCAAGGTCCTCGTGGCGCAGTTGGTAGCGCATCTTATCGACATTAAGAAGGTCATGGGTTCAAATCTCATCGTGGGCAAATTTTTGTGATAAAATTTCCTAATTAATTTACTCAGCGCGAAGCAGAAAAATCAATTTAGATATATATATATATATATATATATATATATATATATATATATATATATATATATATATATATATATATACGTGTACAATGGGCAAACATTACAATAGAACATAACATTTATCATTAGCATTAGACACAGACTTGGGATGAACCCCTATTCACACATGTAGTAGCGCGTTAGAGCGGAAAGTCGACCAACATAAGAATTCGTATAACGTCAATTTAATAGTTGCTGCTGAGCGATGACGTGTAATTCGTTATGTGGATTAGAGCAGAAACACTTCCAGATGTTAGACAGAAAAACGAGGGGCAATAGAGAATAGTGAGGTATCTACCCCAAAAATATAAACTACCTCTGAAGGTTCCCCTTTTGCGGTGCTTACGAGCACGCATTAAACGCATAAATAAAATACAGACATTCCAAATATCGTTTGCATGACGAACTCCGAAACGGGACACAACAATCACAGCATAATAAATTCGTATTGTTAAAGTCGATTATGTTCTAAATTATATGTACGCATGTTATACCTGCATACAATACATATAATACACACAGTAAAATCAGCACAGTACGCCTAAGACTACTTTTTCACTCTGATAATATGTAGAATAAGTAAAATCGCTGTACTCCATGTCATTACTGAATATCCTATCATAAAATCCTTCTATTACCTTGACCCATTATTTATTTGTTATCTCTTTAGCAAGAAGATTAAAGCAGGGTAACCAATCTTTTTCATGTCGTAAAAGTTGTTATTACAAAAAAATAAGTTATTTTTTGTATAAAGTTACAGCTCGCGCAATATAAGTTGGCGACCGGTGGGGGATGCACTGTAAACGTATTTAGGAAACGTACCACCCACCTGTCTGATTCAGTTACTGCATAGCAGTTACCAGTGTCGTACTCAAAACGTAAGTTAGCTTTTTAAATAGAAATTAAAATAAGAACTTTCAGGTACGCCACTGATACGGGAACGTTATATTTAAGAACGAATGAAACGCAATCTACCCTTCTTCTATCTGCACGAACTCATTCCCACCGTTCTACCTAACCTAGTAAACCAGTAGTAAGCATAGTCTTTTCTAGTTATTAAATAAAATAATTTTTTAAAAGGTAACCTCTGTATATTATATTTTATTCTGCCAAACCTTCAAATTTAAATTAAAGAAATTACAATAAGTTTTCTGAGAGAATCAACGCAGAATCGCAGAACTGAATATTTTATATCAAAACTGGAAAACAGGATTTAATACTAACAAAGTTACCGATGGGCAACACTTAATTTGGATCAGCCTGTATACAAAACGATACCTTTAAAATCAATGTGAGATTTATTGGTGTTCCCTATGATTGTGATTGCGGTGCGTAATTATTGCATGATTAAAAACTACAAAGGGTAAATACATACCTTCTACTACTTGTACCAAGGGACATTTAATAGATTAGCACACCTGCATATTTCAGAATCAACATCTAGGCTTACTTAATACCAATTTCAGTAGACGTACTGAATTTTTATTTCTGAAGATACATGAAAGCTAATTGAAACAGATGTCAGTAAATAATTTCCAACACAAAAACAGAAAATGAGTATTGAAATATGTATAATTAAATAATTAAACAGATACAGTATATAATAATAATATAGTGACTAGTAAATACACAATTCTACTATGTTCGCAATCAGTTCTACTAAAACAAGCAATTTATTGGGCATGTAAATTTCAATTTTTCTTGTAGAACTTGTTCTTCCATGTTTTAAAGCAAAATATGGATTTTCCAACAACTACTCTGCCCTCCTACGAAAAAACCCCGTATCTACATAAACGAAAGATATTGAGATTTTAGCACTGGTCGATTCCGCTCTATTTATATTACGTAATTACTTAGTCAAAAGCCCGTAAATGCAAGAACGCTTCATAATATCGAGAAAAATATGTTCACCGTAACTGCAAATTAATACAGAGTTGCCTAGTTAAAACACAGTATGTACTCTAAAGCTTGGTTAGAAGCACGCATCTGCACTGATCTCAAATGTACATACGTTGTTATAACTAAGCAATGCACAGATACGTGGTTTTTACTAAATATATCTGGAACATAATGCGCAGATGCGTGATTTTAGGTGAGCATGCCTCGTTTTTAATAGTCTCTTCTAGTCTCTGTGTTAGTAAGATTTCCCGCTTAAATTGTTACTTCCAAGTGCAATAATAAGTTTAGTAATCAAAGTGTCTAGTTTAAATTAATCGAAGTAACTCACATAGGTAATTTACAACAGACATAGGTAATTTACAACAGGTAAGTCCTTTTATTTTTATAGGTTTATGTAAAAAGCAACTTCAAGTTCTAATAATTCAGTAAAATTTAAAGGTGCAACCAAAACATAACCCTCCTTTTTAGTACTATAGGTAGAATTTATTTAATTATGCACTAAACTAATTTTTGGTAGCATGTTTAAAGTCTTAATTTTACTTATAGATGTGTAAAAAATGTCGACTCGTGGAGATAAGCTGCTTTGGCGCTAGCTAACATACGCCCTGAAGACAAAAAATCTGACAAGATTCAAACTAATAATAATATGTTAATGATGCCCGACTGTGGTATAATACCAATTTATACTGAAGATAATATCCAGGTTGGGGAATTGAGTCACGATAATAATAATAATGCAAGCAATGCATTGGCTAATAACACAACTGGAAGTATCATGGAAGATCCTCCTTTTAACAGTATAAATAATTACAACTCTCCCTCATTGAGATTTGACGCAATAAAAAATGTGATAGTACATAGTAATACTGTAATATCTACAAATCAGAGATCTCATCTTTTGAAGACTACTACTTCAGCTAATGTCACTGTATTTGCTGATAAATCTGCAGAAAATTTACACACGGAATATTCTCCTATGTCTGAAGAAGAAAATGCAGTGTTTCAAGAGCTAATAGATGATGAGAAACTTCCACTACAACTGGAAGAATTTATTGACTGCAAGAAATCTGAAAATACTCAAAGCAATCAAGAGGAAATGAAAGACGACCAAACTGGTGATTTGAATCTTAAGGATTCTAAACAGATACTAGGTCAAGAAAACGGTAAGTTCTTAATGCTTTATTTGTCAAGTAATACAGGATCATTCCTATCATTTTAATTTTTAGATGTGGTGCAGTTTACGAAAACAGGTACTATAAGACAAAGAAAATTGTGTCAGGAATCAAAATCTATCAGAAATTCTAGAAAAGAAGAAATTCAAAGGAACAAACATCGAGTTCTAGAGCGATGTAGTTGCAAACAAAAGTGTATCGAAAAAATTGATGAAGATAGAAGAAATCAAATAAATCGATCCTACTGGGAAGAAAATTGGTTAGCCAGAAAATCCTTTGTAGTTAATAGTATTTCCAGAAGCAATGTTCAAAGGCGTACAACTAGAACCGATAATTTTTTAAAGAACAACACTTTGAAGTATTTTTTAAAAGATAGCGCTGGTGAAAAACAGCATGTGTGCAAAACTTTCTTTTTAACTACGTTAAGTTACAAAAAGACAAACGACTGGCCCATACATTTTTTTTTAAAGCAAAGAAAAAATTATTTTAAAGAGTGTTTACAACCAGAGTCTGACAAAAGAGGAAGAAGACCTTCTCAGAAAAAAATTCCAACAACAAATATAGAAGAACATATTGAAAGTTATAACCCTTGCATTTCTCATTACCGTCGGGAACATGCACCCAACAGACGTTATCTACCAAGTGATGTTAACATAACAGCAATGTACAAAGATTACCTTCAAAAGTTTTCTGAGAAGTGTTCCTATGAAGTGTACAGAAAAGTAATTAAAAGTAAGAATATATCTTTTGCAGCTTTAGGAAATGAAGAATGTGAGTTATGCGAAGAATTTAAGTTACATAGTGACCATGATGCCGAAAATATGCAGCCAGATTGCGACATTTGTCAAAAATGGTCTAAACATATTAACAGAGCTAAGGAATCGAGAGAACGTTATAAGCAAGATGCTGAAAAGTCTGAGAAGACGACTGTTTTACGAGTCTCGGTCGATCTGCAAAAAGTCATAATGTTACCCCGAATAGACATGTTCAAAAAAGTAATTTTTACCCAAAGAATTATAGTTTATAATGAAAGTTTTGTTCCACTGGGTTCAACTAAGAAAACAAAACCGTTTGCCGTGTTATGACATGAAGCTTTGGCTGGTAGATCAAAAGAAGATATTGCCAGTACATTTTATGCTTTTTTCTTAGCAAACAGAGACGTTGAACACTTTGTTCTATGGCTCGATAACTGTGCAGCACAAAACAAAAACTGGACTTTCATGAGTTTTCTAGTGTACGCTGTAAATTCTCCTCAACTCGTCTGCAAAAACCATAACTGTGAATTATTTTGAACCAGGACACAGCTTCATGTCTGCAGACAGTTTCCACCATCAGGTGGAACACTCTCTGAAGAAGCAGAAGAAAACCTACGACTTTGAAGACTTTGTATCCGCGGTTCAAAGTTGCAACTCTGGTAGAGTTTCCACAAGACTGATGAATGTTGGAGATTTTTTCGATTGGCAAGATTTTTCCTCTCAACAGAAATTAAAGAAACAAACTCCTCGAACTTATTTATGTGACATTATCCAGGTGACAGCTCAAAGAGGTAAATTTACCTTAGAGTATAAGAACGCAAACAATGATATTGAGGGTAATTCAGTATTGAACTTTTTGCAAAATAAAATATTAAACAATGGCATGAAGTTACCGAAGGCACGTTCTTCACCACGTGGAATTCCTAAGGCAAAAAAAGAAAATTTATTGAAAACCTTAGGAGGAATAATACCTCAAAATCGAAAAGAGTTTTGGGAAACACTACCGTGTTGTCCTGAGTAACGTGTGCTCACATTGAAATTATTATATCATTCTAAAAGAGCTTTATTTAGTCTTTATAATATTAATACTTACGTTGTGTTTTTTGAATTTTGTATGGTTACAGTATTTTAGATTTTGTTATTGTTGAAGCTCACATTTATTTCTGTATTGTAGTCTATAACAAATTAATAAAAATTTAAATTAAGATTTTTTCTTTACGTTATACTATGTTTTAATTAAGTTGACATAGTGAATGTAAATTTGCGGGGTTGCTTAACGAAACCACCGCATAAGCACATACGGTGTTTTAACTAAGCAAATCACCAGAATTTATAAATTCAATAATTGGTATGTGTATCATAAGTACAAAAAACCAAAGCTAACATTTAACATAAGCTATTAATTACTAAAATTAATCAATATTGATATAACTACAATTCGGTTTTAATCCCCTTAATGATTTTTGTAAAAATGTAGAATGTAGAAGTTTCAACTTCATTTAACACAAAAGTAGGTTTATTGTATATACGGGGGTATTTCTTAGGAGAGCAGTATTATTAATTAACCGGTAGGCTGGTTTGCTTTTGTTATTTGGTGAACACAGAAAAGTCCTATTTATCTTCCACTATGTAATTAATTAATAGTAGTTAATAACATGCAGCAATTCATAACAATATTTAATAAATAAACTAGTACTATTATTGTTACTAATAATATTGCTAATATAATAATAATTGCTTGTAATAGATAGATATAGACTTACACAAAAGTATGACAATGTATTTCTTATTATAGATTAACAATGTATTACATATTGATATATAACATAATAAATAACAACAAAAAAAAATGACATTAAATAAATGTAGTTTTTAACCAGTCATTTAAAAACATTAAATTAAAGTAATAATATTGGTGTTTTTTAATTTGGACCGCTATTATATAATCTTATTCTTGGCATTTATATAAACATATAAACTATGACGTATTATATCAGTATAGTGTCAGTGTGCATACTTGTATACTAACTAAACATTAAAGTCGATTTATTATTATTATTATATCAAAGATTAAGATTACTAAAGAATTTCAGATGGCAAGAACAGTGGGAAAAAGACGACGGAACTGCCATCTGGACAAAAAAAATAATTAAGGATATAAGACCATGGGTTAATAGAAAGCACGGTCAAATGAATTACTTTTTAACACAGGTGCTAACAGGTCACGGCTGCTTCCAAGCGTACCTACATCGTTTTAAGATAAGCGACAAGACAAGTGTCAATATTGCGAAGAACGGGATACGGTAGAACACACGATTTTTGAGTGTCCAAAATGGACTATAGAAAGAGCCAAAGCACAGAAGACATTGAAAGGAGTAACACCTGAAAACTTAATAGAGAAAATGATTGATTGTGAAGAGAATTGGCAGGCTGTAAATACTTTGGCGAGGGAAATCATAACCCAAAAGGAGGGAAAGGAAAGAAGTGGCAGAAGATAGCTTTCCACAGCGCAGACATGGCCCGAACATCTAATTACCAACTTCTCCTCGAAGTAATGCCAATAGCAGTTCCAAGGAGAAAAGAGCCATTAATTGAGGGGGGGGGTTAGTCGGTAAAAATCCGACACTATCCGGGCCACCGGGTGTCTTATGAAGATATTTCCCCTCCATCTTAAAAAAAAAAAAAAGAATTTCAGCAAAATATTTTATCTAATAGCAGTTTTATGCAAATATTTGCAAATTATGCATTCTACACAGATTTGTCAAGTACAAAAGTATCTAGAGCACGATCCTTTGTAAAAAAAAATGAGGTGTGGCCACCACACGACTTTCTTATACGTATGAAAGTATTACTTCCGGTCCGAATTTTGAAATTTCATTTATATAAAAAAAATATTGCAAATCCAGTTCTAAATACTTTTGTACTCTTGATAAATATATATAGAATGCATAACTTACGACATATTTGCAAAAAATCGCTATTCGATAAGAGTAAAAGTGGTACTTCCGGTCTGAATTTTGAATTTTTTTTATATAAAAGATATTGAAAATTATGTTTTAAATATTTTTATACTCGTAACGTACTTGTCTAAAAAGCATGACTTGCGAGATATTCGCAAAAAACTGATTCTCGATAAGAGTAAAAGACCTACTTCCGGTTGGAATTTCGAAAAACTTTTTTAAGACAATTTGTTTCAAACTTAATTCTAAGTACATATGAATTCTTTATAAATTTGTTTAAACTTAGTAATTGACGAAATATTTGCAAATTTCGATTCTTTCACTGAAGTAAACTACTACTTCCGGTCCGCCGATTTTGCTCAAAATCTAATCAGTTCTCAAGAGGGAGATTATATTCGTAAATGCAAAATTTGGAATTGATATCTGTAGCGGTTTGACCGCTATCGTAGCCACACACACAGAGACAGACAGACAGACACACAAACACAGAGAGAGAGAGACACACAGACTTTTTAAAAAACACTTTTTTGGTATTAGGGGACTTCAAAACGTGGACATCTGCAAAAATCTCGAGGTCGAAAATTTTCGTCATCACAATACTTCCTTATACTACGTATAAGAAAGTAAAAAATTAAATGCAGGCCGGAAATAACATTTTCACTTACAGGTTTATTAAGTTGATACAAGTATTTAAAAATTAATTTGAAACAACTTTAGTATAAACATTCAGAATGCACATGCGAATGAAAAAGTCGTGTGGTGTCCACAACTCATTTTTATATTACATAGATAGTACTATCACCAAGTTTTGTTATTGGTATATAATTGTATCTGTTTAAATGCTCATATAATACCTTTCTGTTATTTTAATAACCGTTTATTTCCATTATTTTTAGTCTTTGTATTGTTAAGGCTGCTTATTCGTGTTATCTGTTTTAACCAGTGGCGGCCCGTGATTTTTTGGGAAGGGAGGGCACCGGGGGTCTGAGTGTTTAATATCAAAAATTAAGTACAGACAAAAAATAAACTCAATATGCTATTTAATTAACTTGTTTGAAAATAAAATCCATCCGCCGTTCCTTATGATCAGCAAAATAATAAATAACTCATTCATTGAAGTTTGGTGTTGATGTCAGTAATTGTTTTTCAATGGAACACATTGCTAAGGCACATAGTCTGCTTTCCCGCATGGTATTTCTAGAAAATGTTTTTATTCTCTTCAAAGTAGAAAAACACCGTTCACTTGATTTTTTCTATTTTGGTTATTAAAAGTTCAAAAAAGCTTAAAATGTATGCGGTGTTTATGTAATTATGTTTAAAAAGTCTATGGAAATTGTAACTTCGTACGTGTTCGCACGTCTTCGGAATGTCAGTAGTGGCCTTGCTTTGACTGCGGCCAACTTCGTATGGGGTCGGACGTCTTCGGAATGTCGGTGAAGGCCTTGCCTTGTCTTCGGCCAACTTCGTTTGTATTCGGACGTCTTCGGAATGTCGATGAAGGCTTTGCCTTGTCTTCGGCCAACTTCGTGAACAATTTAAATATTTGAATATAGGCGGTGTTATATGTAATTATCATTAGAATTCAGGCTGATTTATGCAATAAATTATTTCAAATTATCAACAAAAAGGACGAAATAAATAATTTCACGCCCCCAGAGATACGCAAAATAGCAGAAGACAATTTACAAAATCTTTCGCCATCATAGTCTCGACATATTATCAAAAACAAACTTTTATAACAGTTGTACTATTCAACCTGGGAAGTAAATTACAATAGTAGCATCAGAAAACTTATCATCCAACTCTGCTTAGCAATTTATATTGTTAATTAGTAAATAAAATGTTAGCATGTGTGCTTTTTATTCTTTGTACAACTTCTATTGCACATGTTTGTTACATTAAAGGCTTACATTTTGACATTTAAATATAATTTGGTTCCATTTTTTTTTTTTTTTACCAACGTCAAAGCAACAAAATTAGCGTGCGATAAAGAAATACTTTTGCAACCAAAACGGATGTCGTAAATTGAACTTTATAGCACCGAAATAGAAAAAAGCATTTTGCACATTACACCCACACAACCAGTCTGATAAACTGTAAGAGCGCTTCTGTTGAATTTTCTCGTCACGGTTTTATTATTTTTCAAATTGTGATCTTCTAGTTTAATCAATAAATCTGGTCTAGGGAGACCTAGATTTTTTAATTCTATCTTAATGTTACTAACGCAATTCATAGTTGCATTTGCACCGATAGAAATTACAACATACACTCACCGGCACCATAGAGTAGTGCCCCGCCGTCTACATATATACGCACGCTACCCGCGCCAATTTCATCGCTCGATTTCTTAATACAAACGGGGCAGTCGCGCGAGATGCCCCGGAGCTACGTCAGACTGCAATTTTTAAACGCGCTGAAAAGACGGACTGTTACTTCCGAAAACATATTATTTGTTATCAAACAAATCAGAAAAATTACATACAAATTAGGTATTTATAATTAATTTATCTGTTAAAAGAAATTTGTCACGGGGGGGGGGGGGCAGTGCCCCGTTGCCCTCCCTGCAGCGGCCGCCACTGGTTTTACCTAATGTCATTACAGACGATACGTAAGTAACAATATAGAACCATCTTATATGACCTAATACTGTGCCTTTTTATACAACAAATGTAGTTTTTATATCGAAATATACTTAAATAGATACATACATGTATTATTATCTTATGCAAACTAAAACGGCAATTTTAGTGGATAGCAATAATTCCAAAATGTATATCAATTACATTAAATCTATTCTAACTAATTAACTATCCTGTAGAAGTTTAAATTAAATACATACCTGATTACATTACCAGTTAAAAAAGTAGTTTTATTGTAGTATAGTGTATGTTTTTAGGAATATTTTAATTAATTTATTAATACATTCACGAAGACACATTTACACTTAAAATACGTGCAGCAAATTTACATTGCAAAATATGTAAGTAACTAAGTCATGATGGCAAAAAGCAACCACTATGAAAATAATAACTTAGCTTTCCTTGGAGACAATTTGTACTATGAATTGTGCGTCTTATAAAAGCATTTTTGAGAAAAAATCGTTTACTTTTAAGAAATACTAAAAGAACATTTAATTCTATATAATTTGCCTCAATAGTCAATATCAGGATATACTTATTCTCAAGCTATTTGAAAATGGAATGGAAGATCATCTATGAAAAACAATGGGTTTGATTTATTATCCAATTGAGAAATTGAGTCTCCGACGTGAGGTATCTTTAGACATTTTCAATATAGTTCGCATTGTCGAAAACTTGTGTAATGAAGCAAAGTTTCTGAAGTCATTTCGGTAGTCCAGACTCCCTCCTCTTTCGAAACCTGCAATAATCTTATTTAAGCGCTGCCAACCAACATCTTAATAATGCTCTAGAGCCCAAATAGTTTGCTATTTCTCTAAGCGAGCATATATCTTCCTCTTTGACCTCAGACAGAAATTTGAATGTGAACTATTTTTTAATTACATTTACTATTTATTTATATAAAATATCGGTTAAGCATATAACTTTATTCAACATTTTTAATTTTTTAAGCATAATTTGCTATGTAAATAAATGGGTACTATTTATTTGCCTGGATAAATTTCCTTATAATTAAGAATTTCGCAGGAAATAATGGTGCACACATATTTGATTATCAAATTTTACCTTTAGAAATATATGTTAATGTTATATGTGTTTATAAAGATATTTTCAAACTTTCATTACATCTGAAAAATCTATTTCTCATTCTAGTCTTATTTGACTTACCTACGTTCAGCTGTTTCACCTTTCCAACGAATATTCACTATCTTGTTATATTCTTTAGTGATTCACTTAAGTTGTTTAAAAATATAATTAAAACCAACGCATTTTGCGTCTTTCTACCCACATTCCTCTATAACAAAACATCATTGAATAACTTACTAGTGGTATCTTATAGTTTAGAATTACAAGCATTCCATCAGTTGTTATTCGTAAATATAAAAAAGGTCAACATCTGAATTGCAATAAGATTCTACCGTATAAAGAAAAACCGTAAAACAGATTTGAAATGTTTAATGTTGAAATTAATAAAATGTGGAATGCTGACTACGTGGGTGCTTTCTGTCACTACATATGGAACGTAAAAGACCGTACATGACGTCATACACAGTTTAGGAAACATCACGCCCTACTGAAGTACCAATGAGAGAGATATAATCTCAACAGTAATAAAGAGATAGACGACGTCACGTCACTTGGCTTCTTTCCTGCGTGTCTCAGCGTACCATGTCCATTGATTATATATAAGGAGATATATCAACGAGCACTTTTTCACAAAAATTGTAAATATTCTCAATAGGTGTCGGAGCAAACCAGAAATTACCATCTTATGCAGTTTTTCCCACAATTTGGGAATTGTAGATTTAGCGCTTTCTGGTATTTATTGGACGTACTAAAACTTGGTTCACAGCCTGCTTTGTAAATATGTAATAAATCCTACTGATTTGACACTTTGTTTACATTTGTATAAATCGACATAATATAGGGCCAAAAAATCATCCTCTATTTTTTTTCTAAATGCTCCTTTGTATTATTACGGAAAATGAATATAAATAGGGAAGTTGCTTGAAATAAATGAAAGAAACAGTATTTCCTGCTTTTCTCACCTCACATAATTGTTTTAGATATATATTGTGATATTTTTATTATTTGTTTTGACTTGTCATGCTTTCTAAATATACAGGGTTATTCACGCTATACGGCACGGAATATTGTGGCCAAAATACGTGACTTTCAAAAAGTTTCACTTTTGGGATATATGGGGGTCTATTATAGTTACTTTTTAAAATTATTTTCATATTATACAGGGTGTTCCAAGAGCCCTAAAAGTATCAAAGTTGTGTTTTTTTAAATGGAACCCCCTGTATATTATTGTATTTTCGGATTCTCCGATCAAAATAAGTGTCTGTTTTAATAAGGTTTACAATACCTAAACCTTAAGGTTTTTTAAATAATTTGAATTTTGCCAAAATCTAACCTAATTTTCATGTTTCAAATACTTAAGAAGTATTTAAGTTATGTAAGCGAAATTTACAGCGAAGTGTAACAATATATCATATTTTATATCCCAATCATAATAAACTTGCCATCTTATACAGGCTGTCCAAAAATTAAAACTAATCAAATAAGAACTTTAAGTGGCTATAACTTGATTAATTTAAATAGAACGCCATATTTTTTAACTTACCAGGAAATGTACTTTTTAATTACCTATCGAATGGTATTAGGGTGTTCTATAGCTAAGTCTTCGCGTTTTTACAGAATACGCCAAATAATCGTTTTTTGTACCATTTGGTGTTTTTTAAATAAAAGTTCTAATGTATCTAGTTGCCTATGGTATTTAGAAATGTCACATAAATTCATTTAGTCTGTCAGTTTAGTCTGCAAAGTCTGTTTTTGCTATAGTGGTATTACTTTTTGTAATTGTGGAAGTTTAGATCGTTATTATTTGAATATTGTTGTGGTGTTGCTTAGTCAAAATGAAGATTTACCCAAAAGAAGAGCGTATTGATATGATTTTTATCCTAGGAGAATGTCATCAAAATTGTTTATTGGCTTCTCGAGTTTATGCTCAAAGTTTTCCGGAAAGAAATCATCCTAAGCCAGCCGTTTTTGAGAGATTATTAAACCAGTTTCAGGAAAGTGGAAGTGTCAGTTATAAAAAACCCATTACAAGAAAACCTGTCACTGAAGATGAAGAAAATGTTTTTACGGTAGTTGGTTCAGTTATCGAAAATCCCAATGTTAGTCAAAATCAGATATCCGAAAATACTAACATTAGTCAAGCAAGTATTTCAAGAATTCTTAAAAAACACAGATTTCATTCTTATAAAATCCAGCTCTGCCAAGAACTTTATGGAAATGATTTTGACAACCGAACTGAATTTTGCATGTGGGTGTTAGATAAAGTGGCAGAAAATAAAAACTTTTTTGAAAATGTGTTATTTAGTGATGAATGTATTTTTCATAACAATGGTCTCGTGAATAGACACAACTTCCATTATTATTCTGATTCGAATCCGCATGAATACAGAGTCATGAGAAATCAGAATAGGTGGTCCGTTAATGTGTGGGGTGGAATACTGGGCCAATATTTAATTGGACCCTATTTTTTTGAAGGACCTTTAAATGGTATGATGTTTCTCGATTTTCTTTTACACCAACTTCCAGTATTATTAGAAGAAGTCCCTTTAAACATCAGAACAACCATGTGGCTTCAACTGGATGGAGCTCCGCCTCATTATCATCGCGAGGTTCGGCAATTTTTAAATGCCAACTTTCAAAACAGGTGGATTGGAAGAAATGGATTTCAAAATTGGCCCCCCAGATCCCCGGACTTAACTCCACCAGATTTCTTTTTATGGGGATACATAAAAGGAATTGTCTACAATACGCCTCCGACAACACCACACGATATAAAAATACGCATAAGAGACGCTTTTGAAACTGTAACCCCGCAAATGTTGTCCAGAGTTAGCAGTGGTTTTGAAAAAAGAATATGTAAGTGTCTGGAAATGGACGGTCGACATTTCGAACATCTGTTATAAATATTTTGCTTCTGTTTTATGTTATCGTTGATATGTTATTACCATTATTGCTGTTATAGCCTGTTAGATTATAAATAACGTTCCAAGTTTCTGAACATTTGTAACGATATTCGTCATTATTATTCTTATAATTGTAAATTATCTGACATTTCTAAATACCATAGGCAACTAGATACATTAGAACTTTTATTTAAAAAACACCAAATGGTACAAAAAACGATTATTTGGCGTATTCTGTAAAAACGCGAAGACTTAGCTATAGAACACCCTAATACCATTCGATAGGTAATTAAAAAGTACATTTCCTGGTAAGTTAAAAAATATGGCGTTCTATTTAAATTAATCAAGTTATAGCCACTTAAAGTTCTTATTTGATTAGTTTTAATTTTTGGACAGCCTGTATAAGATGGCAAGTTTATTATGATTGGGATATAAAATATGATATATTGTTACACTTCGCTGTAAATTTCGCTTACATAACTTAAATACTTCTTAAGTATTTGAAACATGAAAATTAGGTTAGATTTTGGCAAAATTCAAATTATTTAAAAAACCTTAAGGTTTAGGTATTGTAAACCTTATTAAAACAGACACTTATTTTGATCGGAGAATCCGAAAATACAATAATATACAGGGGGTTCCATTTAAAAAAACACAACTTTGATACTTTTAGGGCTTATGGGACACCCTGTATAATATAAAAATAATTTTAAAAAGTAACCATACTAGACCCCCATATATCCCAAAAGTGAAACTTTTTGAAAGTCACGTATTTTGGCCACAATATTCCGTGCCGTATAGCGTGAATAACCCTGTATATATACGTCTGTATGTGCAATATATTGAAGCCCAAAATTCTTATTTTCCTACCTTTAGTGACTTAATAAGTTCCTACACAAGCCCCATAAGGTATTTTAAGTTTCAATAAAAACATATTAAGATTTCGATGACCCTGCAAATGCACAATATTTTTTCTCAGTTTTTGTTCAATGTGTGTGTATATGATCCCTGTTTTTATAATATACTTATATAAACAAGGATATGATGAATGTTATTAAAATAGATAATGAATGTATCTATAATGATGTGTCCTATCAAAACAATTATTGAAGAAATGTAAACGAAATGTTTTAATTAGGATCGCTAATATAATCGCAGGAATAAGATAATCTCTGTGTATTGGAATTGAGCCAGTGAATTCTAAGTTAGCCGTTTGTAAAGTGTAAGTAGGTTGGCTATTGTTGGACAACTCAGTATATTTATCTATCTGAATCTGAACTATCTTTGTTTTATTTGTTATTTAATTCCTGCCTTACTTTCTTATTTTCTGGCCATAATTAAAACTATTCGTGTGCTTACTGTATAGGGGTGATTTACTCTATTATTCATTAAGTATATCGCGTTCGCTATTTAGAGGGATGCTTTCTGTCTGTATGTATTAGGAAGTGAAAATATTTATTACAGTTAATAGAAAATCTGTTTGACATAGGTGTTACATTACATACATAGGTACTCAGGTACTTTCCAATGTTTTACAAAAATTGATTTATTCCAAATGTATAATTTTACATATTATTATATAAGGATAAAACAAGAGACATGCTTGAAATTACTTTATTTGATTTTTTACATAGATTTTTTTATAATAAATAGCACAGAAATCAATAGAAATAACAAATAATTTATAGATTCTTCACCTTTTTTAATTTCAAGCTTTCTTTGCCAATTACATGCTTAGAAGAAGTAAATTTACATCTCTTAAAAATGACACATGTTATGCAACGTTCTAATAGTTGCACCTTATGTTGTTTACAAGGTTCGTCAGTTAAAAACGATGTTCTTTCCAGATTTCTTGTAACTTTGTTTAATATCCTTTTGCGTAGTTTCTTCTTATGTTTTGTACAATCAAAATATTTTTCAAATGTATCTAAAGTCAATTTAATTGCTTCACATAGCTGATCTGTTGGTGCTAATAAACTAAATGCACCTTCTTCAATATATCCATACATTTTATTTAATATGAGTAATTCATTTTTATTGGAAAGTGTAGAGGTAGTATCAACAAAAGAGTGGTAGCAAATTTTACATTTTGATTGCTCAAACGATGTTCTAGCCAGGTAGCCGGCGAAATATGTAATACTGCATTCTTGTAATGTAGTTTCGGTTTTTGTAGGTGTTTCAACAGTCCCTCCTGATAAAATATCACAAGAAGATGTGGAGAAGCTACTGGAAGAGTGCAGTATTTCTTGCGCTGTAGAATCTAAAGAAATTGGCTCCAATAGATCTATTTCAGTCTCTATTTCTCTTGATTGATGTTCACAGTTTGATGCCTCCGAAGGTGTTAAAAGAGAATTTATTGCATATGAACGGAAAGTGGTTCTGAATGTTCGCGCGCTTGGATTAGGGTTGTATCCTCCTTTTTGACGGAAAATGGAAAATAAATTCTCAATAACATCCTGGTTGGTTTTTCTAGTAAGAATATATGCATCAGGATGTTTGGTTGTTTCACTGTCATACAACATTAATATTCCTCGAATTGTTTGTAGGAGTCCATCAAAACATGGTGGTCTTGATGGTGCTCTTGTTTGGTTATTTTTTTTTAAATTTTGAATAAAGACTAAACTTTCTTCTAATGTTGTTCTTACTAGCGGATGGCTATGATGTAAACTACATTTGTATGGGTTAGGATCATGAAATGTGCTGCTATTGAGTGTATCAAAAAGATTATTTATCGTAGATATAAAATTTGCAGTGTGTAAAGATGTATTTGATCTTAGTTCTCCTGTTGCTACACAAGTCCGAATACAACTTGCCACGGAGTGACTGAAAATTTGTGTAGCTAACTTCACTGACATTTTTTGAAATCCTTTAGGATTTATATGTTTTTCCGTGATTTTTGGCATTGCTCTGCAAGGTTTTGTGCTGTCAATATCATAGGCTTTACGTATATCTTGAAAACTAATAACGGTGTTATTTGAAATAATAAAATCGGCCTTTAGTAGATTATTGCGAAAATTCTTTATTAGATGTGGCACATCATAGACAGCTACAATGGGGTGATTTTGAATATTAAAGAAGGGCTTTTTCTCAGTCACTCCCAATTTTTTGTAAGTGCTTTGATTCGAAGCACCTTGATCGCAAACTGTTGCATAAGGGAGTAATCCATTCTCTAAACATCTTTCTATTATATCATGCAGTAGTACTACAAGCTTGTTTGCAGGCACGCCAGAATGACTAAGGAAGTATGCCAGTGACAACTTCCATCTTGAAAACAACCCTCTAGCAAGAAAGACTAACGCATACCTTGCTGGTCGGCTAGTTCTTCCAAGATGTCCCAAATCCTCAAAACCTTCTATAAGATCCAGATGTTTGTTGTATTCACTTATTTCCTTAAGTGACATTTCATCGAAGCTTATCACGCAAGCTCTCTCTACAATGCTCCAACTTTCTATCTTTCTGCTAATTTGCCAAAAGAGCTTTTGGCTAAGTCCTGGTAAAAAGCTAGACCCACTAATCCATCGTTTTATTGTACTAGGTGCTGGTAGTACAATTTTTTCAAACAAGAACTTATACGCTGTGGGTGATTTATAATATAATGCCAACGCAAAATTTTTCTGATCTAATGGCCACTTTCTTACACTATTTTGTCCTAATTGCATATTCACTAATGTTTTGCTACATTGTTTTTTAAATAAATATGTATTCAGTTGATGATGTAAATTTGAGAATCTCACTTTTTTTTTTAATTTGGATATTTGTGCTCGTTTTCGTAAAAGCAATTTACTTTGACTCTTAATATTGCTCTTTAATTTTTTTTCACGAGATGTATTTCTTCCAGATATAGTTGAAACTTCTGCAACAGGAAGATTTGTGATATCACGCAGCCAATCCATATCCGCTGATTCATCCATTAATTCTACCTCTTCTTCCCCTTCGTCTTCTTCCAAAGTTATATTTTCATCGCTTCGTATTTTTCTTTCATACGTTGTTATAATTTTAGACGGGCCTGGTTGCGGCTCAGATATTTCCCGTTTTCTTTTAGAATCGTATGGTTGGGGAACTGCTGATTTTGTTAAACGATTCTTCAGTATTTGATTAACAAAACTGTCACTCTCGAAATGTCTTTGGCAAATTTGATACCTTTTTAGGTCTTCCAGGGGTGTGGTGGCTAAGGAAGAGTTTCCTATAAACCAAAGAAATTTACATTTATAGATTTGGAGATGAATTAATACCAATTTTCACTTAAATAGTATTTTATTACTTTATTAACTATAATTATTAATTAAAATGTTTATTATGTGAAAAATCCGTACTCTATCATCATTAATACTTGTTTGTTTAATACCTTTTGCTTTACAAAATAATGTAATTTATTAATTAACTTGATCTTATACCAACATTTTTTTGAAAGTCTTGTTGTGTTAGTATTGGTAATTTTTTATACAATGATAAACACAATATTCAGAAACCTTGCAAATTAGCACAGAAAGTTGAGGGTTGCGATTTTTAATTTTATCTCAAATAACTAGTACTTTACTCTTGATATAATTTTACGTTTCCTTAATTTTTAAACATCCTTTACGTTATACCGACATTCTGGTTATAGCTATCGACTTTTCAGAACAAGCGAAACTCTTTATGAAGAATGACTTTCTCAAAAAATAAGAAATAAAAGATTTTAGGGGTATAGTTAGGTCAATCCGGGACACACTGTATATATAGGTCTAAGTTAATATAATAATCCTGAATAAAAAATTGTTTAAACTCTGTCATTTAAATGTAAAAGATATTTGAAATTATATATGTATGTACTACCTATAAATAAAAATTTATGGCTTAGTGAGTTAACATATGTATGTCAACATACATATATCCTTATTATCTGCATATAGAGATACCTACCTATGTGTAAAATACTGTTCTTAAAATTAGGGCAATATAAAGGAGAACTTTAAATATTTAAATATAAGTACATCATAATTCGAGCTGAGGGATTTTGCGGGGTGCCAGGATAGTATTCAGGTAAACGCACGAATATAATGACCTTGTTTCGATCGGTGATGCATGCGCGATTTTATTGCTTTACATGCATTCGCTATTTATATCACTTAGGTATGTCAGTTATGTCGTTATAAAGTTTATATTTAGAGAAATACTAAGCAAAAAAAATTAAATTCTTAACATACATAACATAATTTTTTACAAAAAAAAAGACAATTTCTCGGTAGTACGTATATTTTAGTAACTATGTGTACATTTTAAAAAAGAAGTCTATGCCTACATGTTTATACAAAAAATAAATAAAATTTGAGTTTATAATTAAATAATATATTCAGGTGAACGTATTTTCTACATAATTTAAATTGCACTGAAAAATAAAACAATCCTTATATTCAGCAGAAACACCATAAAAAGATCTATCGACAAAGCACAATGTCGCCTATTCATACATTTATACATAAACTCGATGCCGCTCTAGTACATAATGTATTATGTAAACATAATACATGCCGCTCTAGTACATAATGTATTATGTAAACATAATACATTATGTACTAGAGCGGCATCGAGTTTATGTATAAATGTATGAATAGGTGACATTGTGCTTTGTCAATAGATCTTTTTATGGTGTTTCTACTTAATATAAGGATTGTTTTATTTTTCAGTGCAATTTAAATTATGTAGAAAATACGTTCACCTGAATATATTATTTAATTATAAACTCAAATTTTATTTATTTTTTGTATAAACATGTAGGCATAGACTTCTTTTTTAAAATGTACACATAGTTACTAAAATATACGTACGACCGAGAAATTGTCTTTTTTGTAGAAAATTATGTTATGTATGTTAAGAATTTAATTTTTTTTGCTTAGTATTTCTCTAAATATAAACTTTATAACGACATAACTGACATACCTAAGTGATATAAATAGGGAATGCATGTAAAGCAATAAAATCACGCATGCATCACCGATCGAAACAAGGTCATTATATTCGTGCGTTTACCTGAATACTATCCTGGCACCCCGCAAAATCCCTCAGCTCTTCATAATTATTAGGGTAATAAATAATGAAAATATTAACGCAAAATTCCAGTTCTGTTATCTCTTTCTAACCTTAAAGAGACAAGGTAGGTATTTCATGGATGTTAAAAATTAGAGGCCCTTAACTGATATATTATGTAAACACACTTATCAATAGCTGTTTCTGTTCTAGCCCATCTGGTTTCAAATATGCTTAGGCTTTTTCCTTGAATTCTGATATGGATGTATCTCTAATACATAATTTCAAATAATTTTATTTCTGGGAATATATCTATTTTGTAATGACAGCAGTTAACAGATTTCGGAATATATTTTATAATTCAAATTAGTAAATAATAGAGTAATAGACAATGAAGAAAATATATGTACTTATATATTTAAAATAAGGACAATTATGGTTATTATTATTGTTAGTGTTATTTCTGTGTCTGTCTAATTTCCGCTGTCTATAAAGGGTAAAATTTCTTCCTGCAGTAAGATGAGTATATTTATTATTAAACCCAAAAGGTAAATATTTGATATTAAATATGAAACTTACCTGAATTTAATATCCATTGCTTTACACGTTCCAAATCTTGCACAGGAAATGAGAACATACTTAGATTCGGAACAGTTCTTCGGTTGTTCTCACATTTAAAATACTGACACTTATTACCAGCCATATTTTTCGTTTGAAAAGAAAATATGCAAATTCAACTACACTGGCTTCGTTGGCGCCCAGAAAATTAAAAAAATATTTTTCTATTATACCTACTTACGATAGTTCTGTCATCTAGCGTTGAAAAGTATAATTATAGGCAGCATTTTACTGGATGTTCTACCTTTTCAATTTGATATACATATATATATTGGGATGTAGGAACACTAGCGACTTTAAGCGGCCTCATCCCGAAACTGAGTTTTAAGCGTAGCCGATTTTCTTATTGCGTTGATATATCTCCTTATATATAATCAATGACCATGTCTTACGGAGGCAGTATTCGAATGTAGTTGCACGATTGCGTATAAGGTGCACATGTAAGGTGTTGCAGGATAATACGTAGTAGTGATGGGCATAATAGTTCGAATCGATGAACTAGTTCATGCGAACTAATTGACATCGAAGAACTAGTTCGTAGGAATAGTTCGCGAAGAACTACTTGCAACGTATCCTTTTTGAACTAAAGATTAACAGTATATACTATACTTTGTAACACAGTATTCTACACCGTTTGAAATATTAATTGTAAATCCGTAAATTTATGAGAAAACCGAATAGGTAGACTCAGAGTTAGAATGAGGCAACTCATTTCAGTAATTTACAATAATATTTCTAAACTAACAACCCATAACCACCATATTATAAAGATTATAAAAAATTAAATTATAGTACAAGAGAGTTTAGATGAGGCGATACAACAAAGAGTAGAGTGGTTCTCATCCATATATATATTACTGTACATAAAGCTTGATAATACAAAATGGTTCTTTATATATTAGTAAATATACAAATTTCCTTTAATTACTTTATAGTTTAAGATTTTTTATTTTTGTAAAGGAAATATTGAAAATATATTATCATTCGTTTATTCTCTAAAAAAAAGTATTCAGTGTGTCCACATTATTTATACGTATACGGCCTTATGGCAAATAATATACAAATCTATATATATGAAATTGGATGTATGTATGTTCCCTATAGACTCCGAAGCCGCTAACCGGATGTTGATGAAATTTCCAGGAAAACTCTAGCACAGTCTGGATACTGTTCCTGTGAAGTTTTCACTTATCACTTTATCCTAATAATAATGTTTTTAGAAATGCACTGAAAATTTATTTTATTCTGCAAATGAGTACATACTTCGAAAAATACCATTGATACGAAATCAAATTTTATTTTTATTTTATTTTATACACGTCATATAAATAAAAATTATTATTTATAAAATATATTTTTAAATTTAGTAATATTTTCCATACAGGTATAAGAGAAATGAATTTAAAACGTTGGGAACTAAATTTCTCTGACCGAAAGATGGTTTCAGCATGGTTTCAATAGTCACACACAGTTTACTGCTTTTTGTGAAAAGTAGTTCGCCGAGAACTAGCTCACTTGGAAACTGCGAACTAGTTCATTTAGTTCTATGAGAAGAATCGTTCTTATTGAATCGTACGTACTAGGTATTCTTATTTAGTTACCTTCATTTTATTTTGCGAATTCTCTAATGATAACCTGACTGCTACAACAAAGCTCTTATCAAAACACCATACACAAATTTCACTATTTAGAAGGTTTTATCTTAAAATTTACCAAAAACATACTCGCGTAAAGTGTAGATCATTTCGTTTTTCATTGGGGTGCAGATCGCTCATGAGTTTTTAAGCCTGTCAAAAACCACTGCTATTAATGTGTTGAATTGAAAAAACAGGTACATACTTCATTCCTACGCCGTTAGAGAGATAAAACTATTGAATTGTACAAACACCAACTAAGAGAAGCGGAAGAGGTATTGCTCCGAACAAATAAATTTGTATTTTCCGTCAATTATTAGAACCTAGTTTACACACAGGTATGATTAGAACGTTCTCTCTATTACCTTTTCAAACTGCTGGGAACTGACCCGTTAAATATAATATTAAATCTTTACTGTTTTATAGGGGGTCCTAGAAAGTGTACTCATAATTGGGATATGGTCAACGGTAAGAAATAGAAAGTTAGTTAAATGTACTCTTTACATATTGACTAGTGGTCGGCGATATTGGATTTTCAATATGGAATATCAATATAATTCGAAATATACATATACACAGTGATTCTTTCGATATATGAAGATAAGCAATAAATCTTGCGAATTAGATATGATATTCAGTGTTTTTATTTAGGTTTGCACATTTCGATAAATATAGAATTTTGATACACCGATATATCAAACGACTCAGTTGTCTGAACAAAGAAAATAGAAAGTTTAATGGCAATTAAGTGCGCTACAGCAGAAAATCTGAAAATTCACAACCTAAATTTTGTCATTTAACTTATTTCACGAAATATTTACACCAACAGTATTTTGGTTTTAATAAGATCCCTCCCATTCAGTATTGACTCTTGCTGCTAAAGATAGGAAACAATTCTTCTGGCAGTATTTTATTAAGGCGTTTCATGTATTTTTTAAAAATACTGTTGCATATTCTTATTATATCGATTTTTTTTAGTAACAATTATTTTAATACATGTCGTAGTTGATTTTACTAGAAAAAAATAGATAATCAGATCAATAATGTGTATTACTTTCTTATACGTAGTATAAAGAAGTATTGTTATGATGAAAATGTTCGACACCTCGAGATTTTTGCAGATGTCCACGTTTTGAATTCCCCTGATACCGAAAGTGATTTTTAAAAAATTACTCTCTCTCCCTATGTGTGTGACCACGATAGCGGTCAAACCGCAATAGCTATCAATTCCAAACTTTGTATTTACGAGTATAATCTCCCTCTTGAGATCTGATTAGGTTTTTAGTAAAATCGGTAGACCGGAAGTAGTTGGTCTTTTACTCTTATCGAATAGCAATTTTTTGCAAATATGTCGTAATTATACATTCTATATATATTTATCAAAAGTACAAAAGTATTTAGAGCTGGATTTGGAATATTTTCTGTATAAACGAAATTTCAAAATTCGGACCGGAAGTAACACGTTTACTCTTAACGATAAACACTTCCTTTCGAATATCTTGCAAAGTATGCATTCTATAGAGATTTATCACGGGATAATAAGTACTTATAATAGGATTTTGAATAATTTTTGTCCAAAAGCTTCTTAAAATTTGGACTTGGAAGTTACACACAAGTCGTGTGGTGGCCACACGTCATTATTTTTATGTAGATATTACATATCAAAAGCAACTAAGATAGTTAAAACAATAAATAATATTGCATTTTCTTATTATCTGAAAGAAACTCTGTATTCTTTTAGTTTTCATTTACTACTTAATATAGTACGGTTTATTCTTGATTTCTGCCTTATAATTTATTACTCTCAGTATTATCTTTCTTCCCAGGGTAAAAGTGCAATATGTATTTATAAAAACTGGTTTGGAATAAGAATAAAAGTGACACAAAAAATTTATATACAAAAGTTGTTTCCAAACCAAGTTCTAAATGCTTTCGTACAGTATTATTAGGAAAAATGAAAAAACTCAATAAGAAAATCGAAGCACTTTTTTTAATTTTCCTGAGATAGCGCCTAGGTTGTCTTATTTAACCAGCACTAAACTTACCATTTATGAAATGTTGGGCACACTATCGGGAACAGCCCATTTAAAGGTGGACTGTCTGCATGAAACTATAGTAATTTTCGTTTGCCATACAATTCGTTATATAGTTTAAGCAAACTTTTACAAGAAAATATAAAAACATCCCAGTTAAAGTTGATAAACAAGTACAAGTAAAAAAACATACATATCTAAATAAACAAGATATAGAAACATTGTATACCTGAATAGACATAGACTGCTTTACAGGCGTTTGTATAGGCGTGTCAGCGCAAGGACGTAAGCGAAATGTTGGGCGATCATAATAGAAAATACATGTTTATTAACCAGCAAAAAAAGGTTCTGTACAGTGGTTTGGTTAGCTTGTGCAATAAAAAGTAAATTTCAAATTTTTAAAATTGATAATA
Source organism: Amphimallon solstitiale (assembly GCA_963170755.1). NCBI lineage: Eukaryota > Metazoa > Arthropoda > Insecta > Coleoptera > Scarabaeidae > Amphimallon > Amphimallon solstitiale. The sequence goes on along the minus strand of OY720676.1, from coordinate 80,668,539 downwards.
CAAACAGTGACATAAAAATACGTAATAAATATCAAGATAATACAATGGTCAAGAATAAGAATTTTCAGAGGAATACATATTTAACGAAGCACTTATACAATTTAATTAAGCATTTATATTAAAACAATAGTATGAGATTATACAATAATATTTAATAGCAATAATTTAAGCAATTATAAATTATAAGTACCCTATGTGTACGAAGTCAATAAGTACCTACCTATTCCTATTTGCTACAATAATTGTAAGTCTTAATTTTAAACATACCTATATGTATACATATCTGAAAACACATATAAACAACTTTTGATTAATATAAAAACATGGGAATAATTTTGACACTGCTGTACCTATGTTTTGTAATCTAACAGAAAGACCCATACAAGCCTCAAGCTAGCTGCAGCAGGCCATCACAAAATGGCTTCCTTCCAAGGGATCGAACATTGGACCAACGCAAAAGAGAAAGAGAATAGAACAGAGGCGAGCGGAAAAGATACATCCAACTCTCGAGTAAAGACAGATTTACCGAAGATACCAAGGCGTCATTCTAAAGCCTTTGCAAGGGAACAAGAGACCAAGAATCCATGAAAAAGAGAAAGACAGAGAGATCAAAGCTTCAACCTGATGTAGTATTATAACGCCAGCTAGAAAGAGATAACAAATACATACATACACACACAGAGACACACACACACACACACGGGTACTTTTCCTGTGACGAGGCGAGTAACGAAACAATGCAGTAGAAAATGTACTAGAGAATATTTTGCTGAGTGAAAAAGTTATATTACTTACCCTAGGAACAAAGGACTAAAAGAGGTATCCACACTTAAATGAGTTATTAAAAAATATAACGTTAATCCACAAACGAAACAAAGGCGTAATCCATTCGATTTTTATACTATCACAGACACATAATACCAGCACAACACACACTTGAAATACGCTTACTAAAATATAAAAAGAAAACGGTTAAAATTAACACTGCGACATATAATAACCGATATACACCCTTATCACAATAATTCACAAATAGTAAAATGCATTTGTTATTCTTTTTTTTTTTTTATGAGATAGAACTCCGAGACACTCCACACACTGTCTTGGCCAACAACACAAATTGAACTGAAGCCATTTCAACTGAGCGACTACAGCCGATCCAAAACGAACAGCGCTCGGATATTCACATCATTGCAAAACCGTGATTCTTTTGTTCGAAACGGTGGCGTCTAAAATGAAAAATTAATTTTGAGGAGAATCAATAATAATAATAGTATTATTAAATTATAAATAATGACTATGTTTATACTTATACACTCAAGTGTAGATTACACACAAGAACTATGAAATTCCAGGAAATATTTAATTATTAATCACAATAATGACCGTCTCCCTCACCCGTCCATTAAACGTATCTAATAATTTACACTATTACTATAATAGTTTGATTGTATTTAAGGATACTATTGTGTAACAGTCGTATTTGAAATAATATCTGTCTTTTTATAAAATGTATTTATTCATTAATCTAATAATTCCGGATTAATTACAGAAGTATGTTTACATTCGTTCCGGAAAATGTGATTTTATTTGATATCTATCAACGGGAGGCTATTAATAAATTACGGTAAATCAGGCGTAAAATGGAAAGAATTGCAAATGTGAAAACATGCGTGTAATACTATTCTTTTTATTATTGTATATTGTATATTCTATTTTGTATATTATTTATTATGTGGTATAGTAATATAATCTATTAGAAAAAAGATTTATAATTATACTTTTGACATAATTTCGAATATTTAACTATAAACAAATAATTTGCGTGAAAATATTGCGGTTTTAAGAGATATTTTAAAATAATTATATACACAAATATGAGTGTATAATACATATATATACGTACAGGCACCAAATTCAGATATATATGGGCGAAGTGGCACCTATATATACGTTCTGGCTCCACTTGAAGGTGCCAGAACGTTTTATCGCGTATTTGAGCGTTAATAAGTCGTGGGATCCTTCATACAAAATTTGGGGATGGTGCCATTTCGACCATTTTTATATAAAATCTCAATTTTAGTTGAGCTATATAATCTGCAGAGGGCGCGCGAATAGCAAATGTATAATGCTACGTCGTGGCACCACGCACAATGATAATAATGCTGGGTAGTGGCACCATGCACTATAATATATTTGTGAAGATTTAACGCTACTATCTGGCACCTCAAACAGCGAGTTTTTACATTAGTGGAGCGAAATCGACCAAAAATGTGTCGTTTTTTTTTCGGCGTACAACCACGTGAGACTGTATATAGCATTTATAACAAAATAATCTACATGCAAAATAGCTATTGACGACATTTTTCTGTGGTGCAGATCTTTTTTATTTCGGAAAACCTCAGAAATTGACAATTTCTAAAAATCGTGTTTTTGAACATTTACATTGGCATATCTGCTAATTTAATTAAGTTATCGACTTTATTTTTTTAATTGAAGTACATAAATAAGCGCTTCTAGAGATATTATTTCCCTATCGAAATATTGTATATTGATATTGGTTTAAATACCAGTTTACCTGTTATTTCGCTACGAAGGTATTCACATTTTCACTAAGAGACAAATATTTTTATTTGTAGAAATTTTTATATACATGCCACAAAGCAATTGTAGACAAAATAAGGGAAACGTTTTTGGGAAAAAACTTGACCTAGGACCAATAGTTTTTTAATTATGAATATTTTTCTAACATACAAAATTGAGGCGCGCCTCTATTAAGGCTTTATAAGGTGGTAACTAGACAAGATAGACATACTACCATCAGCTCACGTAACGTAGCATTATTAGAAGATATTGTGTATGGCGTGAATTACCGCCATTTTCTTTAGGTGTTTCTAAGTGTAACGGTTGTGCATTAAAATTCTAAAATAGAGAAAATAGAAAAAAAAATTGAAGGAGAACAATCTGAAGGCAAAGACCAGTAGAGCAATTTCATAATTGATTCGGAGTTAATATTTCGTAGAATATTATGTGCTGCACAAGTCAGTGAAATAAACGATATTGTCACATGAACTAACATTAGTACAAATGTCTTAGTTTCATGAAGATGCGTCTATGCGTAAAACAACAAAATCACATATAGCAAAAAAATTGAAAGGGCATGTGAATCGCAAACAGATTGTCTTTCACTGTAATCTTTAATAGTAGACGGAATGTAGTTGCTTTTTCAGCGGAGTTACCTCATTAAATTTCTTTACATAATTATCCTAAGATCCGCATTAACTTTTTCTTTATTTTATACCCTGCGGGTTCAGATGGCACGCAAGTGGACAATGTCTACCTCGCGGGGACGTTTAGATTCATCCTCAGTATCGAGGACATTCTGGCTGAAGCCTTAATTGGTAGGCTGTCTCCTGTGATTGTCTCTGATTGTTGCTTTCATCTTCAAGGTTATCCTACTCTATTCCTTGGCTACACTGCACTGACGAGAACCAAGTTGTTTGAAACACGTATCTGCAGTTGCATTTTCAGCGGAGTTACTCCATTAAATTTATGTACGTGAATATATATCAATATAGCTTTTTTATAAAACGTATTAATCACCATTTTCTAAATTTTACAACAGAAGTACAAAACTTGAACCTTTGATTTTGCTAGTATCGTACATTTATATAATAGATGATATTGGTATTATTAAATACAATGTATTCAATACTAACAAGAATTTCAGTTAATCTACAGAAGAAATACCACATGACTTGAAAGATATCATCTAATTCGCCACGTACTAAAAATACATGGAAAACATATTTGGACAACAACTCCTCATACCCATCCGCACCTGAGCTAACTTCGTTTTCAAAGAAATATTTAGCATCTAATAAAGTGTAGCCCAAATCAAAAGCAAATGTGAATATTTAAAAAGGAATGCGCACAATGTGCAATATTTTCTTGTTCTATTTCTAAATCACATTCATTAATAAATAAAATATTATCTATTTTATTTTGACTTATTATTTCAACCTATACAGTCTTCAAATAATCGTAGAGTATTTACAACAAAAAACAGAACACGAGCGCCTATAGACGTGGATATATAGGACATCTTATTGCTTCCCAGGCTAAGCAACACGCACCTACAAAAAGAACCTCAACGATAAAAATCTTACCTTCCTAATACATTATCATTTTAGTATATATGGTGTCACAAGGAATATATACATTGATAATATATAGGGTACCACTTGCTCACATAAAGCGCGAAAAATTTTGGGTGCCAGAACATCAGTTAAGTGTTTGGTGTCACTTCGTCGTTTTACGTGTATATACAGTGCCCGCGGAAAAGTCTGCACCATATGGAAAAAAAATTTACTCTTTTAATTTTTAAAATTATTTTTTTGTAGTTTGTTTTTGCATAATTAGAAACCAAAAACTAACCTAAAATATTTAACATATCGCATTTGCTTCAATGCGTAAACGTCATTTAAAAATTGCCAACGTCCAAACGTGCCAGTATTTGTCAAAATATAAGAAGATGCCATAAGAAAAAGTTGTTTGTACTTTCGCGGACATCCTAAATCCAAAGTTTCGTACAAAAATTTTAATTTTAATTTTTTTTTCATAATTTTGTAAAAAAAACGCCTGTATATTTTTTAAGTGTATTTTTCTCTCGAATTCTGATAAAAACCTATGTTACCATGTAATAAACAAAAGAAAAAACAATTTGTATTTCAGAATAAGGTATATTTTTTTTAAATAAATGATTTCGTTAAGAAAAGTGGAGGACATTCTTGGACTATTTTCGTATGTACCATTAAAAATAAATTAAAAAACATAATGGTCAAAAAAGCTAGAAAATATCCTTTTAAAAATGAGAAAAAAAAGTAATTTTATTTCAACTAACAAAGTTAATTTCAAAAAAAACCAATTCTAATTCTTAAAATTAAATAAATTCACAAGTAAGCGTAGTCAACAATTCCAATTTTACAAAAATACCGTTACTATACAGTTAAACTAAATGAATAAAAAAATGTTAACAATACTACATTTCTGTATGTCTCCCTTCTCTTGCAATACATTTGATGATCCTTCTAGAGAACTCTCTTGTATAATGTTTACAAAATATGTGGCCGGAATTTCTAGGCAAACGTCACGTATTGTGTTTTCTAGATGTTCAATGTTTCGAAATGGTCGTTTGCGGTACACTTTCTCTTTTAGATACCCCCACAAGGAAAAATCTAACGGAGTTAGGTCAGGGGATCTCGCTGGCCATGGATACGCTGAATATCTGCCAATCCATTTGTCCCCAAATAATTGATTTAAATAACTCCTCACCGCCAGTGTACTATGTATAGATGCGCCGTCTTGCTGAAACCATAGGACAGATCTTTCTTCCAATACCATATCATCAATTAAATCGGTTATTTCGGTCATGAGAAAGTTCAAGTACCTTTGCGAATTTAAATTTTCGTGGAAAAAATAGAGTCCAATCAATCTACCATAAAAAATACCACACCAAACATTTGTTTTAAAAGAATATTGGTCCCTGCATTCGATGATAAAGTTAGGGTTTTCATCAGCCCACCATCTGCAGTTCTGCGAACTCACCGTTCCACTGGAAGAGAACGTTGCTTCGTCCGAGAACATGATTTCTTTGGGGAAACGACGGTTTTCTTCGAGCTCTCCTTGAAACCACATACAAAAATCAAATCTTGCGTTAAAATCTCGTTCTTTTAGTATATGGACATATTTTGGCTTAAATGGACGGTACTTATGTTTCTTTAAAATTTTTCTCACTGTAGTCTCTTTTGCCCTAGTTCTGTTGGAAATAGCAGCAATTGATGTAGTTTTATGCTCTACTACATCTAATAATACATGTTCTTCATGCTGCTGAACTTGCCAGTTTACATGTGGCTTCTTAAAATCATTTAGAACTGAACCGGATGACTTGAACTTATCTACAATACGACCAACAGTAGAGTGCGAAACGAATTTGTTAGGGTGTCTTTGATTAAAAATATTTGCCGTATCCCTGTTGGTTCTATTTTCTCCGTGAATTAAAATGATTTCTATTTCTTCTTCCATGGATAACATTTTAAAACAAATCTATTAGAGAAATACACAAAACTGACATTTATTTAGTTGTTTATGTCTAAAATTTGCAATTATTTTCTAGGCCTACTTGTGAATTTATCGAAGTTTAAGAATAAGCTTGTTATTTCCTGCTTTAGAGATACTAAAGGAAATTTTGCTTAAAACAGACAAGGCTAGGTACATAACATGTTCTAATCTTACAACTAGTGTTATTTTCTAGGTTTTTTGACCATTATGTTTGAAAAATAAACATTTTTAATATACGAAAATATGAAAATAGTCCAAGAATGTCCTCCACTTTTCTTAACGAAATCTTTTATTTAAAAAAAATATACCTTATTCTGAAATGCAAATTGTTTTTTTTTGTTCATTACATGGTAACATAGGTTTTTATCAGAATTCGAGAGAAAAATACACTTAAAAAATATACAGGCGTTTTTTTACAAAATTATGAAAAAAAAATTGAAATTAAAATTTTTGTACGAAACTTTGGATTTAGGATGTCCGCGAAAGTACAAACAACTTTTTCTTATGGCATCTTCCTATATTTTGACAAATAATGGCACGTTTCGACGTTGGTAATTTTCAAATGACATTTACGCATTGAAGCAAATGCGATATGTTAAATATTTTAGGTTAGTTTTTGGTTTCTAATTATGCAAAAACAAACTACAAAAAAATAATTTTAAAAATTAAAAGAGTAAATTTTTTTTCCATATGGTGCAGACTTTTCCGCGGGCACTGTATATATATATGTAGCTTACTACCGCAATGGTAGAATTAGGGTTTAGGTAATTTTGTAAATAAACTCGTATTTTCGGCTTTGTGACGTTTCGGTCCTCCTTCCGGACCCTCATCAGACATTTGCCGATGGCATATGTATTTGTTCTATTACTTGCATCTCTTTTATGACACTTTAAAATTTAACATTAACAATTATCAATTAAAAAGTTATTACGGCACTTTTAAAATTAAAGTTCTCAAGAATTATGTACTTAATAATTATATTATTATATTATATAATTATATAATTATATAATTATATTTTGTTAATTTGTTATTGCTGTTCATAATTTAATCTTCTGGTTACATACGGATTTTTTCTATTAATACGTATGTTTAAAATTTACAAGCACTATCTTTACAATATTGAGAATTGCTATAAAGTGTGATTTGAAACTATGTGATAAAGTTTCATTATTACATTTAAATAATTGTTTTAACATTGCGAATTTTTGAGAACCATTACAGATCAGCTTTAAATATTATTTTTACTATTGTAGAACAAAAGTTGCTCTTTAATTCGTTTAATAATTATTATATGGACATTATTGGACATCGAAGGAGATGTCCAATACGAATGATGGCAAAATAACATGTAGTTTATTACCTTTTTACTTACTTATACCGTATAAGAAATTCTTATACCGTACTACGTCGTAGTATAAGGAAGTACTGTGATGATACAAATTTTCGACCTCGAGATTTTTGCAGATGTCCCCTGATACCGAAATAGTATATTAAGATACAAGTTTCATAAGACACGATTTTTGCGCAAGCGTTCAAGTTTCGCCTAGCGGCTCGTTTTCTAAAGAACAAGTGCGCAAAAATGTCTTATGAAACGTGTATTTTATACTATTTTTTCTATTTCGGTTATTGAAAGTTCAAAAAAAATTAAAATGAGAGACATGTTTTCTTCGAACATTTTAGAAACTTTGTGTTTTTGAAGTTGGTTACTCTGATTTTTAAGTAAACAATTTAAATATTTGAATATTGGCGGACTTGTCATTTTGTTTAAAATTTAGTCTGATTTATGCAATAAATTATTTCAAATTATCTACAAAATAGAAGAAATAAATAACTGCACCCCTCCAGACATTCGCAAAATAGCAGAAGACAATTTAGAAAATCTTTTGCCAACAAAGTCTCGACATATTTATGAAAAGCAATACCAGCTCTTTTTAAGTTGGTGAAAAGAAAATAATATTGTCTATATTACGGAAAATGTAGTAATTGCTTATTTTGACAAAGAAAGAAAGATAAAAAAGGCATCGTCCTTGTGGTCTACTTATTCAATGTTACGTTGTTGTTTAAATATTTATAAAAGTATAGATATCTCAAAATTTTCTAGACTTCTTGCATTTTTAAAAAGAATATCTGAAGGCTACGATCCTAAGAAATCCAAGATTTTAGAAATAGATCATATTAACCAGTTTATAATAGAAACTGATAATAAAACATATTTAGCAATGAAAATAACTAATAAGAACATCACTGTAGTTGTATTTTACTAATTTTCTACATTATTTTGTTATAATAGTCATATTAATATTCTGTTAGACTATCCTTATAATGGGCTATAACGGAGCTTGTCGTCGTGAAGAAATAACGAACATGACTTTAGATGATATACAGTTTAAAAATGATGTCATAATGGTTGCAGTGCCAAAAACTAAAACTCATGTTGCAAGCCAATTTATTATAACACAAAGATTATGGATTCAATTGCTTAAAAAATATTATTCACTTCGTCCCAGCCATGTTACACATAAACACTTCTTCCTGCAATATAGAAATCGATCTTGCATGAATAGTCCAACTGGTATTAATACCATAGGAAAAGTAGCAAAAAATATTGCTACTTACTTAAATTTACCTAATCCTGAGCCATTCACTGGACATTGCATTAGCCATTCCAGTGTGACACACTTAGCTAATAGTGGAGGTGACTTAATAACAATTAAGCGCCATGGAGGATGGAAATCCTCAGCAGTGACCGAAGGTTACATTGATAATTCCACCATGAAAAAAGATGAGGTTGCTCAAATACTGTCTAGTGTACTTAATACATCGACTAAAATCATTCACAATCTATCGACTTCTAATATAATTGGCAGTAATATGTCAGTCAATATGAATCAACAGGAATGTACACAAAGCATAGTATGTTCCCAAAATCTGCCTGGAATCTCTATTAATTCACACGAATCTTCGTGTTACAGTAAACGTTTATAACAGTTGTACTATTCAACATGGGAAGTAAATTTCAATAGACGCATCAAAAAACTTTTCATCCCATTTATATTGTTAATTAGCGTAAATAAAATATTCGTAACTGTGTTTTTTATTCTCTGTCCAACTTCTTACACATGTTTGTGAGATTAAAGACTTATATTTTGACATTTAAATATGATTTGGATCCATTTTACTTTCTTATACGTATTATAAGGAAGTACTGTGATGATGAAAATTTTCGACCTCAAGATTTTTGCAGATGTCCACGTTTTGAAGTCCCCTGATACCGAAAAAGTGGTTTTAAAAAAATGTCTCTCTCTCTCTCTCTCTCTCTTTCTCTCTCTCTCTCTCTCTCAGATCAGATAGATTTTCAGTAAAATTGGCAGACCGGAAGTAGTAGTTTACTCAGTGAAAAAATTGAGTTTTGCCAATATTTTGTCAACTACTAAGTTTAAACAAATTTATAAAGAATTCATATGTACTCAAAATTGAATTTGAGAAGAATTTTATTATGAAAGTTATTCGAAATTGATACCGGAAGTTGGTCTTTACTTTATCAAAAATCAGTTGTTTGCAAATATTTCGCAAGTCATGGTTTTTAGACAGGTACGCTACGAATATAAAAGTATTTACAACTTAATTTTCAATATCTTTTGAATAAAAAAAAGTTTAAAATTCCGACCGGAAGTATCACTTTTACTCTTATCGAATAACGATTTTTCGCCAATATGTCGTAAATTATGCATTCTATAAATATTTGTCAACAGCACAAAATTAGATTTTCAGTAAAATTGGCAGACCGGAAGTAGTAGTTTACTTCAGTGAAAAAATCGAATTTTGCCAATATTTCGTCAACTAGTAAGTTTAAACAAATTTATAAAGAATTCATATGTACAGTTCTGTGCAATAAATTGGCGTACACTTAATATACGCTTATGTAAATATGACTTTTGTTTGAATACCTGTCATGTATGACAAATTGAATTGACGCTATAATTCCATTTGTCAACTTAACTTAAGCCATTTTCACAATGGCAAAATAATGTCAAAATTAGCAATAAGACGTGTACGCCAATTTATTGCACAAAACTGTACTTAAAATTGAAATTGTGAATAATTTTATTAATAAGGTTTTTCGAAGCTGCTACCGGAAGTAGGTCTTTTACTATTATCGTAAATCAGATTTTTGCAAACATTTTGTAAGTCATGCTTTTTAGACAGGCACGTTACGAGTATAAAAGTATTTAGAACTTATTTTTCAATACATTTTGTTTAAAAAAAAATCAAAATTCGGACCGGAACTAACACTTTTACATATATTAAAACGAATAAAACACTTGGTAATCTTGTTTCACTTAGGGACAGATTTATTATTCTCTGACAGTGTTTTATTCGTTTTAATATTCATAATGTTTCACCAAGAACCAACCGTAGATTGATGTATGTCTCTCTCTCTCTGTGTGTGTGTGTGTCTGCCTGTGTGTGACCACGATAACAGTCAAACGGCTGAAACTAACAATTTCAAATTTTATGTTTTCGAGTGTAATCTCCCTCTTAAGATCTGATTAGATTTTGAGTAAAATCGACAGACCGGAAGAAGTAGTTTACTTCAGTGAAAAAATCGAATTTTACCAATATTACATCAACTACTAAGCTTAATCATTTTTATAAAGAATTCAAATATACTCAATAATAAATATGAGAAAAAAATTATTAAAAAAGATTTTCGAAATTTCTGCCGAAAGTACGTCTTTTATAGAAAATCAGTTTTTTTGCAAATATCTCGCAAGCCATGCTTTCTAGACAGATATATTATGAGTATAAAAGTATTTAAAGCTTGATTTTCGATACTCTTTGTATAAAAAGAATTTAAAAATTTGGTCTGGAAATAAGACTATGGAATAGCGATTTTTGCAAATATCTGACAAAGTATGCATTCTAAGGCTGAAAGATATACAAATATTGGAATCAAGATATACGAAAGAATCAGAACATCGAAACAACAGTATCGTGCACACAAAAACCGGAACCAACTGAAAAGAAATACATATATATATATATATATAAAAATAGGAGAAGGAATATCGGGTTAATCCGCTGTAGTGCAACCGCAGACACGTGTTTAACCCGGATTAACGCGGATTAACCCGATATTCCTTCTCCTATTTTTATTATGTATCCGTGATATTTCCTTTATTGATTTATCATTCCTGGGTTGGACGGCACGCGGGTTGACAATGTCTGCCTCGCGGCGGTGTCAGTTGTTGTCACTCAGACCTGAGGATCTTCTGACATTTAAGCTGCAATTGGTGGTCTGTCTTCCCTTAAAACTAATCACAATATAAAAATATAAAATAAATGTAACGTTCCTAAGACTACTACGAATAAATTAAACACATGTATTTATTTCTATCACTACTATTTATATCAGTAATAATTATGTATTTTGTGAACTATAATAAAACTGCACTACTCACATTATTTATGTTATTTGAACTGTTCAGTAAATACCACGCGCGACAACTATTCAATGAATGCCTTATCCCACCGGCGGCATTTATATGTGTAGACAAAGGTCTAGCAAATTCTGGCTCTCTTCTACCATATTCCAGACTTTCTGTCGCTTCGCAATACACATGTGTAGATTGATTTACGACCTGTTTACCGGTACTTTTTTGTCGCCGCCCGGAGGTCTGCTTTTTTTTGCGGGTTTGTTTCGTTACAATATTATATATATATATATCAAAAGCAATCAATCGTCGGATGAAATGAAAAAACTGATAACAAATAAAAATATGTACACTTGACATGTTAAAAGTAAAACTAATGATCAAGTAATTGATAATAAACCAGATGAATTTATATTAGCAACAGTAAAAAACTTATGATGATATTTCATGTCATGTTGACCTCCAGTGTGTAGTTTTATAATAATTCTGCATTTGTGGCGAAGGATGATTACCATCCAAAATTAGCGTTTAGACCTTACAATTTCAAGAAATGATAGAAACAAAATTGTGAAGAACCAAAAAAAGGGGCTTGGCACAGTACGGCCAAGTTTACCTCCCGAAGCAGAAGAAGAACTCGTCAATCACATTTTGGACCTGGATTCAAGATTGTTTGGGATGAACACCATAGGTTTGAGGCAATTGGCTTTAAACTTGGCCGAGAGAAATGGATATCCGCTTCAATTCAATAGAACAAAAAAAATTGCTAGATGGGATTGGCTGAAAGACTTTCGACAAAGACATCCCGAAATCTCTTTGCACTCACCAGAGTCCACATCTGTGACTAGAGCAAGCGCTTTCAATAAAATGCAAGTAAAAAAATTATTTGAGATTGCTCCGAGAAACGAGTGAAAAAGGCGATATTTCCAGAGGCAGAATTTACAACATGGACGAGTCTGCTCTAACAACGGTCCAAAAACCGCCGAAAGTCCTGGCTAAAAAAGGGAAAAAACAAGTGGGAGCCCTCACGATCGCAGAAAGGGGACAACATGTTACTGTTGTAGCATGTATGAACTCGGTCGGTCAGTTTATTCAAATCTGCGGATTATTTTCCAATACTTATTGTAAAGCTGCTTCAACTGGAAACACTCTAAGCGGTTTTAAAAGCACAGGTATCCATCCCTTGAACCCGGATATATTCCCAGATCACCTTTACACTCCCAGCAATGTGACAGATAAACCAAATCCTGAAGAAGAAGTGAGAGAACTAAGTCCTACTACGGAAATAAGAATCCTTCCTGCAGAGGTAAGGATATCAGTGTGGACACTATTAAAGAGTCTTTAAGTGTTTTATCTCCTGTGCCAAAAGTTTCGGCAAAACCATCATTAGAAACAAAACCCAAAAGGAAAGCTGGCAAATGTACAGTCTTGACATCAACCCCTAATCTAGATGAAATTAAAGAAAAAGAAGCGATCAAGCAGGAAAAAGAAAGAAGAAAGTCTGCCCGTGCAAAAAAAAACTAAGAGAAAAATTCAAGAGCTGCAAGAAGACGATGAAGAAGAAGATCCATATGAGACGGATGATGATGACGAAGATAATGCTTGCTGCTTATTCTGCAACGATACCTACAAACGGTCTAGAAGTGGCGAGGTGTGTCAACAGTGTAAAGCATGGGCACACAATGAGTGTGCCGATATTTCAAGAAAAACCAAAACATATATCTGCGACGTTTGCAGAAACTAAAATAGGCATTAGTTTTAATGTGCAAACTAAAGAGTTTTTTCTTTATAAAATATTTCCTTTTTTAGTTCGTGAATTGACCACTTGTTACCATTGAGGAGTTTTTATAAAGGAATAAATTGTTACTTTTGTGGCTTGTCAAACTTCACAACATGTTATAATGTAAGACACGTATGTGACTTTACTTTTTAATAAATATTATGAGTTAAAACTATCTTACTTTTGCAAAACCTGACTAAATATGGAATAAAAAAGCTTTATTTTTTCTGGTATTTTTAAGACTCTACATGCATTTGAAAATACCTTAAGTTGTCATTCGAATTTGTGCAGTGATTTATTGGACATTTTTAGCCAATTAATGTGAGCCAAAATAAAAGTGTGTCATTTTGGGCACAATTTCCCTACATACCCAAAGCTGTTGATATACATGTTCCATGTCTATAATTGATCTAGATCTTTTGATAAATGTAGTAGCGACTGTGCTATGCTTAATTGTTCACATTTTGACTTTTACACATTTCGCTTTTGCATTTATCTTGTTAGTCAATAAAACTTGCTGTCTAATTGTCATAATTTTATTGTCATTTTTTCATTAATAACTATTTAATTACATTGCCGCTACGCCAAACTGGTTGCTTTTAGTACATTTCTTGTATATTTCGGCAAAGTATTTTAATATATTTATATGTGTGTGTGTGCGTGTGTGTGGAGGAGCAAATTATACATGTTCATTCCTGGACCTAAAATGGAAGGTAATGTAACATATATGCTACAAAGGAAACAAAAAAAATATATGATAAAACCCGTTATGGATAATTCAAAAATGTCGCATGTGTTATTTTATAATTTCAGAAGGTAAATTATCGTTATTAAAACATTAATTATCTAGAATCACGTTACTCACTCAACGCGGGAAAACAGAACTACAAATTACGCAATAACAGGTTGTGCATACGATGCAAACAATCATAATTATGTATGTTCCGAGAACAGATATTTTCACTCTAAACTATAGCTTTGTACTGGTACTTATTTATCGTTATTAGATTAGGTATATTCCGTTTCATAATGTCTCAACGAATTTTATTGTAATTCTCGATAATCAAACATTTTCAAGATGTAATCGCAGGCATAGCTTGTTTCATATGAACAGTATTAATTGAGTGTTATAGCCTGATTTAGTATTAAGGAATTAATAAAAAGTAAATGAAATAGAATGTTGAAAAAAGTGACCGAAAATAATTACGGAGTGTACCGAATTATAGATATATGGGAAAAAAATTCCAAAATTTTCATTAAAGTGAGTAAAAACTCACTTTAATGAAAGTATGTTAAATTTTAATGGAAAGTGGAGGATATGTTCATGCACACAGTCTAATTTGTGCTGTGAATTTATGATAAGGGTACATATGTATTTACGCATTATCTAAATTACAATGTATTTTTAAATAGCTAGGCGTTTAACATATGTATATAATAATAATATTAAAAAAGTGTTTTAAGAGTTTCTCCCAAAACATTATTGTTTTGATATAAAAAATATCTTTTTATAAAGTTTGATTATTTAAATACTGCTACAACTTTATAGTGAAATTCACTTCCTTTGAAAATTGACTTTTGTCGGTTCTGAACCACTGTACGTCGATCGAAATTGCTATTTCAGACTTAATAATACACATTCATTGGAAATGCAGAACTACTTTATATCCTGCTTGGAACAAATGAATGTATCATCTTATAGGTACACCCAATAAAAATTCCTTAGAAGAAAAGCGAAACAACACAACCGCAGCAAAAGAAAAATTGATCCTTCAAAAAAATGAACCTGAAGTATTTTACCTTTGAAAAAACAAAAAGCTTAAAAACTATTTCAAAGAAAACACTAAAGAAAACTAACAAAAACACCAAGTCAACTGAAAGGAGCGACAGCAAAGACGAGTATGAAAACAATTGTTTATGTATTTTGTGTCATAGTTTATACAAAGATAGCAGACAACAAGAAGGATGGATAAGGTGTCACAGCAATGGGAGCACAATGATTGTACTGAAGACCTCTTTGCCCCATATACGGAGTAAGAAGGATCAACTGACATATATTATATATATGTACTTTGTTTTTTTAAATATATTATTTTTTTTTGTTGTTGTTGTATACCACAATTAAATTTTTATATGTAAAGTTTCGGTATATAGTGTTCTAAATATGTATTAAACAATAATTAATACAAACATTATGGTAATAATTTGCTTAAGCAATCCTCGCTGCCGTTTTTCCCACTAGTGAGTTTGTACATTTTTCATCTTAAGTCCATTTAGGTAAATCTCGCTTCCTCTTTGTTACATTCTTGCTTGTTACTCTCTATTATTTTACAATAAAACACTCTTTTATTATATACTACTTTATTTAAAACCACTTCCTTAGCTATCTACATACGAGTCCCTATATACATTCTTCATTCACTCTCTACACTGCTAAGGGAGGGGTAGCGCATGCACTTTACCGTACTTCATATATTACATTTCTCCTCCCCTAGCTTACAACTATAACTCTACAATGTTTATGTCCATAACTGATTTAACTAATACTCTAATCTACAAGGCGGATTAATTTGTGATCTGCGCCTTAAATCATACTTGGTTGGTGACTTAGAAGTAGAAGGTTGTTCTTCCACCCCCAATTGTCCCTGATTCTCCATGTTCTTGAATGAAATTCCATCTCTTATCTCCAATGGTTGAATAGTTTTCCTCAGTTGATTTACATGCCGTTTAACTACTATATTAAGAGATGCAATTTCAACCAAGTATATACAATTACCAATTTTCTTAACAATTTTGCCTTTTAACCAGGAATTATTATTTACATTTCTATAGTGCCTAGCTAAAACAATTTCTCCTATTTTAAAACTAATTTCTTTTTTTCCTTTATAATAATTCCTTTGTTTGTATTGCTTATATTTAACTTTATTTTTACATACATTAACTACATCATTATTTCTATTTGGTAATATTACATCAAATCTAGTTCTCAACTGTCTACCAAACATTAACTGTGAGGGTCTCACACCTGTAGTGCAATGTGGCGTATTTCTATAATCAAAAAGGTATCTACAGATACTCAAATCTAAATCTGCATTTACATCTATTGCTTTCTCAAGCGACATTTTAACTGTTTTTACAGCATTTTCAGCAGCACCATTAGACTGTGGATGATACGGAGGAGATGTGATATGATTAATACCATATCTAGTTAAAAACGTTTGAAATTCATTTGATGTAAAGCATGTTGCATTGTCTGATATAACGTACTTTGGCAAACCAAATCTCGCAAACATTGTCCTTAAAGCTATAATGACTGCGTTTGAAGATGTAGCGTTTGTTTTTGCCACCTCCAACCATTTACTGTGTGCATCTAATACAATCAAATAATATTTTCCTTTAAGGGGTCCTAAAAAATCCATATGTAATCGTTCCCATGGATTAATGGGCCATTCCCAATTGGAAAGATTACATTTAGGTGGATTATTCAAGTGAGCGTTACATACATGGCAATTTTTAATTACTTTCTCAATATCGTTATCTAACCCAGGCCACCAAAAATAAGATCTAGCTAACTCCTTCATTTTCGATATGCCCATATGAGTCATATGAAGTTGCTTTAAAATATTTGACCTTAATTGTTTTGGTATAACTATTCTATGATTCCAAAATAAAGCATTATTACTTATAAAAAATTCAAAACGTTTAGAAAAATACAATTTCACATCTTGATCATTACAATATGAAGGCCATCCTTTTTTAACTAATTCTACAACTTTTGATAAATCTGAATCTTTGTAGGTCTCGCTTACTATATTTTTAAAGTTTAAATTAAAATCTTCACTATTTTCTAAGAAAAGACAATATTCAATATCTATATCTTTACTATTATTCTCCCCATCATCTTTTCCTAACATTCTTGATAAACAATCTGCAGCGTTTTGCTTTGAATTCACATATTTTATGTCATAATTATAATTTGATAAAATAACCGCCCAACGTCTAAGCCTGTTCGCTGAAAATTCAGGAATACCTTTCTTCTCCCCAAAAATTGACACTAACGGTTTATGATCTGTAAGTAACTCAAATCTCCGACCCAGCAAGTACTGATTAAATTTAAAAACTCCGAAGATTATTGCTAAACTTTCCTTTTCTATTTGAGAATAGTGTTTCTCTGCATTTGACAATGTACGCGACGCATAAGCTATCGGTCTTTCTATATTTGAGGGATACACGTTACTCAGAATAGCACCTACCCCATATGATGATGCATCTGTAGTTAATCTGATAGGTAAATTTGAATCAAAATGAACTAAAATTTCAGCGGATATTAACATTTTTTTTACTTCATTAAAAGCCCGTTCACAATCTTCTGACCAATACCATTATACATCTTTCTTTAACAATTGATATAAAGGATATAAAACTGTTGATAATTGATTTAAAAACTTTCCATAATAATTTATCATTCCTAAAAATGATTTTAATTCACAAATACTCTTAGGCCTCTGTACTTTTTCTATTGTCTCTGTTTTACTTTTACTGGGGTGAAGCCCCTCAGAATTTATAACATACCCTAAATACTCAATTTCCTTTTGAAAAAAATTACATTTATCTTTATTTAATTTCAGTCCTGCTTTACTTAACTTATCAAAAACTAACTTTAATCTATTACAATGTTCGGAATTATCTTTACCCGTTACTAAAATACCATCTAAAAAATATATAACTCCTTCCATACCTCCTAGTAATGATTGCATAATTTTCTGAAATTTTGATGGAGCTGAAGCAATGCCAAAAGGAAGTCTATTCTGCTTAAACAAGCCCAAATGTGTCGATATTGTTAATAATTCTTTAGATTTTTCATCCAATTCAATTTGTTGATAAGCCTGACCCATGTCTAGTTTTGAAAAATACTTTCCTCCTTGTAGCGTGCTGAAAATGTCCTCTATTCTTGGAATTGGGAATTGATCTACTTCAATTACAGGATTTAAAATTCCTTTGTAATCGCCACACAAACGTAATGACCCATCTCTCTTTACTACCGGCACTACAGGTGAAGACCACTCGCTAAAGTCCACTGCTGACAGTATACCTAAAGAAATTAATCGTTTAATTTCAGATTCAACTTCAGATCTGATGGCATAAGGTACTGGTCGTGCTTTTATAAATTTAGGAGTAACATTAGCATCTTTTAATTTTATGGTAGCTAAACCCTTGTTAAAATGACCTAATTTGCCATCAAATAAATGTTTATATTCTAACAACAATTGATCTAAATTTAAATTCCTGGACTCATTAACATATGATATATTTAAATGTATTTTAAATTTATTTAAAAAATCTCTACCTAAAAGAGGTGATCCACCACCTTCCATAATATAAAATTCTATAGGACATTCTCTATCTTTATAATTAACTAATAAAGTACACATACCCACTGGTTTAACTCTGTCTCCATTATAAAAACATAAAACCTTAGTATCTCTATTTATCTTGACGTAACTAAACTTTTCCCTATACAATTTATTTGAAATTAATGACACACTCGACCCTGTATCTATTTGACCCTTTATCTCATAATTATTTAAGCTAACATTAACATAATAAGGTACGTCAGATTCTCTAGTATCTATGTTATATAGAACTAATCAACTAATTCATCCTCATTATCAGTGGTTGTAATATATGTAATATATGAAGTACGGTAAAGTGCATGCGCTACCCCTCCCTTAGCAGTGTAGAGAGTGAAGGAAGAATGTATATAGGGACTCGTATGTAGATAGCTAAGGAAGTGGTTTTTACATTTACAAAATTAGAATATCCTCTAAACAATTGTTTATTTCTGCACATTTTAGCTAAATGTCCTCTTTTATGGCATACTCTACAATCATACATTTTAAAATAACACTTATCTGTTTTGTGTCCTTTTTTTCCGCATACACCGCATCGCCTCTCGTTGTTGTTGTTGTTGTTACTGGTACGAGGTTGATCCTTGTCTGGAGCTTCTTGCTTGGGACAAGTACTGGCTGCGCCGCCAGATGCGCTGTAGTTTCTCCACTTATGACGTGATTGGACTACGTCATGGCGTCCTTCCGGCTTCCTTACCATGTGGATCTTCGCCTCCACTGGAATATCGTACGATGCTTGCGCCGCCATCTTAACTTCCGCTATTCCGATCGCTTCTTCTAACGTCAATGATAACTTTTCTTCTAATAATCGGTCTAGAACAGGTCCTCTTCCGATGCCGCATACGAATTTGTCCCTAGTCGCTGTGTCTAAATACTCTTTGAAATCACATGAAGCCGCTAAACTTCTCACTCTAGCCGCCCAATCTTTTACAGCTTCTCCACTCTCCCGTTTAGCTTCATAAAATTTAATTCTTTCGGCAAAAATGGATTTTCTAGGCGCGAAATAATTATCTATTACTACTAATAATTCATCGAACTCTTTTTCTTCCGGGGACGCTGGCGAACATAAATTACAGACTAACCTGTATGATTCTTCATCTAACGCATTTAATAAAATTGCTCTTTTCTTCTTCGTTATAATTATATCGTTTGCTTCGAAATAATTATATAGCCTTGCTTTAAAAATTTTCCAATCCGAAACATTCAATTTAAAGTTCGGTATATGACTGACCTCGTGGCTACTTTCCATTTTTATTTCCGGTTTTTCTTTATTTCTTTACTTCCAACATGAAAGTTTGATTTTTTTGAAAAATTTCACAGACAAAAATATAGAAGAAACAAATAAATAAACATAACAGTATGCAAATTTATTTCAAATCAGCTTATATCAAATACCAGTTACATGTATAACAGTTATTACGTTTATAAAAATAATTACTTTCAGTTATCCATTAAATATTCACTAAACCTTCAAAATATTTTCCTATATTTACATTATATAAGTTGGAAAGTCGAACATATTTTTATATTCAAACTTTGGAAAATATTCAGTTTTTCAATTTCAATTACTTTATTAACTTCCTCTGTACTGAAAGCGTCTTCTTTTGAGTGCCAAAGTAAAACACATGAACTGCTTGTGCCTTTAGAATGCACCCCTAAAATGAGAGGAGATTTTTTTAATATCGCGGATCGTCTAAGTTCGACTGGTACAATTTTGTTTTTTTGTGTTGGTGCACTTATTTCTGACGTATGCTGATATTTGTATCGACATTAGATTGGAGTTTGTTGTTGGCATGAAATGTGTGACGACTAGGTTTGTTCCGAAATTGTTGAATTTCGACCAAAAACAACGGCGAGTAGACAATACTCAGGTATCGCTGAAGAGGTCAACAACGATCCAAAATTTCTCAAACGAGTGATAACTGATGACGTGAGTATAGGGATGTGACAAAAAGCCAAGCTTCAATCATCCCAATACAAGCTGCCTGAAGAGTCAAGAGCAAGACATGGCCTCCTTTGACTTCTTTCTATTCCCAAAGCTGAAGAGAACTATAAAAGGACGACGTATTACCAACACTGAAAAGATAAAGACAGAATCGCTGAAAGAACTGATCGCCATACCTAAAAATGATTTCCGAAAGTGCTTCGAAGATTGAAAAAAGCGTTAGAACATGTGTATTATATTTGAGGAGGATTACTTCAAAGGAAAATAAATTAATACTGATATATAAATAAATATTGTTTGAAAAAACCTAAAATTCCCGTTACTTTTTGATCAAACCTCGTTGACCCAAACATTCGTGATAAGTAGGTCGCGGAATCGAGCGAGCCATGACTCATCGCCCATGGGTGCACTATTGAAATGTTGTATTTTTAAAGAGGTTTTAATTTTATTTATATAATTGGATAACAAGTGACTGGTGATCTATAAAATACAAAATACATTATTATTTCTTCATTTTCTCTTCTGTAAGACTTGTTCTCTTTGAATTAAGTACATCCTTGTAGATAGAAAACGTCCTTTCTAGATCGCAACTGGTTATATGTGCGTACTGGATATATTCTTTTATGTCAGCGTATTTAGCATGCACAATTGCCGCAATGTTATTAAATCTGGATTTCTATTAAAAACTGCGTCTAACTTTTGCCGAAGGCCACATCCGAAGTCACTTGGAATACTTTTGAAATTATTAATAGCCACATCTAATGTGGTTAATCCAATTTTTAATTAGAGATTCGATTTTCAAAATATGTGATTAGTTTATGCAAATTTCCAAAGTGTTCCTAAAGGAATAACAACTGATTTTCTATTACTTTCTTATAAGTTGTATGAGGAAGTATTGTGATGACGAAAATTTTTAACCTCGAGATTTTTGCAGATGTCCACGTTATGAAGTCCCCTGATACCAAAAAAGTGGTTTTTAAAAAATTTCTGTGTCTGTGTGTCTGTCTGTCTGTGACTACGATAGCGGTCAAACCGCTGTAGATATCTATTCCAAATTTTGTATTTACATGTATAATCTCCTTCTTGAGATCTGATTAGTTTTTCAGTAAAATCGATAGACCTGAAGTAGTAGTTTACTTCAGTGAAAAAATCGAAGTTTGCAAATATTTCGTCAATTACTAAGTTTAAACAAATTTATAAATAACTCAAATGTACTCAAAATTAGATTTGAGACAAATTGTCTTAAAAAAGTTTTTCGAAATTCCAACCGGAAGTAGGTTTTTTACTATTATCGAAAATCAGTTTTTTGCGAATATGCTTTCTGGGCAGGTACATTACGAGTATAAAAGTATTTAAATTATAATTTTAAATATCTTTTGTATAAAAAAAATTTCAATATTCGGACCGGAAGTACCACTTTTACTCTTACCGAATAGCGATTTTTTGCAAATATGTCGTAAATTATGCATTCTATATATATTTATTAAGAGTAGAAAAGTATTTAGAGTTGGATTTGCAATATTTTTTATATACATGAATTTTCAAAATTCGGACCGGAAGTAGCACTTTTACTCTTAGCGAGTAGTACTTTTTTTCGCATATCTTGCAAAGTATGCATTCTATAGCGATTTATTAAGAGAATGAAAGTACTTCGAATAGAATTTTGAATAAGTTTTGTATAAAAAATTCTTAAAATTGTATAGTTTGACACGCTCATACGTATAAGAAAGTCGTGTGGTGGCCACACCTCATTTTTTAAATTTGAGATTTGTGTTAGTTCCTTGTACTCAGAAATACTTCGAGCATCGTTATTTAAACATGTAACGAAATTTTGTAAACTATCGAAATTCTCTGCATAAAAACTATTTATGTGTATGTTTTAGCAAATCTAATTGACGAACGTGCGATATTTTGGCATTCTGTAACGATATTTTACAGACTTTGTAATAAGTTTCGGAATCACTGACAATTCATTTTCATATTAGAAAAAGGAACATAAACAACGTTCTAGATCTAAATAAATGATAACTAAAAATGTACGCGTATGTTATTGAAATTAAATAACAGTAAGTATAGTATTACATATTTACATTATTTCTCTTGCGAAATATAAGGTAAATATAATAAATTTTAAAAGCCCCTCAGGCTATATACGCCGATGTAGAAAGAATTTTACTCATAAATTCCTTATTTTGTGGCGGTTTTTTTCTCTGATTCTCGGGCACTTCTCGGGCGTAAACAGATGTTGCTGTTCGCCCTATGAATTAGTGCTATTCAGATATGTAAACAACACACAGTTATTGACATTATTTCTTTGCTCGGTTGTAGCTCCGTGGTAGTTTAGCTCGCTCGATTCCGCGCCCTAGTGATAAGATTAATTATATCCCAGTTTCTCGAGAATTAGGTAAGTACCATTTTGGTACATATCATGTATTGCACTATATTGTAACGAAAACAAGTCCACAAAAAATATAAGAGTAAACATTGGCGCGACGCACCGTAAATGAGTCATAAATCATCCACATATATATAATGTGTAAGCGACAGAAAGTCTGTCGTATGTTCTACAAACATCGAGAGAAAGAGATAATTTTTGCGTATATTTCCAAAGTCTTATATGCCGATATAAAAAGCGGCCAGTGCCCAGAAAGAATTTAATTCATTCAGTAGTATTCGTACGCTACAAATAAATATAGTGAGCGGTGCAGTTTTTATTACAGTGCAATAAATACATAAATATTACAGATATAAATAGTAGTAATAGAAATAAATACATGTGTTAATTTATTCGTAGTAGTTTTAAGTGCGTTACATTTATTTTATATTTTTTATATTGTGATTAGTTTTTAAGTGTGTAATATACAGACAGTTTTTAAACATTTGCACGAGTTGTTTATTTCGAACCCGAAAACGCAACAATATTCTTTTTTCTTAGCCCCTGTTTGTTTAATTTCAGAACATTTTAGAAATATTTTAAACATGTGTATATAAGGTCCGGTATCCTTAAATATTTAAATAAATATCTTCACACACCTTTAACTATTTCTTAATAATTAATTACAGGAAATAAATGGTGTAGTTTATTTCCATTTTTCGTTTATAAATTTTTATTCCTTGATATAAATCGTCAATACTTAGTCACTTTAGCTATTATACCTAATTTAAATCTATAATAAATACATATTTCACATGTCGTGTACAATATAATGTTAGTGTATTTGTGATACGCATTACATTATAGGCTTCCAGAAATACTTTCTAGACTATTTCATTAGCGATTGACAACCGAATTCAATTTTACTGCTGTTTGTGTTTGTCAAATAAAAATGGCATCTACATACAATAACATAAAAGAGATAAAAGTACATACATACATACCTACGTGAGTGCTGGTTGGATAAAGATAAAACAATCAGTAGTTTATTACACGAAATGTCATTAGGCAGGCGATAATGTAGGAATATTTTGGTTGTATTTATTTACGTGTATCCATAAGTATTACGTTTCGAACGTGAAATTATTTATGTCTCCATTCATTTTGGAAATATTCGAGCGCTGTCAGCTATGGCGCTGTCACAAATTTAATATTGCTTGAAACAAGCGGGCCGTAAAAATACCAGACCTCGGTGTGGACGGGGACTGAGTAATAAATTTCATTCTCTCCAAAGAAAACCCAATTTCAACCTCACTAAATTAAATTTTAACGAATATAATATTTCGTCGACACACCTTCGATTAATGATAAAATACCTTTTTTTATTTTATTTATACGTCTTTCACTGGATTCATATAAATTTCATTAAGTATTTGTGATCTTACAAATCTACGTGGGAAAAACGTAAATATTACTGTCATCTTTCCTTTCATTATATGAGCCGATGTAATAATAAATTTAAGTTAATTCCTCGAACTGTGTAATGTTCAAATTAATATCTATTTCTCAACAACTTAAGAAGATTATAAATCACAATCATCACGATTATATACACATTCGAGGTATAGTCAAAAATACTGTGACACGTGTTATTCACTGTTCAACATAATTAATGTATATTCCATCCATATTATAGTACTAAAATCAGTAAATATATTGTTACGTTTTCGGGTTCCAATAAACAACTCGTGCAATTATTTATTTAAAACAGTCTGTATATTTATATACTAAAAATTATATAACAATATAAAAATATAAAAAACTAACGTAACACACTTAAACTACTACAATTTAATTATCACAGGTATTTATTTACTACTAATATGTCCGTATTTATTTATATAACAGTTCTATTTATATCACACGGCACTACTATATTTATTTATTTGGCTACCACTATTTATTTCCACTGTTCCCAAGAGACCACTTCTTTATCCCGAACTACTCCGTGATTACTCATCCGCAATGAATGAATCCCGTAATGAATCATGCCGCCTTATATACGTATGCGAAGATTACTAGAGCATTCCTGTAAATTCCATACTTCTCTCGATATTTGCTAGTAAATTCGGCAATATACCAGTGGAAATCTAGACTTTTTCTTGCTTACGTCGCACATCTGTGAGATGACTCACTGCATTTACGATATTTACCAGCAGCGAGAGAGATGATTTATGGCAGTGTGTAAATAAGAGCGTTTTTATACGTTGCCCGGTCTGCCCCTTTTTTGCGTGTGACAATTTCGTTTTTATCGCGCCGAGAGATCTGATTCTTTTATTTAATGTAAACACATTTCGTTACAATATGCAGTAGCAAATTAATTGTAGAGCTATGACGTCATTTATACGTCATACAATAAATACCATTTGCGAATGCTTGATCCGGCAATAGAATATAAATCGAGCGTTTGTTTACATCAATATTGCATTTATTCAAATTTTTGGAAGTTTGGATTGATGAAATGCCAAGTTGCAAACATCATTATCAGACGATATTAGCACAATTGAACTGATTTTGTTACTTGTTTAAAGTAACTTTATAATTAAAGAATCTCCAGCAAACAGCTAGTAATTGATAATAAACAGTATATACTAACTAATATAAGACATACAAAGTGGTAGTAGTGAGGATATAAAATTTTGAGTATGAATACACCCTACTTTCTATCAGAGATGGAGGGTTATAGTTCAACTGGAAAGTGGAATATCACAAGGAAGTGTCGATCCATTCCATCAATATGGTAAATGTTTTTCAACTTTTATAAAGATGATACATACTATTATTTGTAAAATCATATCATAAAACTTCTGTTAAATAAACATTAAAACCTGTCCAAACAAATCAAAATGTAATAGTGGATTAAGATACTTATTCACAATTATTCGCAAATATATTTAATATTTTATTTAATCAACTTTTTTTTTTAAATTCATCATTTTAAAGAAATATCTCTTAAATGTTTTTACTAGAGTAATATCATACTCAAAGCATCGCTTCTGTCACTTTCTAAAGTAATTCTGGGAGTTGTATTTTGTGTGTCTTTAGATGCATATTCGAGGTTGTCTTGATGTCAAATAAGATAAAAAATGTGGAATAGGATTAAGACACAATATCATATTTTTATTATAGAGAAACCAGATGGGAAATGTAGTTATGTTGGTGCATGAAACTGCTGAGGTCCTTTTCTACTAACATAGTTTGTTCAGTACTATTGTATACTTTTATAACATTCACAATAGCATTCATTATTTGGACTAAAAATAGCCGAGATCGACGGATTTATGTGCCCTTCTAAGTACGGTAGCAGCTCAGAGAAATCTTTAAAAAGAACAAGAAAATGGGTGTGCTTAAAACTACACGGCAGAAGTGAAAACTTCATCAAGGCGAGGTTAATAATACGAAATCTAACTTTATTTTCGTTCTATATTACATTAGGGTCATCCTGCATCGACGAATTCAGTTGCTGAGATTTAGTGTGCTTCTTTTGACGATATTTCTTCACGCGCGCATTAGACAATTCCCTTTTTCGTTTTAATTTGCCATCGATTTGATTTTCTTCATACATCCTGTGTAACAGAAAAGAATTAAATGCTTATAAATTCGTATATAATGAGCAATTAAAGCAATGCTCTATTCTCAACGTTTCTGTTTTGTATACAAATTATAGTAAATGCGTGTGAACGTTATTTAACACCCGGAATATACTGATCAGTTTCCGAGTCATCCATATCATTTTAATAAACATGCTAAAACTTACCTGAGTTACCAATTAGCGAACGCAACACAGTCCGCGAAATACAAATTCGCGGCCGTTGCTAGGGCAGCGTTCGGACGCGTGTATTTACATATATATATATATATATATATATATATACAATATATCGCTTACGAGTCCCGCGCTGGTCTGATGCTAACGTGCCGGCTTCTCACCAGTGCGGCTTGGGATTGAATCTGCTCGGGGACATGAATTTATTTATTCATTTAAATTTCAACTTAATTGAAATTAAATACCTCTATATGATATACTTCTCTCGTTCCCTTAGTCGACTCGAGCCGACTTTACCCGAACGAGCGTTACATAGCCGAACGTGAGAGCTCAGTCTTGTTCAGTGCCCACAATCAACGCAACGCGCCCAAAGAAGTTTACACTTCAAAAATTCCTCTGATAGTGTAGTCAGGGATAGATCCCGGGACCTAGGTTGACACTCCTGCTAGTGATTTCGACTATTTTGACTATTGATAATCTCAAGTTCTATCAATTGTCGGTTTCGATAACTACTCTCGACAGTTAAATAAAAAATAAGTAACTCTTTACCCAGAGATTCAATATTCCATATGACAGGTCGTTTACCAAATCATGACATTATAAAGGCCTGGTTGACTGGATAAAACTGTCGTGTTAATTACTGCCTTGTTTAAAATAGTCAATCTTGTGGTTAAATAATTAATGTCCAGATATGTTATATAAAATTAATTATGATTTTAGATTTAAAAGTTCAGGTGATTATTACATGTTCACAAACCAAACTTTGATATAAAAGGAATGCTTTGGAGTCCCACAATGCGCTGTTTTTATAAATAAAAGTTCTGTTTTCTTCTTCACATTTTTTCACTGCAGTAGAAATAGAAGATGACAGTTTATCTTCAATTAAAAGTAATAAAGAAACGAAATGAACTACTACTGGAAATGTAAATAGCAAATAGTCTGCTGTAGAAGGTCTTGCAAGGATAAAAAGAAGGAACAGTAGTCATGCCATCAAAAAAAGTCAGAAGTGTAATTTACAGGAAAAATGAGCTGGAAAGAGTTAAAATATAAATGATTACATAAAGAAAACAAAAAATGTACTCTAAGTAGTGTTAAAAAAGCAAGGTAGCTTAAACATCCTTGTCTTTACACATCACTCAGTAAAAAACCATCGAAACTTCAATGGAACATTCTTTCAGCAAACAGAGAGAAACTATATCTGAAAAAAGTCAAATTTCGGCAAAAAGAGCTCGCCATATAAGTTATTTAGAAACTTTAGGAAAACTAATACTAAGAGTATGTAAAAACAATTAGTGAACATACGCACATAAGAAGTGTTATGTACATTGTTAAACTAGGTTAAAACTAATGGAGACTGTGAAAATGAGGATATAACAAATTAAAAACAATGTTTTAAAGAAGACACGCATAATACATAATAGAAGTAGATCAGTTTTTGAAAACGATTTTGCAGAACTTTCCGAATCTGGCTATGTGTTATTGTCGATTCACGTCCAATAAAAAATACTTACAATCAGTTTTGACGTCAAAGTAATGACTATTCATTTCTACAAAAAAGAATGTGAAGAAAATGGGATAGCACCCTAATGATCTGCTTCACTTAATAATGAATTATAAGATTTCATATCGTCAGTCTATTTAGACCTAAAAAAATAGGTTTCAAAACTAGGGAAATTAAAAAATAAAAAGAAAATAAAAAAGCAAAATAAATTTTGACCATGATCTACAGAGCGTATTTATAATTCCTATGACTAAAGTCTCAGCTACAAGAGTATTGTGGCCTAGAATTTTACAATATTTAACATTAAAAATGAAGACAGATACTGGTACTTATAGCACGACGGCCAAGGTATGAATTTGACTACTGAAAAATGAAATTAAGTAGATATACAGTGATGGATGTTGGTATCACAACAGAAACAATATTGTGTGTAACATATTTCTTTTGTATTGGCTAGAAAAAGGTATTACCAGATATTATATAGAAAACGGACATACCTAGATGAAGTGTGACTTCACACATTCGGTTATTGAACAAAAATTTAGGCAAACCAAGGTCTACACTCTTTTTTCAGGTCAGCTCAATTCTGTCCCAAACCATATAATATTAATTACCTAACTTTCGATTTTTTACAATCGTTTTCCGAATTGTCGCACTACATCTTTATTCGAGCAGGTTTCAATAAAGGTGACCCACAAGTAGTATATATATATAGGATATAAGAATCTTTATATACAGGGTAAGTCAACTCCAGGGGAAGGTATATTTATGATTTATGAGAAAAGATGTTATTATAGAGAGTGTTCCATAACTTGGTGTCTGGTCATAGTTATAGTTCTTTAAACGGAACAGCCTATATATTATTACATTTTTGTATTCCCCGTATAATTCTTAGTCAAAAAGTTATAGGTCCAAAATTTAAGGTTTTCCATTTATTTACCATAACAACCATTTTTTTGAAAAATTTAATGTTTTTATAAAATTACATTTCTCGAAAACCACATAAAAGATGGATACTGTTTTTGGTATTGTTGCTCATAATAAAAGGTCCTTACACAATCATATTTTATTTTCTTGCAATTACTAATTGAATTTGCGGAAAACTGGATTAAAGTTGCATGACACATTTTTGTCAAAAAGTGAAATTTTTCGATGCAGCACCTGTATATCGGTTCATTTTTTAATTGCTTACTTAATTTCGCACCAAAAACATGTAAGACGTTATTATTTTAAAAGTGATCATTACTGACATATTGTCATTGTTTGATATAATTTTGCTAACTGATATTTTTTATTTTGATACGCTATTTGTACTGAAGGAATGTTAAAGAAATTATTTATTAGCTCAAAGAGTTTACCAGCAGTCTGACAGAAGATGTCCCAGAACAGATGCCTTTAGAAGAGTAATGGATACTTTCATTACTACTGGTAGTATTACTAATTCAAAACCAAAGAAATCTAAATATGGTCTAAATGATGAAAAACAACTAAGAATTCTTATGGGAATAACAGAAAATCCACACGGCAGTACCCATGAAATAAGTCGTTGCTAGATATTATCCAAACCATCGTTGCAAAAATCTTAAAATGAAGTAAATATCATCCGTAAAGAATACATTTAAATATTGAGTTACGCACCCATCATTTTAAAGCTAGAAGAGTGTTCTGCCAATGAGCAATAACTAAAATAAATGTCTGCGGAATTTTTAATAGTGTGTTATTTGCGGATGAAACTGGTTTCCATAGTAAGGAAATAATCAGCAAAAGAAATTTTCATTACTATTCACATGAAAACCCTTACATCATCAGCATAGATAGAGCATAAATGTATGGGGAGGCATTCTTGGTGATTGAATGATAAGCCCGCATTTATTTGAGGACAGTATTAACGGAGAAACTTATGAGTACTTTCTGTCAAGCAATTTAGTGGAATTATTGGAAGATGTTCCGCAAAATTTACAAAGAGATGTTGTTGCAACAAGGCGGCAAATTCCCACATTCTATGCTACAGATACGAAATATTTTAAATAAAATGTTGCCATGAGAGTGGTTAGCCCGTGGAAGCCCTATTGACTAATAGCCATTGACTGAGATCACAGAAGTAGTTTCTTTTTATATGGACCCGTAAAAGAGCAAATATACAGTATATCTGAAACCACAAAAGAAGTTATGAGGGAACATATTCGACAAATATTTAGAAATATAAGTACTCAACATCTTATTAATGTCGACTTATCATTTCGGAAGCATGGTCAAAAACGCTCAAAAGAAAATTTTAACAATTTTAATTTTTACCTATTTTAATGTTCATACTTATTGTTATTTTGTAATTTCTGTTTCGCTAATTACTCATCCATTCACGTAACAATTACTGTCTCTGTGCCTACTAAAATCAAAGTATTAATTTGTTTGGTTTTAAAATGTGTGTATTGTGCCATATTCTACATATTTTTTAAATTATATTGCTGGTATAGAGTGTATTGTAAATAAAATATATCCAGTTTTCTTTTGTCATTACCCCAATGCATACAAAAATCATATCTCTAGCTCATTTTTAGAGAAATTTATTATAAAATCATGCTGGTCAAATGTCATCCATTCAATTGTTAATTTCGCGGCAAGTATCATGACGCGCTATATCGTATTCAAATAAAAATCGTAAAGTTGACAGAATTATATCAAAAAACAATAATAGCTCAGTAATGGTCACTTTTAAAATAATAATGTCTTGCATGTCTTTGTGACGCGTAAATTTAATCCAGTTTTCTGTAAATTCTATTAGTGATTACTAAGAAATAAAGTATATTTGTATTAGGACCCTTTATTATGAACAACGCTACCAAAAATTGTATCCATCTATTACTTTGTTTCCGACAAATATAATTTTAATAAGTCGAAAACTTTAAATTTTAGGCCTATACTATTTTACCACTTTTTAACTAAGAATTATACGGGGAATACAAAAATGTAATAATATACATAGCGTTACATTTAAAAAACTATAACTACGGTCAGCCACCAAGTTATGGAACACTCTGTATAATACAAAAAACGATTGTAGGTGTTCGTAGTGAGTCGCTATTACAGTAAGAAAACACTGAAATATCTTTTTTTAAAAAGTAACAATTTGCCTTCCCGCGGCGATGATTCACCCTGTATACATAAATTATCATGACAAAGAATGTTTGAAAACTGATTTAAGAATATGTTCGATAATTTATAAAGTTTAAAGGGAGTGCTGAAAAAGGAATTTCATGCAGTCCACTACAATTATTCGTCGTACAAAAATCAAACCTTCAAAAATATTGGATATGTTTCTTTGTTACTACCATTTTATATCATTTGGCGTCATTTTTAATTAAGTTAAAAATAAATAGACACTGATTATTTTTCATCCTACAATACTTTTCAATACGTCGAGATAGATTTCTTTAATAAACTTTGTAATAGATTTAAAACGGTTCTGCAGTGTTGCCAGTTTATTATAATAATATATGTAATATATAATATTATATATTACATAATTATTATAATGAGATAGTTTTTATATTTCCCTGTAAAATTACCATGACTTGATGTACGAGGACGATGTGGTATATATATAAATATATTTAATAATTTTTTTATATTTTGTAATGAATTTATTTTTTTTAAACCTATGCAGTCTGCTTATCAATCACTTTTATTATGATTGATGAGCTTCCTGCAAACGGTGACAAGAAGGAAATTTCCATTGAGAGCCCAGATTCTTATGATGGAAAAAAACCGAAATTTGTAATTCGACTGCCTTTTGTTCGACTTTAAAAACAGGTAGAGCAAATTCATCACCCATCAGTCCCATGTTCAAATGCTTTGAACTCACATATAATATGCGTTTAAATCATAGATTACACAAATTATTATTTATTTATTATTCTATATATACACTTTTTTTTATACGATGCTGAAACATATATTATTTTTTAAGAAAAGGTATGTGGGTACACTTTGTAATAAACCGAATAGATATATTTATCTAGTGATCATCGTACATTACTAGCCCGAAATACAACTGTAGGATTTCTTCCAAGTTTACACTTTCATTTCTAATTTTTCATTATAGTTTAGTATGTTAATGTCATATCTGGAGAGGGTCTAAAATATGTTTGAGTAAAATGATGTTTTAATAAATATTAACTTATTTGTATTTTCAATTGTTCATTTCATATGCAGGAGAAGCAATACAATTACTAAATCGCTAATGAAAATAAATGTAAGTTAATTCCAAAGAATACTTTCTTACAACAAACAAATCCTTATGAAAATATAACCGTTGTCAAAAATAATAAGCATTCAAATCTCCTAGGTTATGCGCATGTGTAACTCTTAACACTTTTTAATATTTTGTTAGGCTCTGGAACATCGGTTAAAATTTCTCCTATTAACGACATTGTTAATCAATGATTAGCTTTAACCAGAGTTGGAAAAACGCAGTCAATAATTACGCTAACGGCATTTTTATAGGAGAAAAAAGGACCCTAAATAATATTTAAATATGGAAAAAAAATATTGCTGACAGGATAACAGTACAGGGTACCAAAGAGAAACAAATACATATGTATATATTCGATGTTGCCCTTCACATACTTAAATTTCTGGGTTGATAAATTTAAATTGCATTTCAATTTATCAACCCAGAAATTTGATTAGGGATCGGCAGTCGCGGGTATATTAGTAGAATTTATATGTTATAAATTGTTATAACTATATATAGCATATAAATTCTTGTAATGTACCCCTGCCTGTTGATCCCTAATCATTACATTTAAATTTATCAACCGCGAAATATAACTATGTGAACGGCAACCCCGAATATGTACATATTTGTTTCTCCTTGTTATTCTGTCAGGAATATTTTTCTTTCCATATTTAAATATCATTTTGGGCCGATTCTTCTCCTATAAAAGAGCCGTTAGCGTTTTTCCAACACTGATTAAAGCTAATCATTGATTAACAATGTCATTAATCGGAGAAATTTTAACCAATGTTTCAGGGACCTAACAAAATATTAAACAGTGATTAAGAGTTTTTACACATGCGCATAACCTAGAAGATTTGAATGTTTATTATTTTTGACAACGGTTATATTTTCATATGTATTTCTTTGGTGTATGAAAGTATTTTTTGGAATTAATTTATAATTATTTTCATCAGCGATTTAGTAATTGAATTGCTTCTCCTGCATAGGAAATGAATATTATAACTGAAAATATAAATAAGTTAATATTTATGCGCCCAAAAGAAATGCATGGAACTTTGGGCTTCCTACATAAGTACAATAAATTAATTGTTAACTACTAATACATTATCTTTCTGATGATAACAATTCAGTTTTAGATTTCCACAACATCTGGGATTTTGTCTCAATTCGTGAAAATCCTAAATTTCATGCGGCTTGCTTTAGGCCTTTTACTTTCTTATATGTAGTATAAGGAAGTATTGTGATGATGAAAATTTTCGACCTCGAGATTTTTGCAGATGTCCACGTTTTGAAGTCCCCTGATACCAAAAAAGTGGTTTTTAAAAAATGTCTGTGTGTCTGTCTGTCTGTGTGTGTGTGTGACCACAATAGCGGTCAAACCGCTGTAGATATCAATTCCAAATTTTGTATTTACGTGTATAATCTCCCTCTTGAGATCTGATTAGTTTTTCAGTGAAATCGGTAGACCGGAAGTTTACTTCAGCGAAAAAATCGAATTTTGACAATATTTCGTCAACTACTAAGTTTAAACAAATTTATAAAGAATTCATATATACTTAAAATTGAAATTGAAAATAATTTTATTTAAAAAGTTTTTCGAAATCCCTACCGGAAGTAGGTATTTTACTCTTATCGAAAATCAGTTTTTTGCGAATATTTCGCAAGTCATGCTTTTTAGACAAGTACGTTACGGGTATAAAAGTATTTAAAACATAATTTTCAATATCTTTTGTATAAAAGAAATTCAGACCGGAAGTACCACTTTTACTCTTATCGAATAACGATTTTTTTTTCTATATATATTTATCAAGAGTACAAAAGTATTTAGAACTGGATTTGCAATATTTTTTGTATATATGAAATTTCAAAATTCGGACCGGAAGTAGCACTTTTACTCTTAGCGAATAGCACTTTTTTGATAATATCTTGCAAAGTATGCATTATATAGAGATTTATTAAGAGAATAGAAGTACTTAGAATAGAATTTTGAATAATTTTTGTATAAAAAAATTCTTAAAATTCTATAATTTGAAACGCTCATACGTATAAGAAAGTCGTGTGGTGGCCACACCTCATTTTTTCTCATTGTAATTGCATTTAACAGCACCTTCTTAAAACATTATATTACTCGAACATATCTTGGACTCACTTATATATGACATTAACTTATAACACATTGTAAACTTGGAAGAAATTCTACTTGAGAAGTATTTAGGGGTTGGCCTGGATTTGCAAGTATAGCTTGCAAAGTTGACGTGCTGTTAAGATTTATTACTGATACTGTAAAGCTTACTCGAATTCCCTCAGAATATAACATTATGTAGTCTGAAATCATTTCAAATAATTTGTAAACAAGGTTTCTTTGATTAAAGGTATTTGAAAATAAAATTAACTAGAAAGCAATGCAGCTAATACATGGTCTTTCAGGAAAAGTAACTAGCTTAATTTAATACCAACAGAAATTTAGTGCAGGTTAAATCGTCTCAGATATAACAATGAAAGAGAATACGAGATAATTACACCGTTAGAATGTGATTGATAGTGTAGTTTCTGAGTGCAAATACAGGCCTTTCTTTTTCAACACACTATTCCTACTTTCATGTTCTTGCTGCTTGTCATATACTTTACGTATTATTTTTTTCATTTTACTTTCTTATACGTAGTATAAGGAAGTATTGTGATGTTGAAAATTTTCGACCTCGAGATTTTTGCAGATGTCCACGTTTTGAAGTCCCCTGATACCAAAAAAGTGGTTTTTAAAAAATGTCTCTGTGTGTGTGCGTCTGTGTGTCTTTCTGTGTGTGTGTGTCCATGTGTGTGTGACCACGATAGCGCTCAAACCGCTGTAGGTATCTATTCCAAATTTTGCATTTAGTAGTATAATCACCCTCTTGAGAACTGATTAGATTTTCAGCAAAATCGGCCGACCGGAAGTAGTAATTTACTTCAGTGAAAAAATCGACTTTTGCCAATATTTTGTCAACTACTAAATTTAGACAAATTTATAAAGAATTCATATGTACTTAAAATTGAAATTGCGAACAATTTTATTAAAAAAGTTTTTCGAAATTCCTACCGGAAGTAGGTCTTTTACTCTTATCGAAAATCAGTTTTTTGCAAATATTTTGCAAGTCATGCTTTTTAGACAGGTACGTTACGAGTATAAAAGTCTTTAGAACTTAATTTTCAATACCTTTTGTATAAAGAAAAAATCAAAATTCGGACCGGAACTAACACTTTTGCTCTTACCGAATAACGATTTTTTGCAAATATGTCGTAAATTATGCAATCTATATATATTTATGAAGAGTACAAAAGTATTTAGAGTAGCATTTGGCATATTTTTTGTATAAATGAAATTTCAAAATTCGGACCGGAAGTAACACTTTCATACGTATAAGAAAGTCGTGTGGTGGCCACACCTCATTTTTCACAATATTTTCATAGTATTTGTCAATATGTACTAGTAATCTATAAATTTCAGTATCCTTTCAGTTTGTCGCTCTCTGCATTTTAATTTATATTATAAAGTTTAAATATGTTATATGTACAGACATTCTCAGACGCTATATTCACAAAATTAATTCCTACAGTTCATTTACTATTATGAAATTCCAAATTATAAAGGAAGGAACTTCCAACTCGCAGTTGCCTCTCGTATTTATATTATACATCCTCGGTGGGTAGAACTTATTCGAAATCACTCCAAAGACTCGAATCACTCGAAAACTCGTAGCAAAATCACTATATGCATACTTGTCCTATATTAGCAAATACATATGTTCATCCTTCTCTAAAATTGTGATTTTGTTGCTTGGGATCGAGACAAGCGATCACGCAGCAAAACGGAGCAGCAACCGAGCAGCAACGAAGGGCAATCCACCCCGCGTCCCGTGAAATAGATACCTCGCTCTCCGGCTGGTCACCAATCAAAATTTTGTCGCGTAAATCAAAACTACAGTATGTTGGTATTATAACCTAACCCACTTGGCAAAATCACAATTTTAGAGAAGGATGAAAATACATATTTGCTAATGTAGAACAAGTGAGCATATAGTGATTTTGCCAAGTGGGTAACTAGGTCTTGGCTCTTGGAAATAAGTGGAACAGTCAGTTTGGAGACCTCTAGTTTAGATCATTAACAAAGTCCCTAACTGTAAATCGTCTGTTTTATCTACAACTCGTTCAATAGTCCATTCAGGTTTTGATATTGAATATTTGTAAATCATTATTTTTGACATAAGACATGGAATTGAGTTGCATTAATGCTTCAAAGATCATTTATAGGTGTTCATAAAAGCTACGTGTGTGTATTTTTACACATATTATGTACAACAATTTCTAATTTGTTGTGAATTTCTTTTTTATTGTTTGTAACGGTTTCAAGATAATCTTGCTATATTTCCAAGTGAATAGTAACGTTTTTGATTATTGGAAATTTGATGGAAGAATAAGTAATGTGTTCCTATTTCGTTTACATTGCCTTGTGGTGTATTACGATTTGAGTGTTTTTGTTCGCTTCTGCACAATTATGTTTTAAAGAATGGAAATAAAAAAATATTATTGTTTCGGTATTAAGTGTCCGATGCCTATTTCTACCTATCTTACTTTTTATTGTAAGTATTGTATATATAAATACTCCCAAGAAAGTGATTTCATAATGCTAAAGCAGTATTATTATAAGTCAATACATAACATTACAAATGTGTTCCTAGAAACTTCGACAAAATAAATTGAATTAATTAATTGCATTCTCAATAAAAGTAACATTTTCATTCTTTAATATAATGTTTAAGACTTTTATACGAATAAATCTCTTTCAATTCCTGACAAAAACAAATAATTCAACGTTTTTCTTGTGCCTTATTCAGATTAATCCGAGAGCAATTCAATTTACTCGCTCCATAATATCTTGAAATTTATAGTTCCTTTTTCTGACAGGTTTCTGTACTTCTTTAAAGTGTCGCGTATCGATTAGGTTTTTAAACAATAAAAAAGATAGATTAAATGACGGAGTAAGGGAAAAGAAAAGAGAGAGAAAGAAAGACACGGCAAGCGAGAAACCATCCATCCGGTGCTGAGTTTCCTTCTCAATAAAACCTCATTCGAAGTACCGAAACACCGAGCAGTACGAAAGAGTGAGCAAGGACTACAACATTAAAGCTAATGGTTCATGTTTCCGAGAACAGAGGTAGCCTAGCCATGACACAAAAGAAGTAAATGTGTTTTGTTGATTATAAAACTGGACACAGGTAAAATTTTAATTGCTCTCTTACAAGGAAATTTACTTATCCAATCTGCCGTTTACAAACCGCAACCCAGACTTGAATTTGATGGTGTTTTGGTAATTTCTTGTTTTTTGACAGATGCCGTTTATTATCGTGAATACTCGAGAGAGATGAATGCTCAAACACGGCACAAATACGTGATTAAATAAAATTATTAGGATGCCATTATTATTACGAAGCGAGCTTCAAAGAAATTCAAATTTAAAACATTCTTTTAAAACAGGTGAATTACACTTTCCGAAGTAAATATATTTATTATGTCAAAAACAATTACACTGAATTTTCACATTTCTGAATAAAATCTCAAATTTTGTAAATAACAAATTTGAAAGTCAATATTGGATGATGATAATATGTACATATACAGAGTGTCTCAGATTGAGTAAGAAGCAAACTTGTGTACTTTTTTATGCTGCTTATTCCTTTATCTGTGAATAATTTTCATTATGGTGCCATATTTCAGTTTTATCGAGAGTTAAATATTTTTCTCTCTATTCAAAGATTAATCGTGACCTATAAAGAAACGAAAAACAGTTAAGAAATTTAGTGTTTCAATATTAGATCAAATGGGCATAAACAATACTAAACAAAAACGTGTAGTATTACACTGTATTGCTATTAAGTATGAGGAGAAACATGATTGAATGAAAATAGTTAGTACGAGTCAACTTGAGCAATGTCATCATTCGAACTGGCGCATGAGGGTGTTGAAGCAATTTGTTTAGAAATGTCGGCGTCTCTTCTTCTGCACATTTTAAATAAACTCGTACATAGTAAAATAATATATACTGGGTGAGTCATCTAAGCGGATAAGGCCGATTATGCCTTTATGAGTAAAGATATTCCGAAGCGGATTTTTTCGTGTGATAGCTGCTCATTAGGAGCACATTTTAAAAATATTTTGTATTATACAGAGTGTTCCATAACTTGGTGCTCTTATAGTGATTATCTCAGAAATTACAAAAGATAGGTATTGGACATTGCTAACAAAAATGAAAGAGAATTAAAAAGGGAACAAAATGCCTCAATAAAATACTGAGTGTTCCATTTAAAAAAAATTAATTATTGGGAATGTGAACATTTCAGGAATTAGGCTTTGCATCAACAAAGTTTTTTGAGGAATTGTCGAGTGCAACTTTACCAAATGATGCAGAATTTTCTTGGCTACAAGCACCACCAAAGTTAATGTTTTCACTTTTAAAAACAATGTGAAAATGATTTTTTTCTGAACACGTGTTTTGGTCAAATATTTTCAAAAAAAATTAATAACTCAAAAACTATTGGCTCAATTTTGAAAAAGAAAAAACATTTGAACAGGCAATTTTAAGTAGTACAAGAAAATCCAAAAATATTTAGGGTGTCATTTAAAGAAATTAAGTTCCGTGCATTTCCGGTGAAACCGGAAGTGCGTCAGAGCTTAAAGTATTTTTACAATATACGCCACAAGCAACCATGGATCTTTCACTAATTGCAATCGAAGAAGCGGCTACTAATGATTTACCCTGTATATAGCCAAATGTACTTCCTCAAAAATGCAGGTACGGCACATTTTGAGCAAAATTGTTTTAGATAAATTTTTATATTAATTGAAAAATGTAGCAATTCTAAAGTTAATCAAGTTAACATGCAATAATATAACTCACTTGTTGATAAAATATGAAGACGATTTACCAAAAAGTGCATTAATATCATCTTCAGTAAACGATCAGTGAGTTGATACATTTTTCGATATATGTGAAATATGCATAAGCCACTATATTGTAATGTATTAGATAGTATTCTTATATTCCATAATTACCGACAACTACATCGAAACAATATACAGAAACATAACATTTGGGGTAGGATTCTCAGCGTCTCTCGGAAAGCTGACAGCTCTCGTAAGCTACAGATATATAAATTGACAATTTGCGATTTTTGTACATAAGTTTATGTTTAACATGTAGACAGACATAACATCACTTAAATGCCAAAATATTTTGATTTAAAATTGTAACTAATAAGAAAATTATTATTATTGGAAAATTCTAGCAAAAACTGCTACCATTAAGAGTTCAGAACGATATAGTACATAATTTTTCTATAAATCCAACATCTAAACACAAACTAATACATGGACTCAGCAGCCAAAATCCATACAACCATGTGAAATTTATACTAACTGAAGCTTCAAAAAGTTATGATATAGTGTTCACAATTTAAAGTAGACTTCGTTTTCATCAATACGATGAAACTACACCAAATTGTAAGGATGTTGAACCTTATATATTATGCTGAAAAAGATAAGAGGAAATTACCTGTTGATCATTTAACCGATGCCTTTCTTATTTGTAAATCAAACCACAAAAGTCACAACTACTTTATCGATATGTAACTATATTAAAACATGAATGTTTTAGGCCAAAAAAAAAGTCTGTAACGTTATGTCCTAATAGCATAGTGTCAATTATAGGAATGGTTAAGGAATATACTTTATATTTAGAATGTTCACCAAACTTGTGAAACCAGCTTGCACTTGGTTTCAATATTTTTCTTTGTCACAAATCATTCCTATTTTTCTAGCCGTAGGAGTTACGATCTGACCATAGGAAAAAAGCCTGGCACAATACCATATTTGATTTCGAGTACACCAAATCTTTCAATATTAGTGCAGAATTTGGTTGCCGAACCACAGAAGGTAAAGTAGTTGAAAGCTCTGTTTATTTTTACAGGAAACTAATATTAAGACAGAGGTTTGCTCTCTTCAAATTAAAAGAACGATTAAAATGTAAAAATTTAAATTTTAAAATTTTATGGAGTTATTAATAATAAGAAAAGGATTAACTATTCCGATTACATTATTTAATGGTATAATAAATTTCCCAAAAAGTATTACAAAACAGTAGGAGACATTTGATTTGGATAATTTATATTAATACTGCATAAGAATTTATATATTTTCCATCAAATCGTAACAATAAAGTTCAAAAAAGACAAGTATTACTTAATTACAAAAGTTTAGATTGTTTGTGTAAATATTGAAAAATGAAAGACATTTTATTGCTGAATATATTTTTTATGAACACTACCGTAAAAGAATATTATAATGCTAAAATTAAAAAAATAATAATTACATTAAGTGAGTGTGAACAATACCTAGAAAAGAAATATGTATGCCAATCAATGAATGACCTTAATCAAAAGTATTTACTTAGAATAGTTAACAAACTCACGAGTGATATGAAATATATATCGACAGATGGACAATAATAAATTATTTTCTCATTATGCCTATCTAAATTGTAACACTAAAGTGTGGCAATTTCTTAAATATCTTATGAGTATGAGTTTACTAAATTAATGCATTGACGTTGTTAAAACTCTATGGTAAAGTTTAATATTTTACCAAATACTACAGATTTTCATTATAATCTAAGATTTTGCAATAAGTCTTTTATATAAATTTCATTGTATATACTCTAGTTCTAATATATTACATATTGCTATGATAGCATATATTTGTGGGTATAGTCATTTGTATATGCTGTGCTCTAAAATTTATTCTTTTTACACCAAAAGCTTATAATTGGTTTTGTATTTAATTTATATTGTTGAAGCATGTACCTAATAACTATTGTGGGTTCTGGCAATGTATGTGGTTCCTTCTCCTTCACTGGTGGCCTTTCTCTTACTTATAATAGGAACGAGGTAATAGTTTTGTTTAAAAAAGAAAACGGAATGTCTATATAACATGATCATACACCTTTTATTTAGTAATTTGTAAATTCAAATATCTTTATACACCTTAATGCTCTAAACAAATACATAATTGAAAATATATATATATATATCATTTATACCAGATGCCGGTTGTAATGTATGTAAATCTTTTATTTATTTATTCATGATGCTAAACAAAAAAAAATAAATATTTATCCTGTAAATAAATAAATGTAAACTTTTTATTGTACATTGATAGTGATATTTATCGATGTAATTATTTTTATATTGGCTTCAATTAATTGCTTTAGACAACCATTTGCACGTGTTGTTTCTAGCTTTTAATCTTTGCCTTGTAAAACTTTTAATTAATTATTAACATGACTTGAAAAAGATTAATGATGCCTAGACAAACCCATGAAGAAAATGCTCATTCGCACGTAGCATCTCTTCAACTGCCCAACACCATTAGTCCTATTTTTGTTGTAATTCCAACTTTATGAATGAAAAGAGAACCTTACAGGATAATATTTGCTTATCTATATTGTCCAACATTACATTGAGTAATCATTTGCACGTAAAACCAATATCTGTTTAACAATTTAGATAACTCCTTTTCAAAAAAAAAAACTTACTTGCTATCTTTAAACATTTCATCAAAATGTTCATTTTGAATGTCCATATTGAACGTTTCAAATGAATTTAAATATATTAATAAAAGAAAATTATTATGAATAAACGTGATAAAGAAATAATGAAAACTACTATTCTACAATGTAACAATTATTTTTAAAGCGTCTTATTCTTTCGAAGTCGTAATAAGAAGTCTCCTCTTGTCGAATCTTGTTTCGAATTTATACCGGCAAAAAAAACTCTACGTTGACTATTGCGCCCTCTAGTCCTATTTTAGGTTGGCATTGGAATATATCCTCCAGTGAAATCGCTGCCCACATGTTGTCGTCTTGATACACACACACATACACATATTGTTATGACAGTTCTTTATTGACTAAAACGTCAACACATCGGAAATTGTTTTCTTATTCAAAAGTCTTTTCACTGCCTCGTACTGCCTTTCCGACGGTAGGTTTATTCTTGTTGTTAATACCATCCTTCTTTGTATTCATCAATGAACCTATTGCCTTGTTCATTGTTCAATACATATTTTTTCTTCCCATTTATTAATGTCAATTTCACCTTTCTTGTAGCTAGATTGCGATTTGGTAAGATGGGAAACACGTTGGAGATAACGATTATTTTTCTTCCCACACTGCCTGCACCTGGAAGACACGTTTGTTTCTCCATTGCATCTCTGTTTTCTATCCATGATCTTTCCATCGGTAATATGTCTATCTGCAATAAACTTTACACAAGTTTTATATTTTGTTATCTTTTGTAGGTCATGAAACTGTACACGTCTGTTTCCAGTCTCTGAAGCATTGTGTTACAAACAAATCATAAACACATACACTTTTTATTTATGCTATCAGCTACCTTCTTATACCAAATGTTATTGCTGATCGGGTTTACTTTTTATATATTTTTATATCCTTTTCTAGTCTCTAGTTATAAGCTAAGGTAATTTTTTATCTTTTAATATAATTTAGTTTTTAAACTCTTTCATAAAGTTTTATTACTTTATGCATGTAAATCATAATAATTTATTTATTTATATTTATCTTTCTTACATATCGTCTTTGATCTTTTTCATGATATGTAAACCATACATTTTGTGTATTCTTTTTACAAAAGAAATATATTGCTTATATGAATTTTGTCTTTTATTTCATATTTATTTATTTTTATTTTTCATTTTCTCACTATTCACTTGAATAATAATGACTTTTAAATTATTTGCTTGTATATTGACCATGTGTATGCAACTTTATATACATTCATGTAATTTGTTGCATATTTAAACTCTTTCATATCCAAGTACGATTTTTGTCATTTTTTATTTCATTTGAAAACTTAAACTAATTCTTAAAGCTATTCTTATTTTATAAACTTGCGAGATACCACGGCAATATGTAGGTACTTTATTTTCAAGATTAGGGTTTATTTAGTACATAAGACAACCCATTTGTTTTAAATTAATTGTAAACACTTATATCCACGTTGAAAATGACTTCAACTCTTTGTGATATGTATAGCACATTCTTTCAACTTCCAAATAAATATTTCTGGTATTGAACTAAAAGAAATGTATACATAATAAAATATAGAGTATAACTCACATTTTTACCTGTAATATTTATTTCTGTAATAAAGATGTTCATGTAAATGAAAATTATGTTTTGCTGCCATGTTATTGCAATATACAACATGTGTAAATTATATTAGCTGCCTTTACATGAGGGTACATTAATTTGCGAAATTTGGAGAAATACCGATATCTACTTTCCAAATTAGCATTTGTAAATATTGTGCAATATTTTGAAAAACAATAAAATAGTTTGTTCCTAAAAAATTTTCTTCGCAGATTTTGTAAAAATATAAAAGGTGCCCCTGGTATATGATGTACGCTGTATGGGTAAATGCATTCCAAGTAACCTTCAAAAGGTACTATATATTTTTAGAATAAGAAAAATAGAGATTATATTACACTATATATTTTCTATAGACGAATTTCTACCTGTTTGGATCTACATCTAACAATAATGCTATAGAGTCATATCCATATTTGCAAACAAGAACAATAAATCGACGACTTTCTTATACGTATGAAAGTGTTACTTCCGGTCCGAATTTTGAAATTATTCCAAATCCAACTCTAAATACTTTTGTACTCTTCATAAATATATATAGAATGCATAATTTACGACATATTTGCAAAAAATCGTTATTCGGTAAGAGTAAAAGTGTTAGTTCCGGTCCAAATTTTGATTTTTTTTTTATACAAAAGGTATTGAAAATTAAGTTCTAAATACTTTTATACTCGTAACGTACCTGTCTAAAAAGCATGACTTGCAAAATATTTGCAAAAAACTGATTTTCGATAAGAGTAAAAGACCTACTTCCGGTAGGAATTTCGAAAAACTGTTTTAATAAAATTGTTCACAATTTCAATTTTAAGTACATACATATGAATTCTTTATAAAATTGTCTAAACTTAGTAGTTGACAAAATATTGGCAAAATTCGATTTTTTCACTGAAGTAAACTACTACATCCGGTCTGGCGATTTTGCTGAAA
This sequence comes from Amphimallon solstitiale, assembly GCA_963170755.1. NCBI lineage: Eukaryota > Metazoa > Arthropoda > Insecta > Coleoptera > Scarabaeidae > Amphimallon > Amphimallon solstitiale. Next base: position 80,623,729 of record OY720676.1, on the reverse strand, counting down.
ATCTAATTAGTTCTCAAGAGGGAGATTATACTACTAAATGCAAAATTTGGAATAGATAGCTATAGTGGTTTGACCGCTATCGTGGTCACACACAGACAGACAGACACACAGACATTTTTTAAAAACCACTTTTTTGGTATCAGGGGACTTCAAAACGTGGACATCTGCAAAAATCTCGAGGTCGAAAATGTTCATCATCACAATACTTCCTTATACTACGTATAAGAAAGTAAAAGACAAAATATAATCTACGCAATCTTTATTTCCGCTCTTTATGACACTATTACCTCACTAACCGTAAAAGTTCCCAAAATCGTCGTCGAAAACGGTATACAAGAGTCATAATTTACGAGAGACCGCCAAAACCGCACCCTTAATCTGTTAGTTGGTTAGTATTAGTTAAAAGTACCAACGTACATACGTTCATTATTATGTGTATTATACAAAGTATTTATACTCTTCGATGTGAATTACATTCCTGTATACAGTATTTCAAGATATAATGCCCGGACTATTAAGAATTAGCAGCACCTTGTGGTGTATCGAAAATAAGTAATATATAAATATGAGATAGCTGTGGGAAGCCAGAATCGTAATGAGATAGTGAGATGACTAATGAAGGTGAAGAAGATAATAATTATTAATCTAGTAGAGAGAGAAGATTACTGTTATAATTCCAATGTGAAGAATTGCAAAAATTTAATTTTTTGCATTTCTCAAATCCTTGATCCTTTTCTATCGTTCACGAAGTGTGGCAAGTTTACTTACTAATGTCGGCACCAAAAATGCTTGTCTCGAAAATAGTAAAGGATTATATTCACCGGTAATTATTTTGTGTAGGCACCTGCATAACACAGGAAATGTGCATCTGCAATTAACGTTAATAGGCTCTCACTTGAAACTTTCAATTTAGCATGTATGTACATATTTCATTACAATAGTTACTACGAATTTATGTGTGCTTTGACACAAACAAGGGGTATGCATTTTCCCTCATTTTGATGCCTTTATAAAAAGTGTTCTTCATTATTATAACGGCGATGTCATTTTGTCAATTTTCGATAGATATTTAGTTATTATTGAATCGAATTATTTAAGATACAAAACAGTTATGTTTATATTAGAGAATCATTTATGTTTGGATAATTATATTTTGGACTTTTCGGAACTTGTTTCTTAAAAATATTTTTGTTTTATGTTTTTCAGAATTTCGTGAAGTTGGTCGTTTTAAAGTAAGGTATTGCTTTTATTTATACACAACAATATTGCAAACACGATTATTGTTCTGAAAGATATTCGTCAATCGGAATCATTGATGATATTATATACTTTCATTATTGTATATCAGATAAATCCATCAATTGGTCAATACACTTTGATTGGAGCAACTTACAAAGGAGATTTATCAATAGTTGCTATTAAAGATCATGTCGAGGGTAGGCTGTGTATTTGGTTCCTTACCAAAAAGAAATATCCTAGTGCATAGCATTTCAAAAGGTTTCACAAAAAGTAAACATATTGAGTGATAAAAATTACGGTGTGATCATCATTTTGATGATCAGGACTATAATCAATCACATCAGATACATTAATTTTCTCTCAAAACATGATATAGATATCATTATAAAGGACTTTTCAAAAAGGGTGATTTGTCTTGAAATTGATATAGCGGCCATATTTGAAATATCAAAATGGTCGGTTGTTGTCAGGTGTGTCTAGCAAAGTTCGAAACGCTTGGAAAATAATCGTTCGTTTATTGCAACTTATAATTTATGGTTTTCCTAATCGACCTAGTGTTCTGGCAATTTGTCGAATTCCCAAAATTTTTGAGTGTAACTTTTCTTTCCATAATGCTCGCGCCAGTAAGGTTAAGAAATACACGAAATGGTGAAAATATTGCTGCAGTTGAAGCCAGTGTTAATGAAAACCTTAATTTATCCATTCGAAGACGTTCACAGCAGTTGTCGTATTTTACGAATCCACAATTATTCTGAAGCAAGAAGTGAGACCTTTGGACTATCGTAAAACTTGAAAATGATGGTACTTTTAGTAAGACAGTTTTGAGTATTTGATTATTTCCAGGAATGAGATGGCCTTCAAGAAACTGTAATTTAAAACCTTTAACTGTCTTCTTGCACAGTTATTTAAAGTCTCTTCTTAATTAGAATAAAGAAAAAAATTATGACTCAACGCGCTATTTGTAAACATAAGAACAAATTTATTGCATAGTGTTCCTGAAAACTGGGTTCATCGAATTCGGTCTTGCAGAAGAGGTGGTTATTTAAACGATGTTATTTTCAGACTATATGCTTAGATGATACTTCAAATAAAATAAAATAACAATTTCTACGTGCTGTTGTTTCATTTCAATTTAAAAACAAATCACCCTTATTGAAAAACTCTGTACAAGCCAGAAAAAATAGTGTAGTGATAGAAAGTGAAACAATTAGTTACACAATAATTACCTCAAGAAATATCAAAATAATAAGTACTAAAAAAATGTAAATTCAATTGTAACTAATAAAAGCAAAAGAAAGGAATATATCAGCTATTCACACCTAGGCACACATTATATTGTTCTTATTTTTTAAATTGAATTTCAATTGAATGTAATAGAAGTATTTATTTATAATATGTACTAGTTACTACTTTCGTAATTCTTTAACCATAAATTCTCATTTTCGGTGCCTAATATTAAAAGGCATACTGTTCATTTATTATTGCTACATTTTCTCACAGTAAAAATAAGGTATTGTTTGAAAGACCTTCATTCGACAAACTTTTCAAAGACATTGTTAAGAAATTTTTTATAGTTTTTGAATAGCGACACTCAACAGAAAGAACAAGAACTTTATCGCTTGAGAAAATACCGACAAGATTTTAAATGGATTAACATATTGATATGCATATTATTAATGTCATACGTATACACAGTGTAACATGCGAACGAAACTGATTGACATGATATTTTTCTATTTTCCTCGGACTTTACATCAATATCTACTTTCACTTTTTGATGTGAAGTTAGCGTTTTAGGGATATTACTAAGTATTTGCCACTTCTAATTAAAATTTATCATAGGCATTCTTTAGTATATTTATTTTTACTTTCTTATTTTTGCAGATGTCCACTTTTTGAAGTCCCCTGATACAGAAAAAGTGGTTAATAAAAATCTCTCTCTACCCCCCCCCCCTCTCTCTCTCTCTCTCTCTCTCTCTCTCTCTCTCTCTCTCAATATTTTGTGTTGTAATTGATACAATAACTAATGAAATGACCAAAAGGAAAACTGTGTATGACAGTTTTGCGAAGAATTTTTATCGAAACTGATATAATTGCAACCAGAAACAATAGTTGAAAACGCAACATTACATAAATAACATCCATAAGTAATACGCGTAATTAAATTAAACATTATAATTATGATTAATGAGATTTATGTAGCTCTGACTTTAAATTCTCAGCAGTCAACTTGGATCTCTTAATATTTTTTTATATTTCATTCTGGAGAATGTGTTTTCACATAAGCGGAAAATTTGATACGAGCAGGTGTATGTAACTAATCAAACTGTGTGAGTAGACGACTCTTATAAACTCCTAGGAATATTAAAATATTTTTCACTAAAAATGTCGCTAAATTGCAAATCAATTATTTCCACTTGAAGTTCTAATGCATGAGTTTTTCTATCGGTGTTGTACGGATTTTGAAAAATCATGATTTTGTTTACAATTCCATCAAAATCTGAAAAGGAGTCTCAAAATTTAATTTTAGAACACCCACGTTTAATTGCAAAATCTACCGGAAATTGCGACTCATTTTGCTGACTGAATGTAAAATTCGGCTTGTATTAAAATGCGTAAAACGAACTTCCAAAACCACTCACTGTTTTGCAACTCAGCCAGAGGAAGATTCCTTTCATTCAAGGAAAGTTCGATTGTTGCTCGGAGCCCCAAAAATTCTGTGAGAACTTCACCGCAGCTAACCAGTGCACTGCAGTCTAATATTGTATGTCCTCTATAAAATCGAGGAATTGACAATGATTGAGCACATATAATCTGATATAATTAACAGCTGACAAGACCGACTTTAAAACTTCTGACATATCCAAGATTTTCCGCACAAGGACTGTTGATGGAGAGCAACGACATCTTTATTTTTTTCCATACATGTTTTGCCATCATCAGTAAATAATACACTTAAAGTTTTTTCCATTGAAGATTGTTTTTTTGAGCGGCATTTTCAACTTCTGTCAAAATATCTTCCCCATAAATTCCCGAATGCTATGAACGCCAAATAAAAAGTAACACCTGAGCAGCATCTGAACAACTGTTGTCTCATCCGAGGCCAAAAAGCATTCCTTGCAATATCATCTACTCTTCGACCCACAGCGTTTGCTGATAAACAAATATTTTTAAATATAATATAATATTTAAATAAACTAGCTTATTCCGGACGACTTTCTTGTACTGCTGCTACCGTTTATCATTAATTCGCTATTAGTTAGTTTCCCGTGTTTTACTATGGAATAAGCCACGCGGAAACTAACACGAGTTGATGCTTCCTCTCATTTAATATTTTTAAATAATAATTGCTGAGACTTCAACCAACCTTTCAAAGATTCATTAACCGAAGGCTTTTTGTTAATTTGGAGTAATTCTAAGAATTGTTGGTCTCATAATGATCTTTTATACTCTATTCTTTGAGAAACGATAGTGTTTAATTCTAAATTATATATATTGCCTTTTTACTTGACTCAATCACAAAATATTACTTGACAGTCTTAATCTGCTCCTGACTGGGCAACGATAAATACTGGAGTAAATACACATTATAAATAAAAGATGTATGTTATATCACACAATAACACGCGATTATTCCAATGTTGACAGATGAACAATATAATCTTAAATATACTGATTTTGCTATTTCTTAGTTTATAAACTGTATATTATTAAATAGTGTACCAGAAGCATAATCTTATTTGTGTATTCATTGTGTTATTATTCCTCTAGTCTACAATTAGAACAATCGATTAATCACGCAAATAAAAATAAATTAAATTTTTGAATGATTATGACATTGACATGGAGAAATACAATCGTAATGGAAAGAGAAAATAGGACCAGAGTATCGAAGACCGGGTAGATAGGCAAGCAGTTTGATATGAGGACTTTGGCTACGGCGCGCGGCGCGTCTGTACAGTACATTTAATGCTATCATAAACTCAAGTATATTGCAGTTAATTAATGATCAATTCGAATGAACGAGACCCATACAAAATAAAACAAAACAATAAACTAAACATCGGCTCGAAATGCTCGAACAATGATGATTAATAACTCGAAAGACGTACGGATCTTTTCAACGTTCAGCTATTCAACCGATGGTGGTAATTATGTTCTATTGTTACCGTGAAACCGTTTTACTCGGTACACTTACAATTTATTGCGGATAACAAACAATTTTCCAATTTACATTGAATAAATTATGTATAAGCATCAGAGTTCGGAGACGGAGAATAGTTTCGTAAGTCAGAAAAAGAGAAAAAATACTTCCCAGACGAACTCGGCGAGATTATTTATTACTACATTGTAATTGTTGTTATTTTATGTTTGCATCCATAATTGGCTTATTAATGCGATTTGTGATGCGGCACAATAGAAATATCAATTTACATTACGTTACCTAATTGAGAAACAGAATGAATGTGTTTAGTTTTAAATAGAGCTATCCATCACGATAAATATACCTTGGGGGTAATATGGAGAAATTTCTATAGTTGTACAATGTAAAATTACACGAAACGCCAAATCTCAATAATATATTATTAATTATTACCATATATTTATTGGGGAGGCACTATATTGTATACGTATAATTTGTCGATTGTTATAAGTATCAAGTGTGTGTGGGAAACATATACGGTGTAAGTATACAAAACGTGTCTATAATTGATTTACGTCACTGCCATTTGCATTTTTACTTTCTTATACGTAGTATAAGGAAGTATTGTGATGATGAAAATTTTCGACCTCGAGATTTTTGCAGTTGTCCACGTTTTGAGGTCCCTTGATACCAAAAAAGTGGTTTTTAAAAAATGTCTGTGTGCCTGTGTGTGTGACCACGATAGCGGTCAAACCGTTGTAGATATCAATTCCAAATTTTGTATTTACGTGTATAATCTGCCTCTTGAGAACTGATTAGATTTTGAGCAAAATCGGCAGACCAGAAGTAGTAGTTTACTTCAGTGAAAAAATCGAAATTTGCAAATATTTCGTCAATTACTAAGTTTAAACAAATTTATAAAGAATTCATATGTACTTAGAATGAAGTTTGAAACAAATTGTCTTAAAAAAGTTTTTCGAAATTCCAACCGGAAGTAGGTCTTTTACTCTTATCGAAAATCAGTTTTTTGCGAATACCTCGCAAGTCATGCTTTTAAGACAAGTACGTTTCGAGTATAAAAGTATTTAAAACGTAATTTTCAATATCTTTTATATAAAAAAAATTTCAAAATTCAGACCGGAAGTACCACTTTTACTCTTATCGAATAGCGATTTTTTGCAAATATGTCGTAAGTTATGCATTCTATATATATTTATCAAGAGTACAAAAGTATTTAGAGTTGGATATGGAATATTTTTTGTATAAATGAAATTTCAAAATTCGGACCGGAAGTAACACTTTCATACGTATAAGAAAGTCGTGTGGTGGCCACACCTCATTTTTTACTTTCTTATACGTAGTATAAGGAAGTACATATTGTGATGACGAAAATTTCCGACCTCGAGATTTTTGCAGATGTCCACGTTTTGAAGTCCCCCACCAAAATAGTGGTTTTTATAAAATGTCTGTGTGTGACCACGATAGCGGTCAAACTGCTGCAGATATTAATTCCAAATTTTGTTTTTACGTGTATAATCTCCCTCTTGAGATCTGATTAGTTTTTCAGTAAAATCGGTATACCGGAAGTAGTAGTTTACTTCAGTGAAGAACTTGAATTTTGCCAATATTTCGTCAATTACTAAGTTTAAACAAATTTATAAAGAATTCAAATGTACTCAACATTAACTTTGAGAAAAATTGTATTAAAAAACTTTTTCAAAATTCCTAGCGGAAGTAGGTCTTTTACTCTTAACGAAAATCAGTTCTTTGCGAATATTTCGCAAATAATGCTTTTTAGACATATGCATTGCCAGTATAAAAGTATTAAAGACGTAATTTTCAATACCTTTTGGATAAAAAAAAAATTCAAAATTCGGACCGGAAGTAACACTTTTACTTCTATCTAATAGTGATTTTTTGCAAATATGTCGCAAATTATGCATTTTTTATATATTTATCAAGAGTACAAAAGTATTTAAGGCTTGATTTGCAATGTTTTTGTATACATGAAATTTCAAAATTCGGACCGGACACTTTTACTCTAAGCGACTAGCATTTTTTTCGAATATCTTGCAAAGTATGAGTATTTTAACATATCAGCAATGTTATAATTGGATATAAGCATGACCATATTATTATAAAATGATGTTTGTATTACAAATCGAACAATTGTTCTTCTACAATCCCCGCTCCATCATACGTGTGTTAATGCCAACCGATTATGTTCTGACCCATCGTTGGGGAAATAATAACGTTATTTTCCTTATTACATAAGCACTGTTATTCATTTTGTTTTTGAATGATATATTTAAGATGTTTTTATTGTTATCTGTCATCGTATTGTGAACTAATATAAATCACTGTTAATTTTTATATTTTACCATGTAATGTGTCTGTTGGGTAATAAATGAATATTATTATTATTATAAATTAAATATGTATGTAAGGCATAAAAAAATTCAATCTTGTTGAATAATTTAATGCCGTACAAATATGTATAATCATTGGATAACGACTCATTCGATTTTAACCCCCTTCAACCCCTTAGTGGTTAAAATAAGTACTTAAATAAGTCGCGATCTCAACAATCGTTACTTCCTGTTATATTTAACACATAAGTATTTGTTTATTAATAAATAACTACTGTTATTTAATTATAAAGAGCTAGAGAGGTGCTGTTGTAAGAGGGAGGGGGCGATTGACGTCTTTTAGCCGGTTGTCAAAAACATTATAAAAACTATTTCTGACATACACATAGCCAAGACAAGACAGTGACGAAACGAATATAAGACTAATCATCCGAGTCTTCACTTGCATCTTCTTTATACATTTTGCTTTAGTCGTCATACTCGTACTCCTTAAGTTCAAGTTCGTCTTCGTCTGTAAGGTCAAGTAACAGAATCATGCTCTGGATTGATATGAAATCAGAAGAGGATCTGAGCTCAATAGGAGCCTATACAGTAAGTCCTCATTGATTTTAACGGGTTTTTTTTGCGTACCTATGTCTGTCCCGGTACTTTCTTACGTCCTTATTTTTTGACTCTTGGGGGCTTCTTCTGATAATTCACCGATAGGCAATAGAACTTCTGTAATAATTGCAGCACCATGAATAAGAATTTTATGCACTGTAGCATGAAGTATCAATTGTACAAGGATACATATAATTCTGCAGTGGCTTTACAATATTCATCAAGCTTGTCAATATTAATAGAATATCCACTATTTAAAACACGCAAAAAGGCACCACTTCGTAAGGTATTGCGGAAAAAACCATTATCTTGTAAAATTTTCGAGCGCACTAGTTCTAATTTCAACCTCATCTGTTTGAAAATGTTCTCTGAGATAGTCCAAAACACGAATTTTCTTCACAGAAAAACCTTGACTATATACTTTCATTTTCTGATGTAGATCCAGATGTGTAATTTCCATAGCGGCAAAACGCTTAAAATTCACCAAAAACACTGACTAAACACCAAAAGTACTAAGTAAACACTAATTAAAAGTGATTACACACTAATTGAAGAAACAATTATGCGAAATTAAACAGTTTTTTGAGGACACCGAGAAAATAATAAACTATACTTACGACTGCACTTCATAACTTGTAATAAAAGATTAAATACGTACGGCACGCATCGCACATATTATATACATTTGGTCCTGTTCCGCACCTCTTCGCAGGTATAATAAAAAAAATTTTAAATACCTACACAATAATCGTTCATTTCATGAAAAACTCACGGACTAGCAAGTATCACCAATAAACGTTAACCCTCATTAAAAATTCAATTAGACATAGCTGTTATAGGAATATAGGCAGCCGATGTTACTTTGCTTTCACCTGTAATAATTACTTTTAAATCGACCAAGATACTCAGGTAGTAACAAACACAACTTAAGCCTCGGGTACCAAAATAAACCCCATAGAATATTGTTAATTTTGCAGTTTTTGATAAATAATATCTCTGGACAATTTTTGGTTAAAAGTTGTATGATGACGTTTACAAACAAATACATAAGTTAGAGCATTATCAAAACTTTTAAACTTTCTTAATTACAATCATGTTTTTGTCTATTTTGAACACTGTGATGGCGGTAGAAGAAATGAAGGGAGCCGTTTCCAAGTTGTCGATTCAATAACATGAAAATTTCTAAATAGTAATGTGTAAATCAATTACAGTGTCTAGAGCAGTGACTTCCAACCTTTTCTGGACCATTGCCCTCTTTAGAAGACAGCAAAAATTTCAACGCCCCCCTAGTCCATAAATGTTATATGAAATTTTAAAATATTGTTGCATAGTATATGTACCTACTTTATCTGTTTATTTATCTATTAAAAATCATAAAGCAGAAACTAATAAAACACAACCTATTGTACAATAATAGTTATTTACGATACAAGTGTTAAAAGTGCGATTTTATTTCACGAGTAAAAATTTACGAGTGAAATAAATAGCATTTTTAATACGTGTATCGTACAATATTTTTTCTACAAACACAATTTTTATTATAAAATATAATGAAACTCCACTGACCAAATCTGACAGCTCATGAATACGTTTTGACACAACTGGATGCAACCGTTAAATTACGTCAAATTAATTTGTCACAATTTGTACAGAAATTGCGTACAAAAGGTTTATGGAATGGTGCAGATGCAATAATGTGATAGGTAAATTTTGCGTAAATGTTCTACTATAGTCCGTCTCAACCCTATTATGCAGTACAGGTTTAATAGGGATATTGCATCTCTTATTATCTTTAGTAGTCTCTTAATAACGACATCTTTATATCCGGTTGCCTTGTTGCAAGTTCTATTATGCAAAGTATATGATGGATATATGAGTAATCGTTGCTGTCAATTGTCAGTTTTTGCCGTAGTGTGTAAACTTTTATATTGTCTTTAATTTATCTATATATAATTTCTGTTAAATCGTTCTTTTTAGCAAGCATATTATCTTTTTCAAGCATTTAAAAGTAAGTATGCATACCTAGATCTATAATTCTGATTAACGTGATAACCTATATACATATACATATACTTTTTACAGATTGCTACATGATATGAGTTTTGAATTTTAAAAAGTGCGACGATAGAGTATTCTTATTGAAAGAGATGACATCATTAGGTGGAGACATAAATACTTACTAGTCATCAGAAAATTCAGAGACGAAGGTATAGTTTATCATTTAATTTGTTATACTTTTATGTTCGTTACGCAATTTATTATTTGCTTGTGTTTGATTGTGATTGTTTTATTTTAGGTAGAACTACAATATATACTGATGAATCATGAGTGAATGCAGGACACTCGGTAAATAAAAAGTGGACTGACGTTCCTGTTCAAAGCAGTCGACAAGCTTTTACGTAAGGACTCAGCACTAGTTTAAAATCACCAAATGGTCTTGGGCCTCGATTTCCATTAATTCATGCTGGAGGTGAGCAAGGTTTTGTTGTTGGTGCTGAATGTACATTTCTTTGTAAGAAAAATACTGCTGATGTTCATAGCGAAATGGATGCAGATATATATGGAGATTGGTTCAAGAATAAATTGCTTCCAAATATACTAGAGAACTCGGTTGTTGGTCTCGATAATGCCTCATATCACATGAGAAAATTAGAAAAGTTTCCAGCAGTAGCACGGAGAAGACCAAATTATTGAATGGCTCACTGAGAAGAATATTCCACTTGATAATGACATGTTAAAAAGAGATTTACTGGCTTGTGGTCAGAGGTTAGGTCTCAGTATGAGAGAAACAAAATTGATGAATTTGCAAAGAATAAAGGGCATTATGTTCTTCGGCTTTCACCTTATCATTGTGAATTAAACCCAATTGAAATGGTGTGGGCACAAGTTAAGCACTACGTTGAAATGCACAATACGACATTCAAACAAAGAGATATTGAACAATTAATTGTGAAGGGTTATCAGAATGTAACAGTGAACAACTGGCGGAATTACATTGGCCAACTTGCAAGACGATGTTGAAGAGTTTATAATTAACGTCACACATTCATCATCAGATCAAGATTCTTTAAGTGATGAAGAAAAATAAAATAATATGTGTACCTACTCCTTTGTATGGTCATGGTTAGTTTTTTATAAATGTTATCATGTATTATTAACTTGTTCTTAGAAATGGGAAAATATGTTTTTGCAAAATGAATTTGTGAGGAATTTGTGTCTTTAAATGTGTATAACGCAATGTAGGTTAACATATTAATATTCAATAAGACTATATGTCATGTAACATATTAAAAAATAAAAGTACATGTTGTGTGTGGTTATTGTTATTCTTTTCATAAATATGTATGTATTATTTAAGTTGTTTTTATAAATAGAAAAGTTTTTTATGAAAAATAAACTTGTGATTAACTTTGTCTTGGTCTGAATTTATAGTGGATAGTTGATTAAGATGTCAATATTCAGTAACGAAGAAAATTGTATACATTAAGTGTTTCTTTGAAATATGAATTCATTTACTCTGGCTTACTATATTCAGTTAGATTTTAAATAATTTTTTACAGAACAATCCCAAAGGATTATATTATTACAAATATTTTAACTAATCCATCTTCCCATATATTCTCCCTTTTTAGTGTTTCAAATTACTATTAATTTTTTGTATGCAGTATGCATCAATTGAATGACAAACAGTCGTATAGGTTATGTTTTGATTACAAAAAATGTCAGATATTGAACCGGAACTGTAACGACATTATACAATGAGACGATTTGGCAATTCCCATAAGACCTGTACTGCATAATAAGGTTGAGACGGAGTATAGCATATTTTAAAGAAAGGTCTAAAATTTGGAAATCTTCTACTCTTTGGTCACATTTTTCGATGATAAAACTTTTGCTAAATATAACAGACAACCTTGATATTAGTAAATATTATAAACTTATTGCATTTTTGAAACGGAAAGGAGAAGGTTACCGACCAAGAAAATCAAAAATATTGACAAGACAAGAAATTGATAGATTTATTTCTGAAGCATCACATGAAAAATATGTGATGTTCAAAGTAGCTGTTGTTATGGGTATATTTGGCGCTTGTCGCCGGGAAGAGTTATGTCGTATGACTGTGGATGACATTGAAGATAGAGGAAATGTGTTAGTAGTTACTATACCAGATACTAAAACCAATACTCAAAGAATATTTACCATTATTGGCTCATATATAAACTTGTATCGCAAATACAAAGCATTACGTCCATCTAATATAACACATCGACGTTTATTTATTAAATACGCTAATAATAAAAGCACAAGTCAAGCGGTTAGAATAAATTTGTTTGGCAAGATGCCTGCAATTATCGCAATGTTTTTGAAATTGCCGAATCCAGAATCTTATACGGGACATTGCTTCCGATGTTCATCTGGTACTTTGCTAGCAGATTCTGGTGCAAGCTTATGCCCAATTAAGCGACATGGAGGCTGTAAGAGTTCCACCGTTGCTGAAGATTATCTAGAGGTGCTAGAGGATTCTCTAGAAAATAAAAACAAAATTGCTCACTCCATCTTCCCAGATCTATCTAATAATTCTATTGCAAATGATAATTTAAATCACGATATTTTAGTTCCTATGAACTATTTGTCTGCAAATAATAATTCTGCAAGTACAGCAACACATGGAATAAATATCTCCAATTGCACAAACTGTACATTTAATATTAATTATCCAAAGAATATGTAATTTTCAAAGATTATTTCCTTCACCTGTCAAATTTAAATTTTGTCAAATCACAATCAAAACTGAAGTTGAAATTAACCAATGAACGGTACCGGTTCTTGATATCAGCGACTATTACAAATCGACTATTCAAATGTAGGTAACAAATCAGGTATGTATTTTTTCATTAAGTGGCAAACGTGTCAAATAGATGAAAATGTCCGACAAAAAGAGATTTAGCGATGTTTCGGATGAAATTATTGATAATCACATCGATTTGACAACTCATTTTTTACTATGAAACTTGGTTTAGGAAATAATCTTAACAAATATAGCTCGAGCTTGATAAGTAGTCGACTATTACATTGTTTCAATTCTTCTCGTGTGCCTCCTAATTTGACTTAACCAAAATTGGCATTAATAATTAAAGACTAAAGCCCTCGAGCTACAGCTCTCGTGCTCTAGTCAAATTATTAATGCCAATTTTGGTCTCGTCAAATTGACCGTAGCGCACACTCGAAAAATTGATCACAATGAAATAGTCGACTATTTATCAAGATCTCGTTATATTATCTTTAATAATATAACGAGATATCAAGATCTCGTTATATTATCTTTGATAATATAACGAGATCTTGACAAATAGTCGACTATTTCATTGTGATCAATTTTTCGAGTGTGCGCTACGGTCAATTTGACGAGACCAAAATTGGCATTAATAATTTGACTAGAGCACGAGAGCTTTAGCTCGAGGGCTTTAGTCTTTAATTATTAATGCCAATTTTGGTTAAGTCAAATTAGGAGGCACACGAGAAAAATTGAAACAATGTAATAGTCGACTACTTATCAAGCTCGAGCTATATTTGTTAAGATTATTTCCTAAACCAGTTGTCAAATCGATGTGATTATCAATAATTTGATCCAAAACATCGCTAAATCTCTTTTTGTCGGACATTTTCATCTATTTGACACGTTTGCCACTTAATGAAAAAATACATACTTGATTTGTTACCTACATTTGAATAGTCGATTTGTAATAGTCGCTGATATCAAGAACCGGTACCGTTCATTGGTTAATTTCAACTTCAGTTTTGATTGTGATTTGACAAAATTTAAATTTGACAGGTGAAGGAAATAATCAAAGGTAATATAACGAGAGCTTGACAAATAGTCGACTATTTCATTGTGATCAATTTTTCGAGTGTGCGCTACGGTCAATTTGACGAGACCAAAATTGGCATTAATAATTTGACTAGAGCACGAGAGCTTTAGCTCGAGGGCTTTAGTCTTTAATTATTAATGCCAATTTTGGTTAAGTCAAATTAGGAGGCACACGAGAAAAATTGAAACAATGTAATAGTCGACTACTTATCAAGCTCGAGCTATATTTGTTAAGATTATTTCCTAAACCAAGTTTCATAATAAAAAATGAGTTGTCAAATCGATGTGATTATCAATAATTTCATCCGAAACATCGCTAAATCTCTTTTTGTCGGACATTTTCATCTATTTGACACGTTTGCCACTTAATGAAAAAATACATACCTGATTTGTTACCTACATTTGAATAGTCGATTTGTAATAGTCGCTGATATCAAGAACCGGTACCTTTCATTGGTTAATTTCAACTTCAGTTTTGATTGTGATTGGACAAAATTTAAATTTGACAGGTGAAGGAAATAATCATTGTAATAAAAATCATTTGATATGTACGGAATTTTCTGTTGTCATTTTTGACACACTGTCATTTACTTTTAGTGTTAAAAGTGGCCTTTTTAACACGCTACGCTATAAAATCGCATTTTTAAGTGAAGTTAGCCTTGTCAAAATGTCAACTTTTAACGGTGTTTGTAGAAAAAATTGTATATTGGAATAAACACAGAATCAATATGAAATAAAAATAATGAGTTAAACACAAAATTAATACTAAATAAAAAAAAAAACTAGTGAGATGGTTGGGACTGGTGAGTGCTAACAATTTGTTAATGTCGGGTTCCAATTTCGTTAACATCAATCACAGATCGCCATATTCAGTGATGTGTAGTCTGTTCCTCTCCTTTGACACTAACTTAGCTACTGCACTGAATCCACACTCAGCTATATAGGATGAAGGAAATGCTATAAAAAGCTTCTGTACTATTACCCACATCCAGGGTAGAGAACTGGTATTGATTTTTGAAGCCAGAACTCTTGGTATCCATGTTTGAATTTTACTTTGAGTTCTTTGTTAGTCGTGAGTTCTAAGAGTTCCTCTTCCAAATCTGACGATTCTTCACTATCTGTGTTTGCGAAAGGATCTAAAACCCAACTCGGTACTTTCATGTTTAAAATATCCTGTAAATGCACCGTAAAATCAACATTAAGAATTTCCGAGTTTCGGCAGTAAGTAAGTAAATCTACCAGTTTTGCAGAGACTGCTGATAATGTGAGAAAGTAGTTGTATTCACATCTATCTAGGTTTCGCAAAAGCAGCTTTGACATTTTTTGTTTTAATTAAATTCAACCCGTCACCTTGCAATTATAAATTAACTTAAGAGGGGCGTTTACCTATCGAAAATTAAGGCATCGCCGTTTCGCGTTTTTTAAACTCATTTTGTAATTTTAGAATCTCAAATTTGGGTTAGTGATGCAAAAGGCATAAATTTATAATGTCAAGGTCAGTTTTTGTACTAATTTATTTTCTTAAGAAAGTTATGTGTCTTCGAAATAACCACAAAAATGCATGAATTTGATTAATGTCTACTAACAAAGGCTGGAACACAAAAGAAAAAAAAACGACCTCTACGCGCCAGCTGCACATTTGATGTACGATATAAAGAAAAAATCAAATTTATGTAATTATTTTTAAAGATAAAAAACATTAAACAGTAAACATTGTCACACACATTTTACACGAGCTTTTTCCAAGCTAATCGTGTCGTTTATCCCCACTTTACGGTATCTCTACCGGTCCTAGCGAAAACGAAAATCTATCGGAATCGGTCGGCTATTGCAAACTTAAATGCGAGTGACAGTTTAATTACAAACTGTCACTCGCATTTAAATGTCATATATACCTATAATATTCGAGTATATAATAATATAACAGTTATGGGCAAGCGAAAATTGGCTTATTATAAAACATCAACAACATCAACAGTTCCGTAAGTACTCATTCTTTATACATTATGTTTCCCATCTATAGTATTCCTTTATCTATGACAGAATCTGTGAATAAAACCGAAGCGCTGTGACAGAACCGAATATCGTCTACGTCCATCTACTCACACCCCCTTGCGTCTACCCGTCCCGCGAGTAATATAAGTTGCATAAGTTTCTATTTGTTGGTAAACGCCACTCTATTGTGTGTGGTTTTCCTGCTTTTGCGATTAAAAATGAAATGTTATATGAGGCTCGTCGTCCATCATCATCTTGTTTAGAAGACCACGCAAAAAAGTTTGATATAATAGTTGGCTGTTTTAAATATTG
Organism: Amphimallon solstitiale; assembly: GCA_963170755.1. NCBI lineage: Eukaryota > Metazoa > Arthropoda > Insecta > Coleoptera > Scarabaeidae > Amphimallon > Amphimallon solstitiale. The sequence continues at coordinate 80,607,201 of OY720676.1, read as the reverse complement.
CTTTTCTAGTTCTTGAAAATAGGAAAAATCTTTGTTCTCATCAGCATTCATTTTATTTAAATGCTCTTGTAGCCTAGAAGGTTTCATAGCTTCATTTGAAAAACTCTTCGGCAAATTAAAATCATAGGAAGTTTTCAGAATAGCACCATTGAGAGTAGCTCTTTACACGAAAAAACTTCCATCTGTGTCACTGCCTCCCTCGCCAGTAATAACTAAATGGGGAACATGGTTGGAAGCTACTAGTTTTTATGCAGAGAATTTCGTTACATGTTTAAATGACGATGCTCGAAGTATTTCTGAGTGCAAGGAACTAACACAAATCCCAAATTCAAAAAATCAGTTATTTCTTCAGGAACACTTTAGAAATTTGCCTAAACTAATCACATATTTTGAAAATCGAAATCTCAAATTAAAAGATGGATTAACCACATTAGATGTGGCTATTACTAATTTCAAAAGTATTCCAAGTGACTTCGGATGTGGCCTTCGGCAAAAGTTAGACGCAGTTTTTAATAGAAAGCCTGATTTAATAACATTGCGGAAATTGTGTATGGGAACAATGACACAAAATCTAACTGCTAAATACGCTGAAATAAAAGAATATTTCCAGAACGCACCTATAACCAGTTGCGATGTAGAAAGGACTTGAACTACAAAATGAACAAATAATAATGTATTTTGTATTTTATAGATCACCAGCCACTTGTTATCCAATTATATAAATAAAATTAAAACCTATTTAAAAATACAACATTTCAATAGTGCGCCCATGGGCGATGAGTCATCAACCCTTCGTGTCCGCTCTGTTATTCAATTATATAAATAAAAAATTAAAACTCTTTAAAAATAGAAAATTTCAATAGTGCTGTGAGGTAAATCGTAAGGGGGTGGTACCATGTGCGTTTATGCAAATCCCGCGGTTGTAAGGTATTCGCTCAAGTGAAACAAACAGCAGAAACTTTTGTTTTTCTTATTTTCTTTTTGCTTTAAATTGAGTACAAAGGATTAATTATGATTTTGTTGGGCGTACTTTAATATAATTAAAATTATTTACTCCTGCATTTCACCATCGAAGTTTGCGAAAACTAGCGTGGAGTCGCCTTACAGTCCATTAACAAAAATCATCGCCCCCCTCCAAACCTAACAACAAATCATATGTGAACCGTCTACTTATACATACGTAGAATACAAGTGAAATAAGATTCTACAACATTTTCTTAAATAAAACATTTTATTATATTATACATATGTACAAATATTGAGAACATAATTACTTATGGTACCTATAATTTGGTATAATATATATGAACAATATGAACATACAAATATAATATATGAAAAAGGTTTTCAGAATGATTTACTCTTTTACAGCCAACTGGACATCATTGTGAATAAATAGACATGGCGTCTATTTATTCACAATGATCTCTAGTTGGTTGTAAAAGTGTAAATCATTCTGCTAAAATATCATCAATTAACGCAAAAACACGTCTCTTGAAAACTTTCACTTGTCGGTCGTTCATGTCATTCAGTTCCGGCAACAAACTCAGAAGGAACATTTTCCTGCTATTATCTTCATCTAATTTACTGTGCACGAAACTACAAGATTGTGTTGGTGGTTTAACAGTATCTAGCGATTCCTTTTTTCTTTTTTTACCTTTGTTAATTGTACTACGACTTTTTTCCGCTACAGTTTCAATCTCTTCGCATGCTTGCCTAGGTGACGAGTCTGTCATATAACTCCCTTGTTCTGGTATAGTTTCAATCTCTTCGTTTACTGGTTTAGAACACGTATCTGAATTAGTATCTCCCATTGCTATCCATTCAGATTGTTGAAAGCTGTCCTCTACAGAGTCTTCATTGTCGTTGTCACTATCTACATCAAAATCATGTTCGCTTTTTATTAAAATTTGATGTGATATGTTTTCTTGTGCTATTGTCTCGCTGGTATGGGGTTTGACATATGGCAAAAGAAAGTGCAACATATTGTTTAAATAATACGGTTTCTTAAATTTTCTTGACAGACCATTTACTCCAGGTTTCAGTTTTCTAACAAAAACCGTTCTTATGTTTTTCCATTTCTCCTTGCATACGGTTGCTGAAAAAGAAAAACAAAATATGAAAGCTTATTTACTCCTGTTTGGGATATTACGTAAATATTATAATATTATTTCTAATGAGAAATAGCTAATAGTATATGTTGTATCTAGTTATATTAGCCTCAGTTTAGAAAATTACTTGTATGCTGTCGCGCCACATCGGGCTATTTTGACAGATTGATGACAAGTGTCAACTAACTGAATTGAGTTTCAATCATAGATAAGGCGGTTTCAATTAATGTTTGCAATTTGAAAACCTAGAGGTGACTTCAGATCGTGACTAAAAAGCTCCTTGCTATGTTCACAGCGTGACTAAAGCGCACAGCTTGTGAAAATGTATTTGAAAGATCACAACTGTCGCTTTTTGTGTCTTTAGGAGTGGTAGTAGCCACTAATACTTTTATACCACGAAAATAAAATGTACCTCAGTCTTTAGTGGAAAATGAAAAGCTCCATAATACCACCTCTACATGTAGAACTAGCGCCCATGAAAAGCTTTGTTAAGGTACAAGAAAGTGGCGGTTTTAAATATCTTCGAAAAAGTTCCTAAAAATAACAGAAGGTATTTTTCTTGAACATCAGACACGAGAAAGGGTATATGAAAGAAAATTTTAAACCAAATTAACATCCCGGGAAAAAGCTGCGTGGGTGTCCATACTACAAGTTTTTTTCAGTTCTTTGGGAAACAAAAAAGCAGAAATTTACTACCTTTAGTAATAACCACGATACAAACATTTCACGGTGTTAAATGCAATATGTCGCTTAAAGTGCACATTTTACATTCTCATTTCGACTTTGATCTGGAAAATAATGGGTGTCTGTATTTGTTTTATGCATTGCGATTTAGAAATTTTCATTTTATTAAACAGGCAACTTGGAAAGGTTTTCTTAAATTTCTTCTACTGCTAGTATCGTGCCTAAATACATACTTAATTTACAAAATAAATATATGTATTTGTAATCATATGACTATGCCTACGCATTGAAATATATCTATACTAATACTGGAACGAGTAGGCAAACGCACGATACACTAAAGCCTGGCGTCCAGTGTATGCGAGGCTGTGCAGAGTGGTGATGTGCTGTGTCTTACGGAGCCAGCATGTTTTTTCGATCTTGTATGTTTTAAATAGGCAACCGGCCACTGATGCTAAACTGTGCAGAGTAATGCCTGCCATACACGTTACGGTCCACCAGAGAGGTCTACCTGTGCAGGTACGCCCGCGCAGGTAGACCTGAGATGAACCTGAGCGTGTGTGGGACATTTTTTGAACCTGCGCAGGCGGCCGGTGAAAGAATCGAAAATCAATTCTTCCGTTTTCCACAACACAAAATGACTCCTAATAACTTCAATAAATTCTTCCATTTTGCTGTAAATATACAAAGTACAACACCGCACACAGCTCGGTTAAAATCGGTCACGGTGCGAAGTCAAGCTGGCTCAGCAAGACACCGCTTCTCTACACCGCACAGTATAGCACAAGTGGGCGGTTGCCTATTTAAAACATACATGGTCGAAAACACATGCTGGCTCCGCAAGCCAGCGCATAGCACCGCTTAGCACAGCCTCGCATACAGTGGACGCCAGGCTTTATACCGGTATGCTCACTTTAGCTGTCAATGACGTCATTGCGGAGCAAGTCAGATTGACAGCCCTCATATTGGCTACATTTTGACGTAGTTTGAAGTTGTTTTATCGTTTTTTTAAGTAATACTTCATTTCATATTCCTGGTGGTGCTGTATACCGTAGTCGACATATTTTAATTTCTGATACGAAAGTCTTTGCACAGAACTGTTGCTCGAAGGAATTTTTCGGATAATATCTTCAGCTGGTTTATGGATCACAGTGGTTATTACTTCTTTTACTGCTAGTAAAATTAAATTTTCCCCAATAGTATAATGGTTTGCCTGTTTTAGCAATCAACAATGAGATATTGTACGAAGCTCGAAGTCCGTCATCGTCTTGATTAGAAGCTGATGAAAAAAGTTTCGATATAGTTGGCAGAATTTCGTACTTCTTTTTCATGTCTAGAAAATAGGTCACATCTTTGTCGTTCTTATACGAGTGTATTTTATTAAAATGATCTTGAAGCCTAAAAGGCTTCATCGCTTCATTGAAAATGTTTTTTGACAAATAAGGCACATTAGCAATGATGGATTTGTGGGATTTTCGATAAATCCGTTTTTAATATAATCCACACTATACTGCCGTCTCTTCTTATTTGCTTCCGACACGGTTTTTACTTTACAGATACGTGAGTAGTAGTAGTGAAAAGATCAACTTTTAAAACTCTGTCATCAATAGTGCGCGTTAATGCTAATGAAAATAAAATTAACAATCACTGCCTTTTTATAGGTTGGAGACTCTGGAGACATATAACACGCATCGACAGGAATAAGATAAACATGCAGTGACTCGTTTATATACATGGGCGAGATAGGGGAATACGGTTCAGTTTCACTCAGACTAGACCGACTCGTGTTTTGTCGGCTCTCGGGCACGGTTTACCCCGTGAGCCGACAAAACACGAGTCGGTCTAGTCTGAGTGAACTGACCGTATTCCCCTATCTCGCCCATGTATACTCGTTTATAACACCCGGCGCGGAAGTAAAGCGGGAGGACAAGGGTGATGCGGGAGCAGAACTATCCTGCTTTTGGCGGAATTTTTAACAATTTGTCCAGCGTCCCGTGGCGGTTTACTTTTTGCGTTTAGCGTGCTTCTTTTGTCTTTTTTGGATTATATTTTTTTAATCCGCCCACGCCCCTTTGTGCCATCTCAACGCCTCCTAATTTTCTCTGGGTCTTCTACTACCCCCAGAAAGTCTTAAACGCCCACAAGGGGGCGTTATCGCCCACGTTGAGAACCTACGCTCTAGAGAATTATTCAGATTATTGAGTAACAAATGTGGTTGAAAAGCAAAACTTTGGTAAGAAATAGGTTTGTAGTAAGTAAATATAATTATTAAGAATATGCATATATCTAAAGCAATACCACACTAATAAAATAAGGTACACTTTTTATTCAGGCAAATGAGAGAATTTAGATTTTTCACTTTTAGGCTGTTACGTCAGTGTAAGTTGAAATCACATTTACAAACGCATTTCACTCAATTATTATTCACTTTTGTACAGTAATTCTAGAGACTTATTCGAACGATTCATTTTTATTTAGTTTCTTCTTGAAATAAATAACAAAAACCAGTACAAAAGAGAATATTGTATATATATACAAAAAAATAATATTTTTACGAAATACAGTGATTGTCTGACTATGTTGCCATGTTTAGTACAGAAATATCGTTTATAAATAAAATACCCAATCTAACATAACAATTGCGCGATAAATCATTTTGTAGCTGCTAGAGAAGGATGAAGAACTGATATCATGGTTAATTCTGTTTAGAATTTTTAATCGATAACCTAATCAAAACAAATCTATCATCATAGATGACCAGTAATAATCTAAAATTAAGAAAAGTTTTTCATGCATACAAACAAATCATATGTGCCTGTAGAAAAGAATTACAATGTTTTTTGCTGACAACTTAGGTGTATCTGCTCAACATAATATATATTCATTTATCAGCTGTTTCAACTATTTGATTACAATTTATTACGAAATATATATTGAGAACATCAATACATCAGCTTTAGTATTAGACAAGGTTGTTCACTATCATGCAAGGGGAAACTGAAAATATCATTTCGGATTAAAATAAAATGTGTCAAAAGGAACAGGAAATTTTGTAAAGTGAATTGGTATTAAATATTTTCGATAAAAGAAGAGCGGTTTATATTATTATCGAATACAGTGGAAAGAAAAATGATAAATTAATACCTATCACCTACTTAATATTATTTTTATTGATTCACCAAAAATAGTTTCTTTACCTGGCTCATCAACTTCTTGGGCTATATCTGCCCAAGCTTTCTCTGTAACGTCTCGTCTCGAATATTCGGGTACTGTATAATTATATAGGCAAGGATACCGTTGGATAGCCTCTACAAGTTTAACATTAAAATCTTGCTCTTTTACATACATACTGTACGTAACCAACTCGCGAGTGTCGCTCGGCAACTGGCGCATTTAATCGCCAGCCGATCTGTTGTCGACGTTTTGCGTCACGATCGAGTTGGTGGGAGAGTAGGTAGATATCGTACGTGATCGGTCACAATAGCAGCAGCATAGAACTTGCTCTCGATAAAACAGTGTATTTCGGCGTCAGCTTTTCGGTCGTACTAAAGGTTACGCGAAAACAAATTAGCTACGCATAGAATTAAAATTCATACTTTTTAGTTCTAAATTAATAGATTAAATGTTGAATTTTTTTATAGCAAATAAAATAATTGCTACTCTAGCTATAAATAATAAGAAAAATAGAACTTGATTTCAGACATCATAGTTTTAATAACACTAGTTTGAGTTACTGTAAACTATGTATCATATAAATACATAAAATATGAAATGTATACGTACCTAGACTGATCATTACAGAGCGGACACGAAAGGTTGATGACTCATCGCCCACGGGCGCACTATTGAAATTTTGTATTTTTAAAAAGTGATTAATTTTATTTATATAATTGTATAACAAGGTGATCTATAAAATACAATATACGGTATTATTTGTTTATTTTGTAGTTCAAATCGAGTAAACTTTCCGTATTTTATTTATCTTACGAAATATAATAACCCCTCACGCTAGTATCTACGCCGATGAAGGAAATTTACGACTTAAATGGACTTTTTTTGCTCTCATTCTCGGGTTGCAGTTCACCATATGAATAGTGCTATTCAGTAACTGCGTGCTGTTAACATTATTTATTTGCTTCGTCGCAGTTTAAAACTGGGACGGGTCGCTCTGTACTGATCATATTCATATATACAACCAAAATTTTATTAACAAATATTAATGTATATGTTACCGTGAAAGACCGAAAGTAGTGAATGTCAACATCCGCCGGTGGATGTCGACAAATACCAAATGCCTTGGTGAAAGTCCGAACATTTCTTAATTGTATTATAGATTCGGACTTTTACCGGTATATGTCGACAAACACAAATGAGGTCCGGTGAATGTCGGAAACGGCAGGTCGCAACAAGTTTTTAGACGGTTCCAGCATCTTGTTTCAGTTAGCTTTGCCTTCGTCAGTCTAACGCAACGTTTGACAGCCTGCGGGCACGCTCCCTAACCTAATTTAATTTTCTTATTAGAAATTATAATTTGTATTATATATATTATACAGTGAATCGTGATAAGTTTTTTGAAAAGTTATATGCCTTAATTGGAAGTAAACGAGAAGACAATTGTTTTTATTTTTCACAAGAAAAGTACTCTAAAATCGTTTCTGAAGTAATTTCTGCTAAAAGTAAGTGTAGTACACATTTGGACTACAGACGTTTAAAACGTTTTGACATTTTAAAAGTTAGTGATGAAGAAAAGTTAATTGTGCCATTAAAACCAGGAGAAACGAATATCCAGTATTATGTTACTAATGATGAGTTGTTTACAATACTTTCTGAAACTCACATAAGAACAGGCCATGGAGGAAGAACACGAATGCTTAAAGAATTGCAAGTTAGATACAAAAATATTACTTATGAAGTTGTAATGTTGTATTTAAATTTGTGTAAACAATGTCAAATGAAACACAGTGCGCCTAAAAAAGGTATTGTTGTGAAACCAATGGTCAGTTCCGAATTGAACTCTAGATGTCAAGTCGACTTGATAGACTTGCAATCACACAGGGATGGCGATTACAAGTTTATATTGGTATATCAAGATCATTTAACCAAATTTGTCCAGTTACGACCTTTAAAAAGCAAGAGAGCGGAAGAAGTAGCTTATCACCTTCTCCAAATTTTTTTAACATTTGGTGCTCCCGCTATATTGCATTCGGATAATGGTAGAGAGTTCAGTAATCGAGTCATATCTGAACTATGCGCTATGTGGAAAGATGTTAAAATAGTGCACGGAAAGCCTCGTCACAGTCAAACACAAGGCTCAGTTGAAAGAGCCAATCAGGACATACAAAATATGTTAACTGCATGGATGCAAGACAATGATTCAAACAAGTGGTCAGAAGGTTTGCCGTTTGTCCAATTCGCCAAAAACACAACTTATCACGAAGGAATACGCCAGAGTCCTTATGAAGCCCTGTTTGGCGTTAAACCAAAAAGGGGTATAACATCGTCATCACTCCCCCGCGGGCAAATTGCAAACATTGAGACCGAAGAACAGCTAGAAGCTTATGTTGAAGAAAATTTGGGTAGTGACCATATTGAAAGAGGCATGGATAATGAAAATACCATTGGAGCTGATCCGCAACCTGGCACGTCTTCATCTCAAGCACTGACTGACTCGCAACCTAACACGTCTTCATCTCAAGCACTGACTGACTCGCAACCTAACACGTCTTCATCTCAAGCACTGACTGACCCGCAACCTAACACGTCTTCATCTCAAGCACTGACTGATCCGCCACCTAGCACATCTTCATCTCAAGTACTGACTGAACAACACGAGCTAATTTCTTCAAAAAGAGTAGCTGCAAAAGAGAGTCTTCTACTTCAAGCAACAAAAATGTTGCGAACCTCAAAAAAAAAGTTTCCTCCTGCCCAAATTGGTGATACCGTAAGAATTCAAGTCCCTGATGTCGACCGTGGTCGTACAGACCCTCGAAATGTGTTAGCGGTTGTTGTTGGAATAGAGGATTCAGCCTTTTATAGACTAGCTAACAAAAATGGTACCTTGAAGCAGCTTTTCACCCGTAATCAGTTCGTAATTTGTAAAGAAAAGTTAGTTTCCATGGACGAAGTTTCAACAAAAGAAATGTCGCTAAGAGAAGCAGCTTCTGCTAATTCAAAAAGTGGAGGGCAAGGCTACACACGTTGTAACTGCAAAAGAAAGTGTTCCACGACTAAATGCAGCTGTAAAAGCAAGGAACTTTTGTGCAATTCGAAGTGTCATGGTAGTTTATGTTGTTGCAATAAATAAGATATTGTTATTATTTTTTATATTTCATTTTATATTTTTATGTTCTACTGTTTGTTTTGAGTTCAACAAAGTCTTTTTCCCATATTATTTTAATAAATAAAGACCTATGGGGTTTTTTTTTATTTAAAAAAAAATGTTTTTAACATACACCATGAGTGCATGCTGAATGTCGACAATCGCCGGTGTAAGTTAGAAATAATGAAATTTCACCAATATTTCGGGCATACGTCAAGCAACGTTGAGAATGTTGACATTCACCGGTGAATCTCGACATTCACCAGATTTCGGTCTTTCACAGTAACATATATTTAATACAAATAATGTGTAGCAAGTTACTTGTGTTTACAAGATAACAGAAAAACGAGAACTTTTGTAAAACCTATAAAATAATTAAAAAAAAAATATTGACAACAATTGAACAACTTGCCATTTAAGAGACAGTAATCCAAATTATCAATGTCTGAACAGTACGTCCTGTAACCGGTGGCCTTTTGTACATATGCATTATTCCAATTTGCTGTTCATCCTCACTGATCGCTGCAACATCTCAGCTGGGATACCAAGAATTTCTTGAAAACTCCATTTCAATTCATCCAGTGTCCTTGGGCGGTGTAGATCCGACTCTTAAGGTAGTCCCACAAAAAAAAAAGAGGTGCGGTCACCACACGACCTTCTTATACGTATGTGCGTTTCAAATTATACAAAACTTCTAAATTAAGTTTTAAATACATTTATCTTCTTAAACAAATAAACCTATAAGTGTGTTACTGGTCCGAATTTTGAGATTTTTTTTATACAAGTATTATTTACAATTCTATTTTAAGTATGTACTTCTATTCTCTTAATTGATCTATAGAATGCATACATTGATCGATATTTGCAAAAAAGTGCTAATCGATAAGAATAAAATTAAATTCACTTTGTTGACGAAATATTGGTAAAATTTGATTTGCTCAGTGAAGAAAACTACTATCTCCTAGAGAGAGACAGACATTTTTTAGAAACCACTTTTTCGGTACCTATCAGGGGACTTCAAAACGTGGACATCTGAAGAAATCTTGAGGTTGACAATCATAATACTTCTTTATACATGCCACCGCCTTAAAAGTCTGAGAGTTAATCCCTACATAGTGATATATTCATTTACATCCATGATGTACTACTTTAGATCTAAAAATAAAATTAAAATCACAAGCTTACAACACTATCTTCGTTCATAAAAAAATATTCCTATGCGGTTGAATTTTTTAGTTGTTTTTATATAAAAATTATTCAAAATTCTATTCTAAGTGCTTCTATTTTTTTAATAAATCTCTATAGAATGTAAACTATAAGAGATATCTATTTGCAAAAAATTGCTACTCGATAAGAGTAACAGTGTTACTTCCGGTCTGAATTTTGAAATTTCTTTTATGCAAAAAGTATTGAAAATGAAGCTTTGAATACTTTTATACTCTTAGCATACCTGCCTAGAAAGCATAACTTGGGAGATATTCGCAAAAAACTGATTTTCGATGTCAGTGAAAGACAAACAATTTTTTTACTAAAGTTTTTCTGAAACGTAATTTTAAGTACATTTGTATTCTTTATAAATTTGTTTAAACTTAGTAGTTGTCAAAATATTGATAAAATTCCAATTTTTCACTGAAGTAAACTACTACTTCCGGTCTGCCGATTTTACTGAAAATCTAATCAGATCTCAAGTGGGAGATTACACTTGTAAATATGAAGTATAGTATTGATAGCTTTAGCCGTATGGAGGCTATCGTGGACACATACAAAGACAGACAGGCAGGCACATATAGAAATAGAGAGAGACTTTTTTAAACTCACTTTTTCAGTATCACGGGACATCAAAACGTGGACATCTCTTCAAATCTCGAGGTCGAAAGTTTTTGTCATCACAGTAAGTGAAAATGGAAATGGTATTTGTGTAAAAATAAGCACACTGAAATTATTATCTTATAGTATCAATGTTAATAGTATTTTTTATTGTCTTCACAAAGACAGCTTTTAATATTTAATTAAACACAAAAGCAAGAAGGTGAGAAAGAATGATGAAAATGGGGTTGGGAACCTCACGACTTTATTATACGTATGCGTGTTCTGAAATTGATTATACAAAAGTTATTACAAATACAGCTCTAAGTACTTTTGTGCTGCTGATAAATCTCTATTACATGCATAATTTAGGGTATATTTGCAGAAGAAATTAAAAGTAAAAGTTTTACTTCCGATTTTTTGTATATACAGATTATTCAAATCAAACTTTAAATACGTTTACAATATCTGAATAGAAAGCATAATTTGCGAGATATTTACAAAATATCAAAATACTTTTTTCATATATTTTTGAAACTTACTTTTGAGTACATTTGTATTCTTTATAGTCTTGTTATACTTAGTAGTTGACGAAATACTGGTGAAATTTTATTTTTTTACCGAAGTAGGTAACTATTTCTGGTCTACGCATTTTAAAATCTAATCAGTTCCCGAGAGAAAGATAAAGATGGATAGATAGAAAGAGACAGGAGCCTATACTTTTCTCTGAATGTGGTCAGACAGAATAGACATTTTTCGAAAGCTACTTTTTCGGTATTAGGGGAGTTCAGAACGTGGACATCTCAAAAAACTCGACGTCAAAAATATTCATCATCACAATACTTCCTTATAAATAAGCAAATAATAATTTATTCACTTTAATTACTATTACAAGAAAGTAAGTACATTAAGAATGCACACTTAGATGTATATGTATACGACTAAAAATAGTCAGCAAACACAGCATCATTGCAATGTTTTTTCTTAACATTTCAAAAAGTCTATAATGTTTTAAGCTACAGTAGTGGCCGCCCAGTGGTCGAAATTCGATCTTAATTCATTAATTTCTTAAGTCAGGTTCTTTTGTCAAGGAGTATTAAAAAGGTGTAGGTATAAAGCTATTTCTTCACGTATTAATTTTATTTAATTAATTTAATGTATTTGTAACACATATTATGCATAAATTTTATCTTTTTGTGCACTCCTTCTCCATATGAACTATGCCAAATCTCACACTCCTCCGTGCGCGCAATATCCTTAACCCATTAGTGCCTGAATTTTTTTATTTGCAGTTTTCGGTTAATTATGAGGAAAAAACGTTTTAAGGGGACTTAAATGAAATAAATTTGAAGGATTTACTAAAACATTTATTTTCAAAAACTCAAAATTGAGTGTAACATATATGTAACGCTAGGCTCTTATGATAATAAATTTGGAAAGATTATCATTTCTTATGAAATGCGTAGTTACAGTCCAAACAAACACCTACATCACATTTTGAACACATTGTTCGCGTACTAGAATGGCACTGGTCCCCAGCACAGCGTCTTCTCTTCTTGTCAAGTGAACTCGTCCATCATAACGCAGATGGTCTGGTATTCCGTTTCCAGTGGCACTTTGTTTTGATGAACTTGGTCTTCCAGCATTTTGAGGGAGATTTTCAAATTTTTGTAGGTAGTACTGTGCTATGTTTCTTCGAAATGATAGTTGGGGTAATTGCTGTTCATGACTTTTCTTATATAAAATCCAAGCATTATTAATTGCGGCATCTAAAAGAAAAGTAAAAATACACCACCACCATTTGCGAGACCGAATTCCTATCCTGTAAGCAGCTATGTTCTGGTCCATTAAATCAGTCCCTCCCATGTTATTATTGTACTGTCCTATTAGATCCGGTCTGGAAACATTTACGTACTTCTTTTCCTTGCGACTATATCTCTTTACTTGACCTATGGGTTTTACTCCAAAACAAGTTGATGCCGCACAAACTACGTTGTTATCCTTCCACTTTACAAATATTACTCCATGATCTTCATCGATAGATGAAATATAGGAACCTCTTTCAGATTTTTGCACGGACTTTTTTGAAATAAGAGGACATGTACTTGGTATGCGGTCATCGCGAAAAGTTCCAGTAACATGATATCCTTGTTCACGTAAAAAATCAAATAATGTAATACTAGTAAACAGATTGTCAAGATAAAAATGATATGGATATTCTGGATGTGATATATCTGATATCATAGATATAAGTGGAGCTGGATCTTTCATTTTGCTCATGGGTAGTGGGACTCTTTCCTTGATAAATGTCAAAATTTAATAGATAGCCATATTTAGTGTTCAGAGACCATACCTTGAAGCCGAATCGGATGGGTTTGCCTTTAATAAATTGCTTGCACCCATGTTTCCCATAATGTTTAATCATAGCCTCATCAAAGTCAAGATCTTCCACAGGTACAAAGTGTTCTTTGAATTTTTTCTGCAACAAGTTTATAAATGGGCGTAGCTTATATAATTTATCTTCTTTATCTTGCTTGCACCCATGTTTCCCATAATGTTTAATCATAGCCTCATCAAAGTCAAGATCTTCCACAGGTACAAAGTGTTCTTTGAATTTTTTCTGCAACAAGTTTATAAATGGGCGTAGCTTATATAATTTATCTTCTTTATCGATATTTGTGTTATCAGCACAGTGAATGAATTGTAAGATTTGTTTGAACCTATCTCTTCTCATAGCCTTGTACACTGATTCATTCCTCATATCCGTTCCAGAGTCCCAAAAGAATTTGGTAGCAGGTTTAGAATCATAACCACTTACAATTAAAATCGCAATAAAGCAACGTATGTCATCTGCAGTTATTTTGGGATCTGTGCGGTTTCTAAAAGCAGCATATTTTTGTCTTTCATCTATCAGTAGCGTTATGACATCTGTATCGATAAATTTCTCAAAAATCTCTATGCACGACATATCTTTTAAATGGTTGTAGCTCGGTTCTTGAAATCGTCGGGATGCCGATTTTATTACATCACCGTCTATCCACGTGATAGTTTCTTTTAGTTGGATTTTTCTCCTTACGTTTTCCGAGGTAGCTAGTGCCTCCTCTGATGGACTGTTTTCATCGTCTACTGAGGTAATTCTCGTTGAATTTGAAAGTTTAACTTCCACTAAAGCACGAAGTTGCCGTCCACTCAAATTGTCGAAGGTACCGCCCTCTTCTTCCCCAGAATCTTCATCAGTCAATTCACTCACATGCGGAGGCTCTATAAAAGTTTCATCTATTTCATCATCATACACCATTTCAAGGGCTTCTTGAAGGGTAAGGCCATGTCTATAAATATAAATTGTATATTTAGCTTTGATTCATCAAAAAAAACCTCAGCGACCCACTAAACAGTAAGCAAATAACAACATAATAATAATTTGCAATTTTGTACTCATAAGAGTCTAGCGTTACATATATGTAACAGTAACAAGTCCTACATTATAAATATCGTTGTCTGGAAACTTTTCAAATCATACATAAAATTCTTAATTACTTAACTATTAAACTATACATATTGCAGTGATCTTGAATAAATAATAATATGTAAATAAATAAGTATAATCAAGATCACTTTAAGTTTTATTTAAATTAATTTTTATTTTATTCATTTTTACCTTGATATGTATAAATATTCACTATATTGATAATTTACGAAAACTTTATTTTTATTTAAGTAAAACAATAAAAGGATCTTAGTAAATTTTTATAAGGTTATAATTTTAAGACGTATTAAATGTTACGGGTAAAGGATCGAGCAGGTGTTTCTCGCACAAACACGTCTGGCTTTGGCAGGGATCGACCGGGTGGACCGGCACAAAAAGTATTGTTTATCAGGTGTACGGCTGAGTCATAAACGTATAGACGAATTTATATTCGCATGTTTGTTTACCTTTTTCAAGGATCATATATACGCTGTTTCCCCATGCGACCGATAAGAGCAGCACCGTCGATTTACAATTTTGGAAGTGGATTCGTGTTTGCCGAAAGTGGCCGGATGTTTTTATAAAGAAATTTAAGCATAAAAGCGCGGACGGATAAAATTTCCGGAATTGCTGGTGAAAACCGCAATATTAACTAGTCTAAAAGTAGGTAATAGACCACTCCCTCCTTCTTTTTAAAGGATTATTTTAAAATCCGGACTTAGAATAAATTTTGAGATTTTCGATACTTATAGAATTTTTACAAGATTCTACACTTATAATATTTTTATTTTTAACATGCAGCGCGTATCACATTGAAATGTCTAAATGTATCTGAATAATTACTTATGTATGAAAATACTTTTATTTATGAACTCGGTTTTGAATTTATTTAATTTCATTTTATTTTCTTTTTCCTAGAGAGTTTTGTTTTGCATGTAGGGGTACTATGCCATACATTATGACAAAACCTTCTAGCATTTGTAATGATAACTTTGAATAGCATAATCATTTTCTTTTCCGTATAATTTATTTTTCTTTTAAATTTATTCATCCTACAAAAGATATTTGAAATTAATAATTTTGTTTTATGTGTATATAGGTTATATATAAGTGAATAAAATTTTTCATTGAGAATTATGGAAGAGTTTAATACGATGTATGAAGAGTTAAGGTGATTAAACAATATTTGTTATAAATGTGTGTATAGTGGCGTCTCAAAATTCTTTATTTGTAGTGGTGTTTTTGTATTGGAATTTCGTGAAAAAGGTAAAGTTTATTTTCTTTTAATGTATATATATTATTTCTTTTGATATGAGAATTAAGTATGTTTTGTTGTATTTGGGTGTTCAATATTAACGTGTTGAATAATACATCAGGGATGTGTGAAATGAATTATGTCATTATTTAATTCATAGCATGGAGTCCTGGTGAATTTGAAATACACGAATTGGTCTTGGTGGTACTGCGTTTGGGAGCGAGAAAAGGCACCAGGCAGAACTAATCAGGGCTGAGTTAATTTATTGAATACGTAGATACATTATTTTATTTCATTTTATTTATTCAATTTAAAAATTTATATATTCCTTAAGGAGTGTGCGCATTGTGATGTATGTTCGGGTTGCGTCCGACGAGCTGAAAATGACATGCTCGTAGGGTGGAACTTTGGGATACTCATCTGTGTGAATTTGTTATCTGATGGTACTGTGTTGGGAGCGAGAAAAGGCGCCGGACAGGACTAATTAGGGCAAAGCCACTTCCTTAATGTCTATATTTTGTTATCAAATAGTAGACCGCACAATTTTTATTCATTTTTATTTACATTCCAGTACAATTCATCACGGGTAATTTATTTTATTTTTGATTGTTTACATGTATCTATGACAAATATTAATAATAATAATCACGTTCACATTTTAGATATAAGCTGGCACGACATGATGATTTCATTTATTCTTTATTTCTTGTAATATTTTATTGTTTATGATGTATAAATTTGAATTATGACCGAATATTGATTTTAGATGTGTAAATATTTGTAGATTAAAATTTTTGAATTCATTTAAAATTATCTTATTTTAATAAATTAGATGTTAAGATTTATTTTGTATTTTATTTCTTTACCTGACCTGGAGATGATTAAAGAGAAGGAGAATCAAGTCATATTTTCTGCCCCTGAGAGAACTATTTATTTTCAAACTGAGCTAGTTACATGTAGAATGTTTTGCTTAACCTACCTTTCAGCAGAAAGTTCACCGTATCATAGTCTAGCATAAGGCCTAGCACTAGGATGCGTGCTTGACTCTCAGTTACGTATTAATTAAGTAAATTTAATTTATTTTATATATCTATAAATTTGTAAGAGTCACAGCATATATATGGTCGCTAGCCAACGTGGGGCCATGATACATTTACATTTATATATATCATTTATTAACACTTTCTATAACATTTATATGGCACCCAACGTAGTGGGGCAAAACTTTTACATTTTTATGCTGATTGGATAAAAACTTAATTGATTATTTAATATTCAAATAGCTGTGTAATTAGAGGGAGATATTTTCACCTTTAAGTGCATTTGAATAATTAATAAGTATAATTCACAAGTAAATTTTGTCAAGTTTTGATTTATTTTTCTCCACAAATAAGTCTCTTTAAGTGCCAGGACAGATAAAGTAAATATGTCTGAGTATAAAGGTGAGGGTGAAAATCCTGAAAGTGGTATGGATACCAAATATTTATTTGAAACGTACAGGGAACCACAAGGCATTTCTTCTGTGACAGATTCAGAAAAGACGCTACCTCTTGATGAGGATGAAAATGTAACTGAAAATGTAAAAATTGAAACGAAAGAAATGCCAGGCAGAGATAGATTCGATTTTCTATTTGAAAAACTTTTCTGTAAGTTGGAATGTGACAAGATAGAAATGAAAGAAGATATAAATAAAAAGTTAGATGAGAATAAAATAGAAATGAAAGTAGAAATGAATAAAAAGTTTGATGAAAATAAAACTGAAATGAATGAGAAGTTTAAAGAAAATAAAGAAGAGATGTATAGAAATAAAATGGAGATACAAGCCGCCTAGCCGTAGTAAAGTCGATGAATGAGAAAATTGATGAAAGAATTAAAGCTTGTAGAATGGAAATGTCTGCAATGAACAATAAAATAAATGAAGATATGAAACAAAGTGTTACACAGATCAATGAAAAAATAGAAGCAAATGAAAAGAAGTGTAAGAATAGCAGTGAATTCTTGATAGACGAAATGAATCAGAGGGCCAGGGTAACAAAAGAAAATTTTAAACATGTAGAAGAAAGGATTGGAGGACAAGATGAAAAAATACAATTCTTGGAACTGAAGGTGGACAGTAGTGCCATGTCAGTTCAGAAAGATGTTCAAAGTTTAACAAACAAGTTTGAGGACTGTAGAGTTAAATATGGTGCATGCACAGACTCTCTTTTAAAGCTACAGGATATGACATTAAATTGTCAAGATACAATTAAGAATTTGAAAACGAGAGTTGAACAAGGTACAATTACACCTTGTGTTGTACCGCAACAGATATCAATTGGTACGGAAAATATACCAAAATTTTCTGGGTATAATAAAGACAACCCAATGGCATTTCTTAAAACTATAAAGACATATATTCGTGGTATTAATGATGATATGTCAAAATTACATTTCATGAGAGGGTGTCTTAGAGATTATGCGTTATTATGGTACGATATGGTAATTGATGAGGTACAGACGTACGAAGAATTAGAAAATATGTTTATTAGACAGTACTGGGGACAAACTCAGCAAAGACGCATTAGACATGACCTTACCTTTGGAAAATATCGTTCCATCACGTCTAGAGAAAATTATGTTATTCGGAAATATTCTTTCTTGAAACATATACAACCTGTGATCCAGGAGTGTGACATTGTTACCCAATTAGCTAATCATTTTGAGCATGAGGTAGTACAAGCAGTTGCTTTACAGGGTATAGACACCGTTGAGCAACTCTTGGAATTGGTAAAGCGTCTGGACGACGTGGAAGATAGGAGTGTACCTCAGAATAAAAATGGGTATAAAACAGGTAACAATGGTAACTATTATAATCCTCAGCAAAGATATAATGGTAATAACCACAATCACCAACAAAGGTACAATGGTAATCGGTATCAGAATAATAGTTACCAGGGAGGAAGGGTGGAGAATGGTAACAACAAGAATATGAGTAATAGTAGTAATGGTAATGATAATAATTGGAGACAGGAGGGTCATGTAGCAAGGAAATATGGGAAAAATGAAACAGAAGATACCCGAGGATTTAATAACGTAGTTATAGAAAATAAAGAAAATAAAACAGAAGCTGTGATGAAAGATGCGTCAAGAGGAGCAATAAAGAAGGACCTGGATTTTTGGTAGGTCCAACCAAAGGGAGAAAGAAGAAACAACGAGGCAAGAGAAACGTCGTAGATTTAAGTAATATAACCACTGAATTTCCACTGGTAGATGTTAAAGTAGGGGATGTATATGGGGTAGCTGTAATAGATAGTGAATTAGAATTGTCACTTTTAGATGGGGGATTATTTGATAAAAGGTTTGAAAAATTAGGTTTTTACAAGCGAGATAATGTATTTTGTATAAATATAGAGATGGGGGATGTAGAACTTGTAACACAATTTATTGTTACACCAAGATTAAAATATTGCTGCGTACTTGGGATGGATTTTTTGAGTCTATATACATCGAAATTGGAAAGGGAAAATAGAACCTTCCACAATAATAAAGTAAACATGTCTTGGGACAAAGGCGCTCAAGATGATAAAATATTAGTTAATAATTCAATGATTAATAATTTTGATAGGGACCTCACTTTAAAAATAAATAATGATAGTTTGATTGACAAGGATAAAGGTTCACACCATGTGGATGATCTTCAAAGGGAAGAGTCCATGTTTGCCACGGGTGACATAAATAATAAATGTACACACCATGTGGAGGGTCTTCAAAAGAAAGACGCCACGAAATATATGGGTGACATAATAAATAAATGTTCACACCGGGAAATAAATATGGGTGACAAAAATTTGATTTGCAACAAACAGATTAATAATGATAATGTGAGTGATCCTTTGACAAAAGATGTTAAATTATTTAATGGTAAAGTAGATTTAGCAGTAGACTATGATAATTGTTTTAAAACAGAAACGACTCATCCATCTTCCCATAAGCAGAAATTAAGTGTTCAATTTAAAATTAAAAGTTTGTTAAAAGATGAAATTATTGAAAATTTAGTATATAATTTAATGAACCCCATCACAGTAGTAATTAAGGAATATTTAGATTATTTAGAAAACATTGAGAATAATAAATTAAGTTTATGTTTATTTCAATCAATAAAACAACAGCTACAACTCCCCAAATTAATAGAAACATTATTGTTAATAAGTACTAATGCAAAGTGGTTTGTAAACGTTAATTCTCTTTGGTTGGTACAGCTATATAAATGTTTCATGAAATTATATCCAATAGTGGTAAATTTATTAGTGAATTTAAATAAAATTGTTCATAAGGAACAAAATATTTTACATTATGGGTATGTAAAGCCCGTACAGCACATATTAAACCCACATGATGAAAATGTGTCACATCATGTGAATGATAAAATGATTTTACAAGAGGGTGTGAAATTTATATGGACCCATGCGAGAATAGAGGTTTTGGATGCAGTTGAAAAGTACCCACAGCCCAGATACTTAAAGATGTTAAGAAGTTTTCCCAAAATAGTGGACTACAATTGCCACTTCATTTTAAGGGAACTCGATGATGCAATTACAATATTTGTAATACCTATGAAAGGTGTAAAATTTAAAGAATTTAAGTACACTTTTGTATATATAGTTATAAGTAGTTTCATTATTTTAAGTGTTTTAAATGTTATTTGTTTAAACTTTCTCGTCATGAAGGGAGTGAAGTTTAAAATAAACTCCAAGAGTTTTGCATATTTACTCCTGACTTGTATATAGATAGAATAAGCATATTATAGGGAAATTTCATGTCTCTATGCTTTATATCAATAATATTGTAAATAATGTATAAGTATATTAACTGGTATTTATGGGAAATCTTGAATTTATACCATTGGCATTAGCGATTCTCGCTTATAAATCGCAGATATTCCCATAGGGATATTTATGCAGTGATCTTGAATAAATAATAATATGTAAATAAATAAGTATAATCAAGATCACTTTAAGTTTTATTTAAATTAATTTTTATTTTATTCATTTTTACCTTGATATGTATAAATATTCACTATATTGATAATTTACGAAAACTTTATTTTTATTTAAGTAAAACAATAAAAGGATCTTAGTAAATTTTTATAAGGTTATAATTTTAAGACGTATTAAATGTTACGGGTAAAGGATCGAGCAGGTGTTTCTCGCACAAACACGTCTGGCTTTGGCAGGGATCGACCGGGTGGACCGGCACAAAAAGTATTGTTTATCAGGTGTACGGCTGAGTCATAAACGTATAGACGAATTTATATTCGCATGTTTGTTTACCTTTTTCAAGGATCATATATACGCTGTTTCCCCATGCGACCGATAAGAGCAGCACCGTCGATTTACAATTTTGGAAGTGGATTCGTGTTTGCCGAAAGTGGCCGGATGTTTTTATAAAGAAATTTAAGCATAAAAGCGCGGACGGATAAAATTTCCGGAATTGCTGGTGAAAACCGCAATATTAACTAGTCTAAAAGTAGGTAATAGACCACTCCCTCCTTCTTTTTAAAGGATTATTTTAAAATCCGGACTTAGAATAAATTTTGAGATTTTCGATACTTATAGAATTTTTACAAGATTCTACACTTATAATATTTTTATTTTTAACATGCAGCGCGTATCACATTGAAATGTCTAAATGTATCTGAATAATTACTTATGTATGAAAATACTTTTATTTATGAACTCGGTTTTGAATTTATTTAATTTCATTTTATTTTCTTTTTCCTAGAGAGTTTTGTTTTGCATGTAGGGGTACTATGCCATACATTATGACAAAACCTTCTAGCATTTGTAATGATAACTTTGAATAGCATAATCATTTTCTTTTCCGTATAATTTATTTTTCTTTTAAATTTATTCATCCTACAAAAGATATTTGAAATTAATAATTTTGTTTTATGTGTATATAGGTTATATATAAGTGAATAAAATTTTTCATTGAGAATTATGGAAGAGTTTAATACGATGTATGAAGAGTTAAGGTGATTAAACAATATTTGTTATAAATGTGTGTATAGTGGCGTCTCAAAATTCTTTATTTGTAGTGGTGTTTTTGTATTGGAATTTCGTGAAAAAGGTAAAGTTTATTTTCTTTTAATGTATATATATTATTTCTTTTGATATGAGAATTAAGTATGTTTTGTTGTATTTGGGTGTTCAATATTAACGTGTTGAATAATACATCAGGGATGTGTGAAATGAATTATGTCATTATTTAATTCATAGCATGGAGTCCTGGTGAATTTGAAATACACGAATTGGTCTTGGTGGTACTGCGTTTGGGAGCGAGAAAAGGCACCAGGCAGAACTAATCAGGGCTGAGTTAATTTATTGAATACGTAGATACATTATTTTATTTCATTTTATTTATTCAATTTAAAAATTTATATATTCCTTAAGGAGTGTGCGCATTGTGATGTATGTTCGGGTTGCGTCCGACGAGCTGAAAATGACATGCTCGTAGGGTGGAACTTTGGGATACTCATCTGTGTGAATTTGTTATCTGATGGTACTGTGTTGGGAGCGAGAAAAGGCGCCGGACAGGACTAATTAGGGCAAAGCCACTTCCTTAATGTCTATATTTTGTTATCAAATAGTAGACCGCACAATTTTTATTCATTTTTATTTACATTCCAGTACAATTCATCACGGGTAATTTATTTTATTTTTGATTGTTTACATTTATCTATGACAAATATTAATAATAATAATCACGTTCACATTTTAGATATAAGCTGGCACGACATGATGATTTCATTTATTCTTTATTTCTTGTAATATTTTATTGTTTATGATGTATAAATTTGAATTATGACCGAATATTGATTTTAGATGTGTAAATATTTGTAGATTAAAATTTTTGAATTCATTTAAAATTATCTTATTTTAATAAATTAGATGTTAAGATTTATTTTGTATTTTATTTCTTTACCTGACCTGGAGATGATTAAAGAGAAGGAGAATCAAGTCATATTTTCTGCCCCTGAGAGAACTATTTATTTTCAAACTGAGCTAGTTACATGTAGAATGTTTTGCTTAACCTACCTTTCAGCAGAAAGTTCACCGTATCATAGTCTAGCATAAGGCCTAGCACTAGGATGCGTGCTTGACTCTCAGTTACGTATTAATTAAGTAAATTTAATTTATTTTATATATCTATAAATTTGTAAGAGTCACAGCAATATGTGAAATATTTTCGTGTTACATAATGTACATAAGCTTTTATAATACTTACTCCAATCGAAAGTCATGTTCCATGTTGAAAAATAGCAATCTGCATTTTACAACTCCTCTGTCGAACCACGTGTGCAAATGTACTATACAACGCATGTGTTATTGGAAAGTTTGTAGCTTGTAGTACACACAACTGCCGCCATAAGTTCGCTGTTTGTATTACCGATTGTTCAAGACGGGTAAGAAGAGACCTGTATAAGTGTGACATACATGTAACGCTAGGCACTAATGGGATTTAACCCATTAGTTTTTTTTTCATGTATTAATATATAGATTTCAGGAAGTCATCTATTGAATAAAAACTGTGATGACTTAAAATATCCAACTATTTTTGTAAGAAACTTCTCACTCTCTTCCAGATAATTCCTGATTTTATTATATAGTTTTGGGTCTCAGTTGCCTACCTAGTCTTGGGTTGTTTGTAGGCGGTGATATGGAATCTGCAACTCTTCTCTGTGGTGTATTGAGTAATTATGATGCTCTTCATTCAATATATAATTATCTTGTTTCTTTCCTACTTATTTAATACAAGTTAGTTTAAATAGGCTAGGAGAGGTAAGTATTCTTTGTTGTTTAAATTGTTCATTACATTTAAGCGCATATTTCAAATTACATTTCTGGTTACTTTTTTGTAGGTGGAAGATTCTTACTGGTGTAGATGACGTTCTCCAAAACCAAAAAACCTTTCGCCCTGATGTTTTCTATAAGTCCCCAAATGAAAAATCAAAATAAAGAGATTTCTGAACAAACATGACACAGACCTAAATAGTTATGGAAAACTCCAACAAGACATGAACAACCAATGCAAACGCGCGTACGAACATGTCTACAAATAAATTTCATTAACGAGCAACTTTATAAAAATGTTTCTCCCTGATTTTCCCTAATACCTAATCAAATTCAAGAATGCCGTCGGTGACTACTGTGGAAGTTATACACTATGTATAAGAAAGTAAAACATATAAAATGACAACAATACTCGCTGACAAATGACTATGAATTTGACAAGCTTCATCGCAAAATCATGGTAAGGTTGATATAACGATGATGCGGCACGTCAATGTTATTTGCTCTTATTGTATATCATTGGGTATAGTTCGCCTAAATATTCCTAATTTAATTTAACGTTTTACTATGCCATAATTAGTTTCCAACTTGAAACGGCAACCTATCAATGTTTTCTCTTTATTCAAATATTTACGGTACCGTTTACGTGACTGTCAATAACAAATCATATTTATTAAAATATTTTGGGATCGTCTAATAATAACCACAGGCAACATTATTTACTTATTAAAATTTCTTCATTTTACTTCTGAGATTTACTTATTTTTTTACAGTAGTTTACTTCTAGTTATACTGTAAAGGAATTTTTGTTTAGGTAAATAAGTAAATACATACTATACGGTGTTCATAATAATTTGTTATTTTATTCTGATATGTTTATAATACTATGTACAAAATTAAATTGTTAGAAATATATATATATATACAGGGTTATGATAAAGTAACGCACAAAATTCATAAAACGTACAATGTTCATTTTTGAAAAAAATGCAAAAACACGTCAAATAGTTTATTTTATTCCGCGTCTTTTAACATAAGTCAAAAAAATAAAACGTTAAATTTGTCAAAGTTATGACGTCATCAATATTTTTTTTAAACATGAAGCTTGGTTTTTTTTACTTTATTTGATAAAGCTTGTTTTTCTGCATTATAAAGAAATAATTGAAGTAGGGGTCACATAAGAAAAAACTGAGAGAATTAATAAGAAAACAAAATAAACTTTATTATAGTAATAACATTTAAATTAACCAAACAGTCCATTAAACCAAAACGATTTCTTACAGGAATTGTTCAAACTGTGTCCCGTTCACTATCTGACATAGTTTGAACAATTCAAATAAACTATTTGACGTGTTTTTGCATTTTTTTCAAAAATGAACATTGTACGTTTTATGAATTTTGTGCGTTACTTTATCATAACCCTGTATATATATATATATATATATATATATATATATATATATATATATATATATATATATAATATATTACAATTCTTTGCCAAAATATACAAATGTATTGAAAAATTCAAAAGATTCTTGGTAGTAGTGGCATACAATGAAGTAAAAGTAATAACAATATGACAACTGGTTGTTAATTAGAAAACAATGACAAATATAAAATGCAAATCACAATGTATAATTGAAAGTGTAATCAAATAAGCAATAGGACAGTCGGGATTACTTATATGGTCACATCAAAAGGCTTGGGATTTACCACAAACTGTTCAGTCAATGCAATTATACAAATAACAACGACGCAACTATGTAATGAAAAATTAAGAGTAGAACTGTTGATATTATATTAATATAGAATGTAAAATCAGTCAATGTATAAATGTAAATGAAAGCAAATAAGCATAGGACAATCGCCATTACCCATGTAATCCTATCAAATCGGATTAGGTTCACCTAAACATGTACAATCTGATTGAAATACATAGACAATCAACGATGCAACTATGTATGTGTTAAGATGTATTTGTAGCTACAGACATATATGTTTCTACCTGACGAAACCAAACTAGGTAGAAACATATATGTCTGTAGCTACAAATACATCTTAACACATACATAGTTGCATCGTTGATTGTCTATTGCTACCATAATCTTTGGCGATACTTAAAAACGTATTAAATGTTATAAAATAAATTTTAAAAACCCCTCACGCTCCTATCTACGCCGATGAAAAAAGGATTTTACTCATAAATTCCTTATTTTAGGGGCATTTTTTGCTCTCATTCTCGGGCACTTCTCGGGCGTAAACAGGTGTTGCAGTTCACCATATGAATTAGTGCTATTCAGTAAGCGTGTGTTGTTTACATTACTTCTTTCCTCCGTTGCAACTTCGTCGTAGTTTAAACCGGTGATGTCCGCGCCCTAGTTATCATTTATTTAGATCTAGAACGTTGTTTATGTTACTTTTTCTGATATGAAAATGAATTGTCAGTGATTCCAAAATTTATTACAAAGTCAGTAAAATATCGTTACAGAATGCCAAAATATCGCACGTTCGTCACTTAGCTTTGCTAAAACATACACAGAAATAGTTTCTATGCAGAGAATTTCGATAGCTTACAAAATTTCGTTATATGTTTAAATGACGATCTTCGAAGTATTTCTGAGTGCAAGGAACTAACACAAATCCCAAATATAAAAAATCAGTTGTTATTCCTTCAGGAACACTTTGGAAATTTGCCTAAACTAATCACATATTTTGAAAATCGAAATCTCAAATTAAAAGATGGATTAACCACATTGATGTGGCTATTAATAATTTCAAAAGTATTCAAGTGACTTCGGATGTGACCTTCGGCAAAAGTTAGACGCAGTTTTTAATATAAATCCAGATTTAATAACATTGCGGCAATTGTGTATGCTAAATACGCTGAAATAAAAGAATATTTCCAGTACGCACCTATAACCAGTTGCGATGTAGAAAGGACGTTTTCTATCTACAAGGATGTACTTAATACAAAGAGAACAAGTCTTACAGAAGAAAGAATGAACAAATAATAGGGTATTTTGTATTTTATAGATCACCAGCCTTTACCTTGTTATCCAATTATATAAATAAAATTAAAACCTCTTTAAAAATACAACATTTCAAAAGTGCGCCCATGGGCGATGAGTCATCAACTGTACGTGTCCGCGCCCTAGTTATAATGATAGTTCAGGAAATACGTTTTTAAAATAATCGAAATACATAAAATTATTTTTTCTATTGGAAACAATAAGTTAATAAAAGTTTAGATATGATTGATTGTTTGATATTACAATATAGCTTATAAACTATAAAACTGCAAAATAGGAATATTTAAAATTTTGAAACATAAAAATGAAATACATTGACAAAGTCTTTGCGATATTTCATAAGAGCGACGTTAGTATGTATTTATACTAAAATTAATTAAAATGTAACCGTATAAGTTTGAGAAAGGAAATTAATTCATGAGTATCTAAAGATATTATAATGCGAGAGACAGCAAAAAAAAGATGTGATTTATACATAATTTTTGATATCTTTAACTGAAACTCATAAAATTGGTGTCTGACGAATAATTTATATTAATCCGGAATAAATTATATTATGTGATTAAAAAGGTTGTAAAAGGGCGTTAATTCACCAACATTTTACTGGATTAACACTTTGTGTAAGGTAATGTAAATACTCATTAATAGATTATTTCAATAATTAGAATTCAAAGATGAGGTTTGCGAGTTTTTCGTTTTAATGTTTGATATTGTAGTTTGATTACTTCGTGTTGACTTTTCAACGTTCCTCGATCTAATTTTTCTTTCTCCTGTAAAAATTGACTCTCGTTTAATTTGTTAAATATTTTTTGTTTTTTTTAACATAATTTTACATAATTTTTGTTTTGTGTAATTTTCAACACAGTCATATATGCCATTTAATTTTCTTTTATTTTTAGGTATCATTTCTGTACTGGCTGCACAAGCTGTATGTATATACATGGGCTTCTATATACAGGGTGTTACTAAATATCATGTACATAAGGAAGGGGGTAACTATTTGGTTTATTTTGTGCCTAAAATTTCATATAAACATAGGCCTGCAAACGCTTCGTTACCAATATGCAGGGTGTTGAAATTTCAAGAATTTTTCACTTTTTACTGTATAGCTCCTGCAGTTTTTGAGATATTTTGTTCAAATTTGGAAGGTAGGTTACGCTATAAGGCCTGCATCATTAGCCATGCCAAATGATTATGTAAATCTACAGGGTAATAATTTTTTCGGGGTCATGCCCTCTTTTCTCACCCTGAACTTTTTTGCGATGCGCCACTGCTAGATTCTAAAATACGCAATAAATTTTCTGTCTTGTTTAGAAACTTTTTGATCTCTTGTATTTTTTTCTTATCTCTGACCGTTATCGAGAAAAAAAATAGAAAACAATTTTCTGTAATTCTCCAGAGAAAATTAATTTTTTTAAAATGGTCTAGTAGGCTCTGGCTTTATTCAGATAATCACATGAGTTTATTAATTTTAAGAGTTAAGGTGCTGCTACCTGTTAAAAAATAGGATGACCCGGTTTTCGTAGTGAAAGTGTCCTCCTTCAACCCTTATACAGGCGTCTGCTCTTCTTCTCATTGATGCTCGCACTCTCTCAAATACTCCTGGAGTATTTCTTATCGTTTCAAATCCATCGATTATTCGATTTCGTAAGTCATCAACAGTATTCACAGATGTTGTATACACTAGAGATTTGAGATGTCCCCACAAAAAAAAATCTAGACTATTTAAGTCAGGAGACCTAGGGGGCCATGGCTGAGGTCCACCTCGTCCTATCCACCTATTCTCATATACTTCATTTAAATACTCCCGAGCCAAAATAGAAAAATGTGATGGGGCGCCATCGTGCATATACCACATTTGATTTCTAAGTAAAAGGGGCAAGTAATAAAGGCAATTCATTCTGCAAAAACAGCCTGTATGACTGACCAGTAAGTCGACCAGGCAAAAAACAAGGACCAATCAAATTATCTCCAATTATACCACCCCATACATTTAATGAGAACTGTTCTTGAAAATGCGTTTCTACAATTTCATGTGGATTTTCATCTGCCCACGTGTGGTTGTTGTGGAAATTCATAATTGAAGTCCTTGAAAAATTCGCTTCATCGGTAAAAAGGATTTTACAATCAAAAATGCGGTCTACTGCTAGCTTATTAAGGTACCATTGGCAGAAATCAAACCTTAAAGGGAAGTCTCGGGGAAGAAGAGCCTGCACTCTCTGAATGTGGTAAGGGTATAGCAGGGAAACACGTAGAATACGCCAAACCACTTGATGACTAATATTTAAATGTTCACTGATTTTTCTGGTGCTGGTGCGAGGATGTCTGTCTATTTCATTCAGAACAGCCTCTTCGATCTGTGGTGTTCTAACAGTACGTGGTTTACCTGCATCATTAGTATTCTTTTTAAAAGTTCCAGTTTCTCCAAGACGCCTATGAATATTTGAAAATATTCGATGATCGGGTATCATTCTATTGGGATAGCGCCCAATGTACAGACGCCTGGCTTCTCTTGCATTTCCATTCGCAAGGCCGTAGATAAAATGCATGTCAGCCATTTCAGAATTCGTGAAATTTGGCATATTTACAAAATTATAACGAGTATTTAAAACACTTTTACACCTTACAGTTTGCAATTTAAAACTTTACTTATACAGACACAAGTTACGATTTCTAATGTCAATTGTCAAATTAATAAACTCAAGTGATTATCTGAATAAAGCCAGAGCCTGCTAGACATTTTAAAAAATTTAATTTTCTCTGGCGAATTACAGAAAATTGTTTTCTATTTTTTTTCTCGATAACGGTCAGAGATAAGAAAAAAATATAAGAGATCAAAAAGTTTCTAAACAAGACAGAAAATTTATTGCGTATTTTAGAATCTAGCAGTGGCGCATCGCAAAAAAGTTCAGGGTGAGAAAAGAGGGCATGACCCCGAAAAAATTATTACCCTGTAGATTTACATAATCATTTGGCATGGCTAATGATGCAGGCCTTATAGCGTAACCTACCTTCTAAATTTGAACATAATATCTCAAAAACTGCAGGAGCTATACAGTAAAAAGTGAAAAATTCTTGAAATTTCAACAGCCTGCATATTGGTAACGAAGCGTTTGCAGACCTATGTTTATATGAAATTTTAGGCACAAAATAAACCAAATAGTTACCCCCTTCCTTATGTACATGATATTTAGGAACACCCTGTATAAATGTGGAATTATTTGTCAAGAAAGGTTCCATTACTTCTTGATTTCCGTGTGCTACGGTCTCTGTTGAAATATCTATATTGGCTGGTATTGTTATTAAGGGTCCAATTCCTTCAAGAACAACATCTCTTTATCTTTCTCACTCTTATATCAAAATCACGTCTTATCTAAAAAAAAAGACTTGTATTTTTGAAATATTAAAAAGTGTTATTTGTGTACCACCACCTGCTTTAAATATTTCCATTCGAGCGAGAAACTTTTGTAATGAGCTTTATTTGTAAATTAAATTACTTGAAAACATAAATATTATCCTGGGCTTTAATTTTTGCCATATTCTGCTTTCACTCGTTGTGGATGAACTAAAAGCTTCAGTGACTCTTATCTGTACTTTTTTCCCTTTAAATGGTGTTTCATCTGTTTTTTTATTTTCAATAATATTAAAATTTTGTTGGGAAACAATAGCATACAATAGGTCAATCAGTGTCACTGATTTATCCATTTCAATGACACTGATTGACCTACAGAATGCATATTCTTGACGATAACTGTTGATTTTGATGTTAATAATAGAAGTAATATACCTTATTCTTTGGTAACGCCGTGGTGATATTTTGAAATTTTATTGTAATTGCCTCTTCAAGTTCATCGAGATTATGCAGTCTGTTCCGAAACACTTTGTTTTTAGATGGTCAAACAGAAAAAAGTCCAGTGGGACCAGTGGTGTCGTCCAGGAGAATTGGACGACCATCGATTTCAACTAATCAATCAAGCGCAGTATGTGCAGTTGCCTCATCTTGTTGGGAGTACCCCGGGGTTAATTCATCTTTGTGAAGGCTGTTAACGAAGGATTCCAACATTTGCTCTCGGTATCGTATTGCGTTAATTGTATCATAGAAAAAAATTCGTCCAATAATCCGTCTTTTCGACATTGCAACGCAATCACCGACTTTGATAGGATGGAGAGTATTTTCAACAAAAACATGTGGATTCTCTGTTGACCAGGTACGGTAATTTTGAGAGTTGATATACCCGGACAAATGGATCCAAGCGTCATCCGAAAAGGGTGTGCGATTCAAGTCTTCTTCATGTAATATTTCATTAAACCAGTTACATTAATTTAATCTCTGCCCAAAGTGATTGCGTAAATGTTGTAGTACAGAAACTTTATATGGGTGTGGGAAACTTTGCTGTGTGCTGTACCAGCAACATAATTTATAAAAATAATGATACTTTTTATTATATTTAATATATTCACTTATTTCTTAACAGCACATACTTTCTGAGTACGCGTGAGTTCTATCAGTGTATTCAACCTTCTTTTCACCTGGTAAATCTCTTGCTTATTTTCTTTTATATAGGGATAAGGTTATAGTTTGTATTAAAGAAAAATCTGAGTCTATATAAAAACATAATTGTATATTTTATTCAACATTTTAAGAATAGATAGCATCGCTATACTATATCCACCCAAGAATTATAAAAGAAAACATAATTGAAAGAAAACATTCATACCGTATTCTCGGTTGTAATGTTTTGTAGAATAAATATATCGATAATGCTTAATCAAAAATAAAAATATTATCCTGTTTTAAAACAAAGAAAATTCAATTGAATATCAGTATTCTGTTAATATTGTGCTAATTCTATTCCATCAGAAACATTATATTCGCGCGTAATGTTCTGATAATCATAGAACTTCACAATGGTCAATGTTCGGAGGAAAAGCTTGAATTTGATCACTGGTAACAACCATTCGCACGCATTGCGACCAGCGTCTCAAAATCCGCCACCCAGAAACATTTCCCTTTTCTAAATGTCTATTTTAATTTTTAAATTTGAAATCAAAAATGAATTGCGAGAATTAATGATACTTGATAAAGTGTTAGAAGATATATATTCGCACGTTATATCCTCTTAACACCCAACACCATTAATAATCCTATTTGTGTTGTATATAAAAAAAACTAATGAATTAATTGATAAATTTCTGTATTAAAAACTTACTTTGTATCGTTAAACACCTCTTCAAATTGTGCCATAGGCATCTCCATTTTTTAAATACAAAAAAATATTCACAAAGAAAATTTATTATAATGAATGAAAATTAGATAAGGTAAAATTAATATGCTAATACAAAATGAATGAATTTACATTTAATCGTGGTGTATCTGACCCTACGATTAATTCTTTATTTTAAAGTCTTTATCTTTCGAAGTCGCAGTCAGTATCAGTCTAATATTGTTCATTCCTGTCTTTGAATTTATACCCGGGAAAAAAATCTGTAACGCCTGTTACGCTACCACCGAACTAAAATTTAGGTTGTCACCCTGCATCATCTGTAAAATCTCTATCCCCAAGTTGCCATCGTGACACCAACACACACGCACTTATTGTCTTTGACAGTTCATTCACGTAAACGTCAACACACTGCAAATTGTTTGCTTATTTAAAAGTCTTATTCCCTAAACTATTCGGTATCTTCAAAAGTAGGTATATTTTTTATTAATACAATTCTTCCTTGTATTTGTTTATGAAGTTGTTGCCTTTTTCATCATTCGTCACATATTTTCTTTTTCCATTAACTAACACAATCCTTACTTTTCTTTTATTTATTTCAGTATTCGGTAAAATTGGAAATATATTATAAATAACAGGTACTCTTCTTCCAACATTATTCGTACTATCACGATCCGTCTGGCCTGCTATTTCGTCGCTGGTTTCGACCCAAGATTTTTTCCAATGGTGGTCTGTAAAAAAACTACAAACAAAGTTTATACCATATTTTCTTTTTGTAGGTCATCAAACCATACGAGTCTTTCTACAGTTTATGAAACATAGTGCTACACACACAAATTCATGAATGTATATTTTGTTTGTTCAGCTGTCTTTTATATAAAAACATTATTGCTGATCGTTCCGTGTTAAGATATACTTATATCCTTTTTCTGTCTATAATTTTAAGTGAAGGTAAATTTTATTCTTTAAATATGATTTATATAAATCCCTCTTATAAAGTTTTATTACATTGTGCACGTTTTCAAATTCAAGCTTTTCCTCCGAACATTGACCATTGCGAAGTACTATGATTATCAGAGCATTACGTGCGAATATAATGTTTCTGATGGAATAGAATTAGCACAATATTAACAGAATAGTGATATTCAATTGAATTTCCTTTGTTTTAAAACAGGATAATATTTTTATTTTTGATTAAGCATTATCGATATATTTATTCTACAAAACATTAGAACCGAGAATACGGTATGAATGTTTTCTTTCAATTATGTTTTCTTTTATAATTCTTGGGTGGATATAGTATAGCGATGCTATCTATTCTTAACATGTTGAATAAAATATACAATTATGTTTTTATATAGACTCAGATTTTTCTTTAATACAAACTATAACCTTATCCCTATATAAAAAAAATAAGCAAGAGATTTCCCAGGAGAAAAGAAGGTTGAATACACTGATAGAACTCACGCGTACTCAGAAAGTACGTGCTGTTAAGAAATAAGTGAATATATTAAATATAATAAAAATTATCATTATTTTTATAAATTATGTTGCTGGTACAGCACACAGCATAATTTATTGGCGCCCAACGTGGGGCAATATGTAAGTTTGTTTTCTGTGCCTTATGAACACTTCCGTAGCAAATACTTACAATTTAAATACATAATGCTGCATAACAAATTACGTTTAAGTTAATTAAATTTTTTGCTAGTTTGAGCAGACAGTTTTCGTACAGATTTTGTGGGACTAACTTCCATTCGCTGCTGAATGTCTGCAATAACATCTTCAGTTAAAACTGTTGGTGCTTTTTCAGGTTTACGTTTACAAACACTTCCTTTTTCCTTAAACCTCTTAATCACCCTATTGCGATGACGAGTAAATGTGTCCAAGTTTATATCCAGATTTGCATATTCCGTTACAAATTGCTGAAAACACGATCCCAATGAATGCTTCCATGGTCAATCCTCTTGCAATGATCCACTGCGAAAGTGCGAGATTACAACTTATCTTGTAGTGTCGTAAAAGACATGGGTATACCAGGTATATTGTCTTGAAATAGACAGAAAAGCGACAATAAAACAATGAAAATAAGAACGTGTAAGACGCTTCAATACATTATGGTTTTGACATTTGACATGTAAATTTACTATGGACAATTCACGGAAATAAATATCTCCTAGTTTTTGATAATACTGGAACTATTTTGTTGCCAAACCAGGACAGTTCAAAATGATCTCGTTGTATAAGAAGTGTTGTACTATAACAATAATTACATATTGTTATAATGAATCTTAAAATACATTTTTAAATCATACTTATAAAGCATCGGTCAACAACAGCATGTAACGTCACAGATTTTAAAGACGTCAAATACATACATGCAAAGGCTGTGTTAACCAATCTATGTCAATGTTCTTCGGTGCAACGAGATTAAATTTAATCTGGATTAACTCTTAACATAGCGTTAACTAACTCCGGTTAATAAACTTAACAACAGATGTTGGTGCAATCGCGCATTTTACATATCCATTATTAGAAAACATAAATTTGAGCGAAAATGTAAATTTTTTCATTCTAAAAATCTGAAAGTGCCAACATATCAGATTGCCCGTGGACGTCAGTTCCACACTGTATACTATGCGAACCGTGAAATTCGTCCCTGCCTGACCAAAATATATTACAACCGGGTCCCAACTCTAATCATATGAAGAATCTTTTACAACCTATTAATTTATTTTTTTAATAGTATTTTAACGGTTGCCACAAATGCAGGATAATAAATATTCCGGTGATTGTGACAGAAAATATAACGCTTTGCCAACCTGTTATATAATAACAATTCTAACTAATAGGTACGTGGTGATTATTGTTTAAATACATATCTAGATAATGAAATTTACTCATGCTAATTTCTATAAATGACACCTGAAGGTATCGTGTATCCTCTAATTATAATGAAACTCCATATTCAACAGTAAGTTTATTTTTTGTTAGTAAGTTTCCTTTATTGAATCGTTTAGTCTCATCAAAGAACATTATTGCTTTCTAATGGTTACCAGGCTATTTTTCCCATGGATATTATGTTTGTATAACATATACCATAAACAATGTCTGTAGTCGTTAGCATTGATAAGATATACATATATATATATATATATATATATATATATATATATATATATATATATATATACTATACTAGTATACAGAAAGGAATCTGTAATACTAATAAGTGAGATTGAATTTTTTGCCCTCTAGCATGTATAACATAACTAATATGATAGGCTAAATAAATTTCTGATGCAATTGCAATCTTCTATTTCCTAGAATTAAAATTTTAAAAAAATATTTGTAATATCGACACCTAATGCCAAAGATGGATTATTGTTTTTGTATGAGCGTTTCAAATTACTACACAAAATTGTTCTAAATTGTTTTAAATAGCCTTGTCTTCTTAGAAAAATAAGCCTGTGGGTAAGTGTGTAAATTCAAGTCCAAATTTAAAGATTTTTTTTATAAAAGTTATTCAAAATCCTAAAATAAATTATTCTATTCTCATAAATCTCTATAGAATGCATACTTTGCGAGGTATTCGAAAGAAAGTGCTACTCGCTAAGAGTAAAAGTGTTACTTCCGGTCCGAATTTTGAAATTTCATTTATACAAAAAGTATTCCAAATCCAGCTATAAACACTTTTGTACTCTTGATAAATATCTATATAGAATGCATTATTTACGACATATAATAATAAAAATCGCCTTTCGATAAGAGTAAAGGTGTTACTTTCTGTCCCAATTTTGAATTTTTGGTATTGAAAATTAAG
The DNA here is from genome assembly GCA_963170755.1 of Amphimallon solstitiale. Taxonomy (NCBI): domain Eukaryota; kingdom Metazoa; phylum Arthropoda; class Insecta; order Coleoptera; family Scarabaeidae; genus Amphimallon; species Amphimallon solstitiale. Next base: position 80,571,651 of record OY720676.1, on the reverse strand, counting down.
TTCTAAATATTTTTATACTCGTAACATACCTGTATAAAAAGCATGATTTGCGAAATATTCGCAAAAAACTGATTTTCGATAAGACTAAATGACTTACTTCCAGTAGGAATTTCGAAAAACTTTTTTAATAAAATTCTTCTCAAGTTCAAATTTGAGTACGTATGAATTCTTTATAAATTTGTTTAAACTTAGTAGTTAATGGAATATTGGCAAAATTCAATTTTTTCACAGACTTCTTACTACTACTTCCGGTCTACCGATTTTATTGAAAATCTACTCAGATCTCAAGAGGAAGATTATACTTGTAAATACAAAACTTGGAATTGATAGATATAGCCGTTTGATCGCTAGCGTGATCACACACACACTCATAAACAGAGAGAGAGAGAGAGAGAGAGAGAGAGAGAAATTTTTTAAAAACCACTTTTTCGGTATCATCTCGAAGTCGAAAATTTCGTCATCACAATACTTGCTTATACTACGTATCAGAAAGTAAAAAAGAAATAAATACTTCCTTAACAAATACAAAAGAAAAGATAGAGCCTAGATAGTGTTGTAAAAGTGAAAATGATTATCTCCCACTTTTGTTGAAATGAAGTAATAAATAAGTCAAGCACAACCTAATAATAGTTTATTGCACAGTATAAGAAGAAAATGTAGAAATACGCGAATAAGTAAAGAAATGGAGTTTGGTCTTTTACTTTTTATGATAGTGTAACGAAAACAAGTCCACAAAAAATAAAAGAGTAAACATAGGCGCGACGCACCGTGAATAAGTCGTGGATCATCCGCATACATGTAATGTGTGCGCGACAGAAAGTCTGTCGTATGTTCTACAAACATCGAGAGAAATAGAGAATTTTCGCGCATATTTCCAGAGTCTTATATGCCGATATAAAAAAAGCGGTCGGTGCCCTGAAAGAATTCATTCATTCAGTAGTATTCGTACGGCACAAATAAATATAGTGAGCGGTGCAGTTTTTATTATAGTGCAATAAAGACATAAATATTACAGATGTAAATAGTAGCGAGAGAAATAAATACGTGTGTTAATTTAAATCGTAGTAGTTTTAAGTGCGTTACATTTATTTTATATTTTTATATTGTGATTAGTTTTAAGTGTATAAATATACAGACAGTTTTAAAACATTTGCACGAGTTGTTTATTTCGAACCCGAAAACGCAACAATAGTATTTTTATTCACTGTTCTTTTAATTGGTGCCTTACGTATTCATAACAATTAAACATAAATTAACAGATGTAAACAGATAGACGAAGAACATTACAAAAGAATTAAAATGCCTGGATGCGGTTATGATAGCAAAGACAACCTAGAGATTCACAAAGAAATCTAGTTTTCGAACTATGTTCTACTACTAGAATTACAAGGCAATAATTCTGCTGGAATTAGAATTTCTCAGTAGGGCAGTATAGAAGTCAATTTTAATTCTTTTGAATAATAGTCACATTAATCGTTGGAAATTGAATAACATGCGTTTTGCCCTCTTCATTTGAATGTAATTTCTGAACTACGTATATGTTCTTAACATTCCCATTTCAGTAATATCTTTTTTGTTATCTTATACTTGGTATTAATAGGTGACCGTTAAGCATTAAATTTTAAATCAAATAAAAATCAGAATTCAAAATTAACACTAAAGTATTGCATGAAACTGTACACCACACTCAAAGCGAGGATCAACGAGTTGTGTATTCTTTGAAATACATAATTCTTTGAGGTAGTAGCCGTGCTTTGTTCGATGAAAATCCAACATAACATGTTTTTGTTCTTTTACAAATAATGTATTAGAATGAATCATATATGATGTGATATACATGTCCATACAAATAAATTACTTGGAATACATGAAAGTATATGTGCGATTTTAATAACCGGGGTTTTGATATTTTGCCAATTCTTTGATGATAAACGACAAATATTAATTAACACATTTTTCAGCCAATTATTTAGTCAGTGCATATAGTTTCTATATGCACTGACTAAATAATTACTCGAAAATTCATTTTCATTATAATATATATTAGGTACTTAAATTAAAATTATTATTGTATGGATCTGTATAATATATGATAAGTATATTATTTTATATTTAACAATATGAAAAAGTATATACATTTGTATATACAGGGTGAATCATTAGTTGCCGCTTCGTCGATTACTCTTTTGTGTTTTAAATAAAAGAAAAAACAATTAGTGCAAGATCCATGGTTGCTTGTGGCGCATATAGTAAAAATACTTTAAGCTCTAGACCACTTCCGGTTTCACCGGAAATGCACGAAACTTAATTTTTTTAAATGACTCACCCTATATATTTTTGGCTTCTCTTGTACTGCTTTAAATTGTCTATTCGACAGATTTTTCTTTTTCAAAATTGAGCCAATAGTTTTTGAGTTATTAATTTTTTTTGAAAATATTTGACCAAAACACGTGTTCAGAAAAAAATCATTTTCACATTGTTTTTAAAAGCAAAAACATTAACTTTGGTGGTGCTTGAAGCCAAGAAAATTCTGCATGATTTGGTAAAGTTGCACTCGACAAAACCTCAATAAACTTTGTTTTTTCAAAGCCTACTTCCTGAAATTTTCACATACCAAAAACGTATTTTTTTTAAATGGATCACCCAGTATTTTATTGAGGAATTTTGTTCCTTTTTTTATTCTCTTTCATTTTTGTTAACAATGTCCTATACCTATCTTTTGTAATTTCTGAGATAATCACTATAGGAGCAATTAGCGGTCAATTAAAGAACTACGAGCGCTGTTGTTCTATGCACCAAAATATTCGTTCAACCAATGGAAGGCAGGGATGGCGTCCGACTTTCTTAGTCAACTGTCAAACAATGTAAATGTTATATCCAACTATTCCAAAAGTAATAATTTTATAGAATGAAGAGCATCGCATTTCAATTTTTTAATTCCGGCAATGTCCAGTTGCAGTATTTCATTTTTAACACTGCTGGTTAACATCGAAATAAAATAAAGGTTATATTTACTGACATATTTGAAGATGGCTTCAAATAGTTTTAAAAATCCGTTCGTAGATAGCGAAGATACTCTCCTCCATTAACATTTTCATCAAAGAAATAAGGTACAATTATGTAATTAACCACTATTCCTCCCCACAGTTTTAATGACCAACGATTTTGAAAGCTTACGGGTGTGATAAAGTGGGGGATTTTTATAATAACGGAAATTGTGACCATGAACGTATTCACTTGAATAGAAGCTTTCGTTGGTAGACAACAAAAAATTGAGAAAGCCAAGATAATTTATCTGCTGCCAACTGACAAAAATGTAAGCGATTCTGAAAATTTCTTTCATCTAACCCTGTGTATGAATATGCTACGGGTGAATTTCGTATTTCCTAATTATCTGGATTCTCAAATTTGACTTACATCTAACTACCGACTAATTTTCGTAGTAGGGGAGACCGAGGTGGGTTGTGACAGAGGAGAGTTGTGACAAAGTCGATTTCTTGGAACTTCTGCCCGTTAGCGAACTGGCGAAGTCACGTACACATTGCTTTTTCCCGCGCCATTTAATGTAGTGCTCACCGCTAGCCCACAGGAAGTAGTTGCCTGTAAACTAAGTTTGGTTGAAAATAATTACCAAAAGTAAGTTTTTAGCAAATATTTTAATATCTTGTGATTCGATACGTATTACGTTAGTTTCATTATATCACATTTTCTAACATGCATTAACACTTCAAGTTTCCTAGCAGGATATTGTTTTTGTAAAATCGCTCCTTGTTTGGAGGTTAAGAGTCATTATTCTAACCGAAGCACGATTTTTTGCACCTAGGAGAATTGCGACATGCTGTCACAATTCTCCTAGCGTGTCACAATTCTCCTATTTCGATTTCTGTCAAGCAATAATAGTTTGTGGTATGACTTTGCACGTTGAATTATTATTTTATTGTTTCAGAATGCCCAATAAATATGTAAGAAAAACTAATAGGGGCACGTCTAGTGTCGAAATATATGAACTAGCCTTTGAAGAAGTAACCTTAAGGGGTGAAAGTCTTCGAAATGCTGCATCCTCTTACAATCTCAATTATATGTCATTACAAAGATATATTAAAAAGAAAAAGGCACATCAGGCTAACCTAACAGACAAACTTCCATCTGTTGGGTATGCTAGTCCGACGGTTTTTACAGCAGACGAAGAAAATACACTATGCGAATATTTGTTGACTTGTGCTGCATCTAATTATGGACTAACAACAAAAGAGACAAGAAAATTAGCTTACATGCTAGCTAAAAAGTATGATAAGAAATTTCCCGCATCGTGGGAAAAAAAAGAAATGGCAGGAGAGGTATGGCTCAAGCTGTTTATGGAACGCCATCCAAATTTGTCCCTAAGGTTGCCTCAAGCTACAAGTTTAGCTCGCGCCACAAGCTTTAACAAAACGAATGTGACTGCTTTTTTCGACAATTATACAGGTGTTCTGGCCAAGCACCAACTTGGTGCAAAAGATATTTGGAATGTCGACGAAACCGGTATTACGACTGTCCAGAAACCTGATAGAGTAATTGCGCGACGCGGTGAAAAACAAGTTAGTGCCATGACGTCAGCAGAGAGGGTAACTCTAGTGACGCTGGCTTTAGCTGGGAACGCCATTGGCAACTACATACCACCTATGTTCATATTTCCCCGTAAAAGGTTCCAGGAACATTTCATTCGAGATGGACCTGCTGGGTCGATAGGAACAGCTAACGGATCAGGATGGATGCAAGAGGACGACTTCCATTGTTTTCTCGAACATTTCAAGAATCATGTAAGGCCATCAAAAGAGCAAAAAGCTTTGTTACTTCTGGACAACCACTCATCACACATGGCTTTAAAAAACATTAAGTTTTGCAGAGAAAATGGGATAATTTTGCTTACATTCCCTCCACACTGTACTCACAAACTGCAACCAATGGATCGTGCTATTTTTGGTCCTCTAAAAAAGGCTATTAATACTGCTTGTGATAATTGGATGCACTCAAATGCTGGGAAAGTCATGTCTATCTATGATCTTCCGTCGATAACAAAAACTGCGTTTGATGTGGCGATTACGACAAAGAATATCTGCGCTGGTTTTGCTGCAACAGGAACGTGGCCTGTCAATACAGATATTTTTGGGGATTCCGACTTTCTGCCTAGCCAAGTCACTGATCGCATTTTGAGCAATCCAATGCCTGACCAAGCTTCAAATGTTGCAGAAGTGCCAGAAAATGTAGAAGAAAGAGCCGTTACCCCGAATCTATCAACTGATATAGCAGATAACGAGGACGTTACAATCGATGAAGATCCAGAAGCAAGAACCACTACTCCAAATAAATCTGCAGGTATACCTGAAAACGAGGACGTTGCAATTCAAGAACACAGCATGACATTTGACGAAAGTTCATATATTGTAAGCAGTGACGCCAAGGAGCCTGCATACTATGTACCTGTTCCTTCCACATCCAAAGCTCGCAGTCCTCCACCTGCCAACAATGAACTTCTCGCCATATCCACGCCCCGTAGTCCAACCGCCACTACATCCAATGTATTCTCCCCTGAAGCACTCAGGCCGTTACCAAAAGCTCCACCAAAAAAAGGGAACCGACCGAATAGACGCAAGATCAAATCTGCTGTGCTAACTGACACACCTATTAAGGACGAAATTGCTGCTATAGAAGCCAGTAGAAAGTTGAAGAACGTGAAGAAGCGTGTTTTTAGCGAAGAAAAAAGGAACTCTAAAAAAGCTAAAGGAAAAAAACAGAAGATGAATAAAAAGAACATTGAAACTTATGATGAAGAAGACGAATACACAGACAGTGATTGTTTCTGCTTGTGTTGCCTCGAGCCGTTTGCCAACAGCAAATCAAAAGAGAAGTGGGTTCAATGCATTGAGTGTAAGGGATGGTCACACGAAGCTTGCACTGGAGGAGAGCTCCAATATGTCTGTCATAATTGCTTGTCGGACTAGATTTCAGACGGAACTTGATTTGATTTTAATTCGACTGATATCATAATATAAATGACACAAATGTTTTTTTAATTTCATACGATAATTGTTGATATGTTTGAGTAATGTTTATTATAAATATTAAAGTTTCTTTAATTTACTAATAAATAGTAACGTTTGAATTATGTTTTCTTTCTTTATAATCACTAAATAAATAACTGTCACAACTTACCTCGACCCCTGTCACAACTGACCTCGGTGCTAGGAGAGTTGTGACGTAGGGACTTGTTTCAGTTTTCGTCGATTTTTTCATGGACCCCGATTAATTTTTTCTATTTTTATGTTTGATTCACATAGTCTATAGAACTAGTTACGTTGAGTTATAGAGTTCATAGAAGTAAAATTTTTTCTGACTGAAATATGCTAGTAAAAATGAAAATTGTCACAACCCTCCTCGGTCTCCCCTACTAGTATGGGGGTGTTCAACTACATTCGCAAGTACCATAAACGTCTTATCCTCACCAGTTATTGCTTTTTCCGCTCTTTCTTTCATATTCAATGCTTTATGTTCACTCAAACCGTCCACTTTATATTTTCGAAGGTGTCTGGCTTCGGCTGACTTCTACCAGGGATCGCTGTGCATAAAGTCTGGATGCTAGCAAAGAGTATCTTTCAGATTCACCCAAAATGTCAATCATATCTATTAACTCTTCATAAGAATAATTCATTTGGATGATAACTAATTGCGATGCTTTTATAAGTTTGACATAAATGTATACCGACTTTCTTTAACAGTTGACTCAGGCAGTCAGCCGCATTCCAGCCTTTATTGGACCAATATTTGGGTGCAGAGAACAGCGCCCGTAGTTCTTTAATTGACCGCTAATTGCTCGTATAGTGATTATCTCAAAAATTAGAAAAGATAGGTATAGGACATTGTTAACAACAATGAAAGAGAATAAAAAAAGGAACAAAATGACTCAATAAAATACTGGGTGTTCCATTTAAAAAAAGTTAGTTTTTGGTATGTGAAAATTTCAGGAAGTGGGCTTTGAAAAAACAAAGTTTCTTGAGGTATTGTCGAGTGCAACTTTACCAAATGATGCAGAATTTTCTTGGCTACAAAAAAATTAATAACTCAAAAACTATTGGCTCAATTTTTAAAAAGAAAAACCAGTTGAACAGGCAATTTAAAGCAGTACAAGAAAATCCAAAAATATATAGAGTGAGTCATTTAAAAAAATTAAGTTCCGTGCATTTCCGGTGAAACCGGAAGTATTTTTATAATATGCGCCACGAGCAACCATGGATCCTCCACTAATTGTTTTTTCTTTTATTTAAAACACAAAAGAGCAATCGAAGAAGCGGCTACTAATGACTCACCCTGTATATTCATTATTACTCTGTATTTATAAAATTAGAAATGTAAAGCATACTTCTTCTTTCCTCTTGTTTTATAATGTAAGCTTATGGGTCTACATTGCATCTGAGCCCTACATTCTTCATAGCGTTTATGTAGTCTTCCCACTAATCTTGTTTTCCATTGCTTGCTATTCTTGCATCTATGTTATGAAGCATTCGCTCCACATGGATATTGCAGTCTCTCTTTTGCCCATTGGTTCATTTGTTGATACCTTGTATTGTTTATTCTGTTGTCTTGTTAAATTTGTCGTGTAATGTGTCCCCATATGCATTCCATGGGATTTTTATGTCTGTGATTCGAAAAATTATTATGGATTTTCTATTATCGACCCGTACCTCTGTCCTCTATCCATATGTAATTGTAGGGCAATTGAGGTTCTTGGAGATTCTTATTTTTCATTCTCTAGTAATATGTTAGTTGTGCCACACTACATTTCGTCGATTGCCATATATTAAATAGTTAACTAGTTTAAATTATACGATCTTGATTAATTTATGATTTTATTTCCAGTATTTAAAATAAATTAGTTTTTCGATAATGTCATTGTCAACTGCTAGCTTGAAGCTTATTAGGTCTTCTGATATAACCATGTATGTCCGCGTATTTGATATTGTTGCTGTAAGGATTACAGCAACAATCAATCAATCATAATACTTAGCTTCTGATATGATAACAGCGTCAACAGCATAATACAAGCATTAATAAGTTATTGAAGTTGATTATTCGAATAATGTTGCATGTCACTCAATTTCGGTCTTTCTTCTTCCTCGAAGAAAGACAACATCTTGCATAAGACTCCCAATGACTTCAATGACAAAGTTCGAGTACGTATGGTAATGGATATGTATGATTTTACCAGTAAAAACCTCTCCCATTTTTCATCTCTGTTCGTTCAGTGGTACCGCTCTCGTATGTCTTCAGTACAGTCAGCTGGTTTTATATCTCGTCCTTGCTTTCTTGTTTATTGTTGTATCCCCTTGTCTATCTCTGTTCCTTTATAGGTATATTTCCACTCTCTTTCGGATATTACTAGATTTGTTATCATATCATAAGTGGCACATCTCGCTTTGTCGTAAAAATATTTCAGATAACGCCTATGTCATGAAGTAATCAACATCCCCATACGTTCTATTCACCCACACCTGCACGTCTAGTATTAATCGCAATGTCCATCTTCCTTATATTGCGGACCGCCATTTCTCCTGCCATTTGCGCGTAGTATTAAATTTTTCATCCATTTTCGATATTCCTTCTTATCTATCGTATCTTTATTGAATTAGAAGCTATACAGGTGGTATTTCCGCAATCACTAGTATCCCCTCTGTCGGTACCTTTCTGTACACACTGCTCACCCTGATGTCCTACAGCATATTATTATGTATAAGTGTGAGCTTCATAACTAACCTTTTGTTCTTAGCTACTTTTTGCCATACGGGTTCCGCGTGAAGTGCTATGGAGTGTACCACACTAGATAGTACCATTCGTTTCTAAACTGCATGGCCTCCAATGTTGGATAAGAGACGAGAAAGCGCTCAATAGTTCTCTCAGCTTTCTTAACTATATACTTGACGTAAGTAGCAAATGTATACTTAATATCCAGCCAAACACCCAGGTATTCACTTTCCCTGCTCGGTAACACCGTAGTACCCTGAATTTGGAACTTTATTCTGTTAGTGAATAGGAGAAGAGCTCCGTCTCCTCTGGGGCCAGCTGCAGATTCCTGTTGCCCATACACTCTTAAAATGACTATGTTAGCCATATCCATCAAGATTTGATAATTTGCTTCCACTACTATCAGGGCGATATCTTCCAAAAATTCAACAAGCTCCTCTCTGTAAGACAGGGTCACACTCAACAGACAGACCTGCAAGATATTCCAGAGTATCGGTCCCTCAATTCGGGTCTGTTCATCGTGTTCTTTAAATATATGATACACAGATCACAAATCTTGACGAATGTTATTATACTTGTTAACATTTCCATTACGCAGCTTAATAGTGTAATATTTTGGCAATCCTCTACGATTTTCTTTTGCAGTTTTTGCATATTGATATCATTACGCGTTCACTCAACTCTTTTGGTATAATACATATGTAGTTTGACTTCTCAGTTATGGAGCGTTGTTATTTCTGCTATTAGATCTGCTACGTCATATTGATAAGCTCGTTGTGCTTAGTCTTAAAATACGATTTTAATATAACTCTGCAATTAAGGATGCACATGATTGTAAAATTTTAAATTACAATTTCAAGGAAAACATACTTATTGGAGAAATCCGTACATTAGAAACTTGTTTTAGTGTATATAGGTATAAGAGATTGTCTAATAAAAACCTTTGACTTACACGAACAACTAAAGGAAGAAGAGAATTGGCTATAATATTTCAATCAGAGTGTAAAAACCCAAATATCGCCAAAGACACGTTCTATACGATGCTACAAGCTCACTTAGAAATTATATTCCCAAACAATGGCTATTACGAGGGATGTTCTATTTCCTCTGAGCCTATTAGTAGGCGATGATATTTTGCGACAAATTTTTTATGACAATTTCAATCAGTTGTTTACAAGTTTAGTTATAGTGACAGATTGTGACTGATTGTTTGTAAGTTACATTAGTTTAAAAGTACTCTTATCGCCAATAAAACATGGAACTGAACAGGTAACATCATCGAGTGGTGATTTTTTTCAATTTTAAGCGTGGCTTAAGCCGTAAAGAATGTTTTCAGGAAATCGATCGACTGATTGTAAGCTGCGGTACAATGAATTTCAACGCGGTCGACTTCCCTTATGACAGTTTTTGAGCTCCTAAACCAAAAACCGCGGTTACAGAAAAAAGTATTTCTCTTATTCGAAACATGATTGTAGAAGACCAGCATACTACTGTCAGAAGCATTCAAGCAACTTTAATGATTGGTGTGAAAGCAATTAATATTCTTATACACAAACATTTGAAGGGCCGTAAGCTTTGTTCTCGGTGAATTCCTCACAACTTGACTACAATTCAAAAAGAAGACCGTGTGAGATGGTGCAATCTACACTATATCACTTCAATCGTGAATCGTTTCACTTGATGTATAACATCATCACAGTGATGAAACATGGATAATATACTGCTATGATCTCGAAAACAAGCAACAATCGACAGTTTGGATTTTTGAGAATGAGACAGCTCCAACAAAAGTTCTTCGTGAAAAAAGTCAAAACAAGAAGAGGGTCGCCACCTTTTTTGGAATTACTGGTTATGTTTCCACTGTAGCACTGGAGCATAGACGTACTGTTAATTCAGAAAGGTCCAATAGGAAGGATCATCTTGCATCAAGATAACGCTCAGGTCCACACTGCCGCTAGAACAACTGAGTATTTGAATGCTCAAAACAAAGAAATAATGAGTCATTCACCGTATAGCCCAGGCTAGCACCTAATGACTTTTATTTTCCGCGGGTAAAGGATAAATTACGGGGTTTACGTTTTACATCGACCGAAGAAGCGGTTGATGCCTTAAAAATTAAATAAACAAACTACGGCCAGAAGATTGGAGTAAATGTTTTGAAGATTGGTTTTCACGGATGCAGAAATGCATTGATATTAGAGAATACTTTGAAAAATTATAAATAAATGTTTTTTGTAAATAAATTGTGTTTTACTTTACCAGGCTCAGCGGAAAGAGCCCTCGTATCTATATGCATGGGCTGAAAGTCTCTTTGTCCAGGAAGTAAAGCAAAGATTCAATGAGAATGTATATGTAATGGTAATGGAGACAAACTGACAAAATTTTATATATAAACAATGACCTAATAGACTCAATAATACGTTTTTTGAACACGATTTGAAATATAAGTACTCATGGAAAGACGCAAGGGATCATCAATCAACAATCAACTAGATCATAACCAATAGACTAAACGTGACAGGTTGTTGATGTATGTAAGAATACTAAATTCACCTAAAATAGGAAGTGTTTTGGCGAAAATACGATTGAGAATAAAAAAAATGAGGTGTGGCCACCACACGACTTTCTTATACGTATGAAAGTGTTACTTCCGGTCCGAATTTTGAAATTTCATTTATACAAAAAATATTACAAATCCAACTCTAAATACTTTTGTACTCTTCATAAATATATATAGAATGCATAATTTACGACATATTTGCAAAAAATCGCTATTCGATAAGAGTAAAAGTGGTACTTCCGGTCTGAATTTTGAAATTTTTTTTATACAAAAGATATTTAAAAGTATGTTCTAAATACTTTTATACTCGTAATGTACCTGCCTAGAAAGCATGGCTGCGAGATATTCGCAAAAAACTGATTTTCGATAAGAGTAAAAGACCTACTTCCGGTAGGAATTTCGAAAAACTTTATTAAAACGATTTTTCTCAAATTTAATTTTGAGTACATTTGAATTCTTTATAAATTTGTTTAAACTTAGTAATTGACGAAATATTTGCAAAATTCGATTTTTTCACTGAAGTAAACTACTACTTCCGGTCTGCCGATCTTGCTCAAAATCTAATCAGTTCTCAAGAGGGAGATTATATTCGTAAATACAAAATTTGGAATTGATATCTACAGCGGTTTGACCGCTATCGTGGTCACACACACACATACAGAGAGAGAGAGGGGGGGAGATAGAGAGAGAGGGGGAGAGGGAGAGAGAGAGAGAGACATTTTTTAAAAACCACTTTTTTGGTATCAGGGGACCTCAAAACGTGGACATCTGCAAAAATCTCGAGGTCGAAAATTTTCATCATCACAATACTTCCTTATACTACGTATAAGAAAGTAAAACAAGATTTTAAAATCGGTTTTCTGCAACAAATTAAAGGTAGAATCCCTCGAAAGCGATAATGCAAGAACATTAGATCAAACAACATCAAAATTAAATATAGATGATTACAGCATTAAATGTCGACAATATTAAAATAAGCTGGAAAAAAGTTTAAATGCCGCAAGTGAAGCAGTTGGCGTGTGAGGACCAAATTTTACGTGTCAGCAGAAGGCATATAAGACATGGTACTGTAAAGTAATAAAAAAATGAGGTGTGGCCACCACACGACTTTCTTATACGTATGAGCGTTTCAAATTATAGAATTTTTTTATACCAAAATTATTCAAAATCCGGTTATAAATACTTCCATTCTCTTTGCAAGATATTCGAAAAAAGTGTTACTTCCGGTCCGAATTTTGAAATTTCATGTATACAAATGACATTGCAAATCCAGTTTTAAATAGTTTTGTACTCTTCATAAATATATATAGAATACATACGATATATTTGCAAAAAATTGCTATTTGATAAAAGTAAAAGTGTTATTTCCCGTCCGGATTTTTGATTTTTTTTTTATACAAAAGATACTTAAAATTATGTTTTAAATACTTTTATACTCGTAATGCACCTGCCTAGATAGCATGACTTGTGAGATATTCGCAAAAAACTGATTTTCAGTAAGAGTAAATGACCTACTTCCGGTAAGATTTTCGAAAAACTTTTTTAATACAATTTTTCTCAAATTTAATTTTGAGTGCATTTGAATTCTTTATAAAATTGTTTAAACTAAGTAATTGACGAAATATTGACAAAATTCAATTTTTTCACTGAAGTATACACGTAAATACAAAATTTGGAATTGATATCTACAGCGGTTAGCCCGCTATCGTGGTCAGAGAGAGAGAGAGAGAGAGAGAGAGAGAGAGAGAGAGAGAGAGAGAGAGAGAGAGAGAGAGAGAGAGAGAGAGAGAGAGAGAGAGAGAGAGAGAGAGAGAGAGAGAGAGAGAGAGAGAGAGAGAGAGAGAGAGAGAGAGAGAGAGAGAGAGAGAGAGAGAGAGAGAGAGAGAGAGAGAGAGAGAGAGAGAGAGAGAGAGAGAGAGAGATTTATAAACCACTTTCTTGGTATCAGGAGACTTCAAAACGTGGAGATCTGCAAAAATCTCGAGATGAAGTGAAAGGCATATTTGAAATTTATGGGAAACAAGGTACCGAATGAATATAAAGAATACACGAAAGTTGGAAATAAAGTAAACAAAAGAATCAGACTGATTAAAATAGATTATTGGAAAGTGTATACAAATCAACAACAAAGAGATTTATATGAACAACAAAAACAAATATGGAGGATGATACGGGATCCAAGAACAACAACCAGAATAACTGCAGATGCAGATACTGTAGAAACAATAAAAAACTTAAAAATTAGAAAATTTCCAGAACCCGACAAAATTAATAGCGAATTAATAAAATATGGCGAAGTAGATTTGATTAAACAAATAACCCATTTTGTACATAAAATCACTAATACATGAACAACACCACAGGAATGGAAGGAATGTACCTATAACAATTCCCACATTAGAGGGTATGTGGTTTTAATAAGAAAAATAGGACATATCTCTTATTAATAACATTTAACGAGCAAAATTAAACAGAACTCTGCAGTTTACTAGACAGTTAGATACATCCCTATTACACCCAATGAATTTTCGGGTGCAATATGGAAACAACTTCTAGTTATGGCGATATTGCGCAAACAATAAAATACAAACTAATTCTATATCGCCCTAACTGATAAAAATTTTTAGGTTAATGATTTTTCAGCAGTTGGCACTAACGTATTTTGTTGTGTGAAAACTCAAAGGGCGTTTTAAAGGGATAAAATAAAACAGTATTTATTGTTACTAGTGGTCGCCCAGTGGTCGAAATTCGACCTTAATTCCTTAAATTTTTAAGTCTGAACGTTACGTAAACAATGAATGTTTTATATTATTTAGTTTAATGTATTTGTAATACATATTATACATAAATTTAATCTTTCTGCACTTCTTTTCCATATGAACTTTAACTACGCCAAATCTCACACTCTCCGTGAGAGTAATATGCTTAAAAAAGAGCACAGAGTTTTTTCTTCACGTATTACCGTGCATTAAACTAAAAGTTGGGTGGTTCAACTGGCCTTGAAAAGTGTTGATGGACAATCAAACTTATTTGAATTTGCCGGGTACTTGTATATATATGTAAAACTGCGTGAAAGTAGTTACACTAAGTAGTAGAAGTAAGCAAGTTGTTCGCTAATGACAAATGTTATTTTGTAATATCTTAAATAGAAAGTAAACTATATTTTTACTCCACTGGCTGGCTTTATTTCAATACAACAACTAACAGGTTATGGGCCCAGGACGTGCTTAGTGCTGTGGTTTGATTTCTTTTCATCCAAAGTTATTTTGTTTGAAACCTTTTTTTTCAAACATAATTATATACACAAAATGGAGGACGATAGATACAAGATTCTTTTGTTCGATGGAAGCAATTTTAATAATTGGAAATTTAGAATGGAAGTTCTGTTAGAAGAACATGATTTATTGGATCACGTCAACAAGGATATTGGAGAGGAAGAAGAAAATAAGAAAAAGGATCGTAAGTGCAAATCAATGATCATTCAAAGAATAGCCGATAGTCATTTGGAGTATGTGAAGGATAGCAAAACTGCAAAGAACGTATGGGATACATTGGCAAAAACTTTTGAACGGAAAGGAATAATAGGTCAGTTGTTTTTACGACGCAAGCTGTTGGCCATGAAATTCAGTGATGGCGGAAATTTAGAGAAACACTTTCTGGAATTTGATAAAAGTATTCGGGAATTACGAAATTGTGGAACAACTTTAGATGAGGCAGATATAATATGTCATTTGTTACTGACCCTACCAAAAAGTTTTGATACAATAGTAACAGCTATTGATACTATGGCAGATGATAAAATAACACTTAATTTTGAAAAAGGAAAATTACTTGATCATCAGCTGAAAAGGAAGACAAATGACAGAATAAATGAAAAAGTAACAAGTACTGCTTTCACAGGTCACACAAAGTTTAAATATAAATGTCACTTATGTGGAAAAATGGGACATAAACGTGCTGATTGCTACATTACAAAAAGAAAAACTGAACACTCAAACAATTACAAAATAAATTCTTTTAATAACAACAGGAATGCAAATCTCACAGTTGAGGAAGATATTGCTTTTATGGTTGGTAATAAACACGCAAACTGTGGCATAAAATGGTTCCTAGATTCAGGTGCCACCGATCATATGGTAAATGATGCAAGTTTTTTTAAAGTTTTAAAAGAATTAGAAGAACCACGAAAGATTGCAGTAGCTAAACAAGGACAGACGTTGGAAGCTCACAGTATTGGTGACATAGATATTTTATCTGAAGTAAATGGTAAACATATAAAAATACCTATTCGAAATGTGTTATATGTTCCAGATTTGCTGTATAACCTATTTTCAATTCATAGAATTGAAGAAAAGGGAATGAAAATAGTATTTTATGACAAGGAAGTTAAAATTTATAATAAAGACAGCCTACTTGCTAAAGGAAATAGAAGTGGAAAATTATATGAGCTAATATTTCAGTTAGATAGACCGACTGAGGAACTGGCAAATATTGTACTTGAGGATCGTGTACAATTATGGCATAAAAGGCTTGGCCATCTGGGGAAAGAAAGTTTAAAAAAATTAGTTTCGAATGACATGATCGAAGGAATAGACATAGCGACAAAAGATGTGCAAAACAATTTTGAAAAATATTGTGAAACTTGTATTCAAGGAAAGCAGACTAGGTTAGCATTTGAAAATCGTAAAGTTAAAAATACAAGACGTCCTTTGGAACTAATACATAGTGATGTATGTGGACCAATAACTCCCATAACGTGGAATGGTAAAAGATACTTCTTAACTTTAATAGATGATTACACTCATTTTGGTATGGTATATTTAATAGAAGAAAAGAGTGAAGTATTAAAATGTTTTCAGGAATATGAAGCTTTAGTGACAGCTAAGTTTTCTACGAAAATATCAAGATTAAATTGCGACAATGGAGGGGAATATATATCAGGAAAATTTTCAGATTTTTGTAAATCTAAAGGTATTATGGTTGAGTATACAGTTCCATATACTCCGCAGCAAAATGGTGTTGCTGAAAGGTATAATCGTACACTTATGGAAAAGGCTAGATGTATGATTATAAATGCGAGTCTAGACAAACGTTTCTGGGGTGAGGCGGTACAGACAGCAGTATACTTATGTAATCGAAGTCCATGTAAAGCAATTATGCATAAAACTCCTGCAGAATTATGGCTAAATAAGAAGGTAAATTTAACGAATTTAAGAGTGTTTGGATGCAAGAGTTATGCACATATACCTGAAGTATTGCGGTCAAAACTGGATTCAAAGACAAGAAAATGTATAATGATTGGATATGCCAATCATGGATATAGATTATGGGACACTGAACAAGAAAGAATAATAATTGCGAAAGATGTTCTTTTCAATGAGGATAGTAATTTAAAGGAACAAATATCATTTTATGACGAAGTTAATAATGAAAGTGATAAGGAACTTGAGGAAGAAATAAACAATGAGACAATTAATTTCGAAAATTCAGAACAAGCAACAGAAAGAGAAGTAGATAATGAGACAAATAATTTTGAAGATTCAGAAGAAGCAACAGAAAGCAAACGTGATTGCAAACCACCAATATTGCATTCAGACTACGAATTTCTTAGTTTTGTTTTAAATACGTCAATGTTAGAAAATATTCCAGAAACAATGGAAGAAATAGAAAAATCATCAGATAGGGAATACTGGAAAAAGGCTATTGAAGAGGAATACAGTGCTTTACTCAAGAATAATGCATGGGAATTGATTGAAAAACCACAAGAAGCCAAATTGATTGACAATAAGTGGGTGTTCAAACTAAAAACTGATGAAAATGGAAAAGTGACAAGATACAAAGCACGGCTAGTTGCAAGAGGTTTTTCCCAAACAAAAGGTTTAGACTATCAAGAAACTTATGCACCTGTAGCCAAACTTGCTACTATACGAACTGTTCTAGCAGTGGCTAATCAGGAAAACATGCTTATACATCAAATGGATGTGAAAACAGCTTTCCTGAATGGAGATTTAGAAGAAGAAGTTTTAATGAAACAACCCCAAGGTTATGAACAAGGACATAATTTAGTGTGTTTAAAACAAAGTGCTAGGTGTTGGAATGTGCGATTTAATAATTTTGTTTTAAAATTGGGTTTTAACAGATCGCAAAATGATTATTGTCTTTATGTTAAAAAGTTAAATGATTGTAAAGTTTTTGTAATACTATATGTAGATGATTTAATTATTTGTTCAAATAGTAAGTCAGAAATAGATAAAGTAAAGGCATATTTGAGTAAAGAATTCGAAATGCAGGATTTGGGCACTTAAAAATATTTTCTTGGAATAAATATAACTATGCATGATGGAATTATAAGATTTAGCCAGAAGCAATGCATTTTGAGTATTTTACGTAAGTTTAATATGGAAAATTGTAAAGGTGTAAAAACGCCTATAGAAACAGGGTTAAAATTGGAAAAACAAAGTCAGATTTTAACCGAAAAACCTTTCAAGGCATTAATAGGTAGTTTGATGTATCTCATGTTAAGTTCTAGACCAGATTTAAGTTTTGGAGTTAGTTACTTTAGCCATTTTCAAAACTGTGCTTCAGAGACACACTATAATTATTTACAACGAGTCTTGAGATATGTTAAACATACAATTGATTTTGAATTGACATTTTCTAGGAATTTTACTACTGAACCTTTGGTTGGTTATGCGGATGCAGACTGGGGAAATGATACAGATAGACTATCTGTTACTGGTTACTTATTTAAAGTTTTTGGAAACACGATTTCCTGGGTAACTAGAAAACAACCAGTTGTGTCCTTGTCATCAACCGAAGCAGAGTATATGTCATTGTGTAGTGCCACAACAGAGGCAATCTGGCTAAAGCGTTTGATGTTAGATTTAGGCATAAATACTGGTACAGTAAAGATATATGAAGATAATCAGGCATGCATAAGTATAGCAAAGGATCCTTTGGATCACAAAAGAGTTAAACACATAGATATCAAGTACCATTTTATTAGGAATAAAATACAAAACGATATTGTAAAGCCTGTATTCATATCAAGCAAGGAACAGGTTGCAGATATATTAACAAAGGGTTTAAGTTCACAACAATTTTTGTTTTTAAGAGAAAAATTAGGAGTGTTAAATGATTTTCAAGAAGCTTTGATTGAAAGGGGGTGTTGATGGACAATCAAACTTATTTGAATTTGCCGGGTACTATGTAAAACTGCGTGAAAGTAGTTACACTAAGTAGTAGAAGTAAGCAAGTTGTTCGCTAATGACAAATGTTATTTTGTAATATCTTAAATAGAAAGTAAACTATATTTTTACTCCACTGGCTGGCTTTATTTCAATACAACAACTAACAAAAAGTACGGAATTCTAGCCTCCTATTGAATATTAAACTAGATATTACATCAATATTGCAAGATCAGTATATTAAGGAGTTACGGCCACCAGTTTGTTAGCAAATTCTCAATTCAGTTAATTTTGTAAAGTGAAAAAATAGAAAATGACGATCAGTAGCAGGCAAAGTTATTTACCTAATTGTGATGCTGAAAGTAAAGACAGGAGTGAACTAGACAAAAAATGCACTTGATGAAACAGTACAAGTTGTGAATCATAATAATTAACTGAAAAAAGACTACTAGGAAAAAGTACGCAGACCAGAACAATGAAAGGAAGTGAAAAAAACTAAAAGTCAATTCAGGCCTTCCATATAGGTACTTATAACAGAAGGGAACAGAGAAAGACGAGCAAGGACAACAACAAGAACGTGGGGAAAAAACTGGATGGTACAGGATGTGTGTGTGAAATTGGTGTTAATAACAGCCTTGTTTTTTTAATTCTACAAAACAGATATCGAGAACAAGTTTAGTTTCTGCAGAAAGTGTATTAAAACAGGCATACCCCAATCCACCCTCGATTTCAGACAACAGATAAACAACACCTTTTAAAGCTATGTGAAAAAATCTCATAAAATCTGTTTACCACCCGTTTTTTAAATGCATTTCAGTAAAAAGTAAACTTCCCTTAATTTGGAATAACATTTTGTAATGAAATATAGCCCTGTCGTCTTTAATTTGATAGTGCAATATTTGCCATAAACATCAAAATAATTGGAATTTATACATTTTTTTTAACATTTTGAATAAATGTTTTGCTTAACGAGAACATTTTGTAAATATGGTCAGATTTGTAAGGTTGTTATTCATAATATGAAATTTTTAGAAACATAATTATATCTACCAAAACTGTTTGAAGGATTTTTCCACATTTTAAGTTTTTGCTTATGACACTATTAAATTAAATGTGCGATATGCTAGCAATTATAAATTTGTACCTACATACATAATAAATAATAAATTTGGTTTATGAAATTATAATATTGTAATATACCTATGCGAAACTCTACTGATAGACAATTTACATTCACAGGTACATACATATACTTTAACGGGTAATACAGATATGTCTTAAAATTTGTTTTAGGTGTACAAATGCATTTTCTGCGAGTGTATGTATTTACCTAGTATGTGTGTGTTTACACAATAATATAAACATACATAGGTAAGCACTGAGTATACGACTATTCTTTGAGTTTAATCTTTCTTGATTGTTATCGCACATCATAGCCAGAGAATAAGTCCTCGGTATTTATTAGGCGACATCCATTAGCAATCGACCCAAACAACATATTACCCGAAATTTCTAACACGAAAAAATAACCGAATTCACGTGATGACGACCTAGTCAAAAAGAAAAACAGGACCAACTCTACACCCATTTACCATTGCCGAGCTAAAGGCACATAACAGATACGTTGTATTACACACCGATACCAGTTTTAGAAGAGATGAAAAGACTTTTTTAAAGTCACCAGATGAAAGCCGTTCAGATATTATGAAGCTGTCCACACGAACATCGGCCGAGTCGGCCGTTGTTCCGTTGGAAACCTGGGACGAGGTGGGTCGCATCGAGTCGATTTGTGGCAGCGTCGAGTCGGTCGATGCGGAGGTCCTTGTCCCCCTCGTTTCCTCCCGTGCCCCTCACGTTATATCGTCCCTATCTAACAGAGCAACCGACTATCAATCCGTGTTGTGATGATCCTCTCTCCCTCCGTAGTACACCAAGACACAAATTAATTGGCACATGTATGTAAAGGAAGTTGCATACAGAAATTATTAAAGTAAATATTAGAGTAGCAAATTGTGTTATGATAAGCACATTGTTTACTTTATTATTTTTATGTACATTTCTGCATAATTTACATAAACATAATTAATTAAAGAGAATGAATGTTTGTAATATTTCAAAAGTATTAGATTAGAAATTCTGCTTCAGTCGGATTGCGCAAAATTTGTTTAAGATATTTACAGTAGGTCGCAAATGTATCCAAATACCATAGACCTTTCAAATTTACAATAACATAGGCGACAAGAATATAAAATTTATTCCTGTTTTAATACTCTCAATTAATGCTTCCATCGTCATTTTATGGCTTGTCAATTAACTGAGCCTATATAAAAATACCTATCGTGTATTTAAAATGTATTGCAATTACTTTTATAGTCGAATAATTTGTAGCTACGTACCTATGCTGTTTAACTGCTAATAAGCACATTTATTAAAAGTCTCAAGCTTAAATAAATTGGTATGGAAGTCACAATATTTTCATATGTATACTCTGGATTTTAAAAAACAATGTTTTCCAAATTGTCTTCATATCTTTTTATACTGTATATAATAATGTATATAGACTGCATAATTTAAGAGGCTGACTACCCTCCCGTTGCATTAACAGAGAGTGAGACTAATCTGAATACATTCAGACTTGCTGAGACTGCATTGTGTAAACAGACCGGACACCGATAAACTTATGATTTCTTGAAACCTACGCTGTTCTACTAGTGCAAGTACAAGAAGAAGTTCATATATCTATTCACTGGTGGCTAATAATATGTCAAAAAATGACATAATGGCAACAGTTTTTGATTCGGAAACATCCTTTACTCTAACTTCATTATTTTTAATCAAATTGAAATCCCGTTTTCGCCAATCACTGTTTGAATAAGTATTCTACAGCCCCTTCAAATCGAAAACGATTATGTAAGTTCAAGTTAAAAAACGTCTTTTAAAATGGCTTGATTTGGTACAATGTACTTTAGAAGTAATACTGATTAGTGAGCTATAAAAAATAAATTGACGGCAGTGAGGAAATAAAATGAACAAGGCAGGGGAATCCCATGGCACATAGGAGGAATAACGTCAACATCGACAACATCGAGTTGTACAGATGCAGATGCAAATAGATGGCGTTCATATGGGATAGTTGCAAATTAATGTATAATGACATCCTAATGCTGTATTGATTATTACTGATTAGTATAGACCGGACACGAGCGGTTGATGACTCATCGCCCATGGGCGCTCAATTGAAATGTTGTTATTCTTAAAGAGGTTTTAATCTTATTTATATAATTGGATAACAAGTGGGTGGTGATCTATAAAATACAAAATGCCTTATTGTTTGTTCATTTTGTAGTTCATGTCAAGTAAAGGAGTATTAATATTTACTAGCAATACTTTCTCAATGTTCTCGTCTGTAAGGTTTGTTCTCTTTGAATGAAGTACATACATGTAGATAGAAAACGTCCTTTCTACATCGCAACTGATTACAGGTGCATACTGGAAATATTCTTTTATTTCAGCGTATTTAGCAGTTAAATTTTGTGTCATTGTCCGCATACACAATTGCCGCAATGTTATTAAATCTGGATTTCTATTAAAAACTGCGTCTAACTTTTGCCGAAGGCCACATCGGAAGTCACTTGGAATACTTTTGTAATTATTTATAGCCACATCTAATGTGGTTTATCCATCTTTTAATTTGAGATTTCGATTTTCAAAATATGTGATTAGTTTAGGCGAATTTCCAAAGTGTTTCTGAAGGAATAACAACTGATTTTTTAAATTTTGGATTTGTGTTAGTTCCTTGCACTCAGAAATACTTGGAGCGTCGTCATTTAACCATCTAACGAAAGTTTGTAAACTATCGAAATTTTATTGAATGAGATATGAGCCGCCATTAAAGTTTCACAGAGTTCTTCGTTTAAATTGTCAGCTTCCAACGGGTCCAATTTCCGTATATGTTTTAGTGATGCTAAGTGACGTACAGGCGATTTTTTGGCATTCTGTAACGATATTTTACAGACATTGCAAAAAATTTCGGAGTCACTGACAATGGACGACATACAATCAGTATGACCCTTAATCTAATTCGCCATTGTTTCACGATGCCATTCTCGACGTTATTCCATATCATATCTGAAAAAGTAGCATAAACAATGTTCTAGATCTAAATAAATTATATGCGTATGTTATTGAAACTTAATGAAATCTAGTGCACACGTACGTCAAGATAATTGGAAGAAGAACATTACGAAGTGTGTAATTAACAGTCAAAACAATGAAAAAACGTAACTAACATAAGTATGAATAGGTATATACATATATAACTTTATTTATCTTACGAAATATAAGGTAAATATGATAAATTTTAAAAGCTCGTCACCCTTCTACCTACGCCGATGAAGAAAGAAATTTAAGAGTAAAATCGACTTTTTTGCTGTCGTTTTCGCGACAAAACAGATGTTGCAGTTCACCATATTGACTAACTGCGGGATGTTTACATTATTTCTTTACTCCGTCGTAATTTCAACGTGGTACGTCCGGTCTATACTGATTAGTGAGAACGAGTTTGACAATGATAGCATCGCATCAGGTCCTGGCTCATAACCTTAGATTTGCCGCTCGCGTGCAGTACACGCCTTGCACGTCCCGTTACGGCGGCCAAGACTATGAAATTATAATTAATACTAACCAATTTCATCAATTCTGAGATGCAAGACTTGTAGAGTATGCTGTAAAGATCCAAGATGTGCAATCCTTTTTTCAGTAACTCTATCGGCATGCGAGATATTGTGGGGGAGATTTGAAAATTTTCTTATATAAATGTTACTAATTAAGTTTGTAATATCCTTATAGTCTTCATAAATTTGTGTAGGTCGTCAAATTTGTGATATATTTTGTTGTAATTTTTTGTCTTTTATATTTTTGGGAGCCCGTGTACGTTCATTTCAAATTAGAATATTTATTTTGAGTTTAGTTCGCATTATGTAGTTAATTAATTATTTATTTACTTTTTGGACTTACCACGCCATCTTCTGGTACTACACTTGTTGTTCTCTTCGGTTACATATGGAAGATTTATGTGTTGTTTGTATTTTATTAATTAGCTGTTTTACTGCTCGGTTTTTGTTTCTAAATGTATTTGACTAATTCTTTTTGTTTTAAATTTTGTACTTACCTCCATCTCAAACCTTTTGTTTTCTTCTTAATTTAATTGCGTACTTCCTCTTGTGTTCACACGCTAGGCATATGCGCGCATGCGTAATTGTTGATTTGAATCGGGACGTGTTTAAGGTTTACTGTATTTTAAGTCGTTGCCATAACACCAATTCCACTTGTCGTTAACACATCGACTTATCGCATATTTGGTATTTGTCTATTGCCAATACCTTTTTAAAGATTGATTTTGAAGGAAGAAAATTTGTTGGATGCGTATTCCGGATTGTTAATTAGTTGGGGTTCGACCAGTGTTGAAACGGGTGAGCTTAATTTGTGTGGGTACATTATTTGTAACTTAATTTATAATTGCCTTTTCTCTTTTGGTGTTTTTCTCTTTTCCCTTCTGTCCAATTATCATTTGAAGGCGGAAAACTGTCAATTATTTGGATTTATGCGGTCACGTGGCCATGCCAGTGACACGGCCATTCAACATCGACATCAAAGAACGCTTCCGTTTTGGAGTCTTGCTTGTTGATGGACAATCAAACTTATTTTGAATTTGCCGGGTACTTGTATATATATGTAAAACTGCGTGAAAGTAGTTACACTAAGTAGTAGCTGTAAGCAAGTTGTTCGCTAATGACAAATGTTATTTTGTAATATCTTAAATAGAAAGTAAACTATATTTTTACTCCACTGGCTGGCTTTATTTCAATACAACAACTAACAGGTTATCGGCCCAAGACGTGCTTAGTGCTGTGGTTTGATTTCTTTTCATCCAAAGTTATTTTGTTTGAA
The DNA here is from genome assembly GCA_963170755.1 of Amphimallon solstitiale. NCBI lineage: Eukaryota > Metazoa > Arthropoda > Insecta > Coleoptera > Scarabaeidae > Amphimallon > Amphimallon solstitiale. Next base: position 80,547,180 of record OY720676.1, on the reverse strand, counting down.
ACCTTTTTTTCAAACATACCTAATTATATACACAAAATGGAGGACGATAGATACAAGATTCCTTTGTTCGATGGAAGCAATTTTAATAATTGGAAATTTAGAATGGAAGTTCTGTTAGAAGAACATGATTTATTGGATCACGTCAACAAGGATATTGGAGAGGAAGAAGAAAATAAGAAAAAGGATCGTAAGTGCAAATCAATGATCATTCAAAGAATAGCCGATAGTCATTTGGAGTATGTGAAGGATAGCAAAACTGCAAAGAACGTATGGGATACATTGGCAAAAACTTTTGAACGGAAAGGAATAATAGGTCAGTTGTTTTTACGACGCAAGCTGTTGGCCATGAAATTCAGTGATGGCGGAAATTTAAAGGAACACTTTCTGGAATTTGATAAAAGTATTCGGGAATTACGAAATTGTGGAGCAACTTTAGATGAGGCAGATATAATATGTCATTTGTTACTGACCCTACCAAAAAGTTTTGATACAATAGTAACAGCTATTGATACTATGGCAGATGATAAAATAACACTTAATTTTGTAAAAGGAAAATTACTTGATCATCAGCTGAAAAGGAAGACAAATGACAGAATAAATGAAAAAGTAACAAGTACTGCTTTCACAGGTCACACAAAGTTTAAATATAAATGTCACTTATGTGGAAAAATGGGACATAAACGTGCTGATTGCTACATTACAAAAAGAAAAACTGAACACTCAAACAATTACAAAATAAATTCTTTTAATAACAACAGGAATGCAAATCTCACAGTTGAGGAAGATATTGCTTTTATGGTTGGTAATAAACATGCAAACTGTGGCATAAAATGGTTCCTAGATTCAGGTGCCACCGATCATATGGTAAATGATGCAAGTTTTTTTAAAGTTTTAAAAGAATTAGAAGAACCACGAAAGATTGCAGTAGCTAAACAAGGACAGACGTTGGAAGCTCACAGTATTGGTGACATAGATATTTTATCTGAAGTAAATGGTAAACATATAAAAATACCTATTCGAAATGTGTTATATGTTCCAGATTTGCTGTATAACCTATTTTCAATTCATAGAATTGAAGAAAAGGGAATGAAAATAGTATTTTATGACAAGGAAGTTAAAATTTATAATAAAGACAGCCTACTTGCTAAAGGAAATAGAAGTGGAAAATTATATGAGCTAATATTTCAGTTAGATAGACCGACTGAGGAACTGGCAAATATTGTACTTGAGGATCGTGTACAATTATGGCATAAAAGGCTTGGCCATCTGGGGAAAGAAAGTTTAAAAAAATTAGTTTCGAATGACATGATCGAAGGAATAGACATAGCGACAAAAGATGTGCAAAACAATTTTGAAAAATATTGTGAAACTTGTATTCAAGGAAAGCAGACTAGGTTAGCATTTGAAAATCGTAAAGTTAAAAATACAAGACGTCCTTTGGAACTAATACATAGTGATGTATGCGGACCAATAACCCCCATAACGTGGAATGGTAAAAGATACTTCTTAACTTTAATAGATGATTACACTCATTTTGGTATGGTATATTTAATAGAACAAAAGAGTGAAGTATTAAAATGTTTTCAGGAATATGAAGCTTTAGTGACAGCTAAGTTTTCTACGAAAATATCAAGATTAAATTGCGACAATGGAGGGGAATATATATCAGGAAAATTTTCAGATTTTTGTAAATCTAAAGGTATTATGGTTGAGTATACAGTTCCATATACTCCGCAGCAAAATGGTGTTGCTGAAAGGTATAATCGTACACTTATGGAAAAGGCTAGATGTATGATTATAAATGCGAGTCTAGACAAACGTTTCTGGGGTGAGGCGGTACAGACAGCAGTATACTTATGTAATCGAAGTCCATGTAAAACAATTATGCATAAAACTCCTGCAGAATTATGGTTAAATAAGAAGGTAAATTTAACGAATTTAAGAGTGTTTGGATGCAAGAGTTATGCACATATACCTGAAGTATTGCGGTCAAAACTGGATTCAAAGACAAGAAAATGTATAATGATTGGATATGCCAATCATGGATATAGATTATGGGACACTGAACAAGAAAGAATAATAATTGCGAAAGATGTTTTTTTTCAATGAGGATAGTAATTTGATGGAACAAATATCATTTTATGACCAAGTTAATAATGAATGTGATAAGGAACTTGAGGAAGAAATAAACAATGAGACAATTAATTTCGAAAATTCAGAACAAGCAACAGAAAGAGAAGTAGATAATGAGACAAATAATTTTGAAGATTCAGAAGAAGCAACAGAAAGCAAACGTGATCGCAAACCACCAATATGGCATTCAGGCTACGAATTTCTTAGTTTTGTTTTAAATACGTCAATGTTAGAAAATATTCCAGAAACAATGGAAGAAATAGAAAAATCATCAGATAGGGAACACTGGAAAAAGGCTATTGAAGAGGAATACAGTGCTTTACTCAAGAATAATGCATGGGAATTGATTGAAAAACCACAAGAAGCCAAATTGATTGACAATAAGTGGGTGTTCAAACTAAAAACTGATGAAAATGGAAAAGTGACAAGATACAAAGCACGGCTAGTTGCAAGAGGTTTTTCCCAAACAAAAGGTTTAGACTATCAAGAAACTTATGCACCTGTAGCCAAACTTGCTACTATACGAACTGTTCTAGCAGTGGCTAATCAGGAAAACATGCTTATACATCAAATGGATGTGAAAACAGCTTTCCTGAATGGAGATTTAGAAGAAGAAGTTTTAATGAAACAACCCCAAGGTTATGAACAAGGACATAATTTAGTGTGTAAATTAAAGAAGCCCCTATATGGTTTAAAACAAAGTGCTAGGTGTTGGAATGTGCGATTTAATAATTTTGTTTTAAAATTGGGTTTTAACAGATCGCAAAATGTTTATTGTCTTTATGTTAAAAAGTTAAATGAGTGTAAAGTTTTTGTAATACTATATGTAGATGATTTAATTATTTGTTCAAATAGTAAGTCAGAAATAGATAAAGTAAAGGCATATTTGAGTAAAGAATTCGAAATGCAGGATTTGGGCACTTTAAAATATTTTCTTGGAATAAATATAACTATGCATGATGGAATTATAAGATTTAGCCAGAAGCAATGCATTTTGAGTGTTTTACGTAAATTTAATATGGAAAATTGTAAAGGTGTAAAAACGCCTATAGAAACAGGGTTAAAATTGGAAAAACAAAGTCAGATTTTAACCGAAAAACCTTTCAAGGCATTAATAGGTAGTTTGATGTATCTCATGTTAAGTTCTAGACCAGATTTAAGTTTTGGAGTTAGTTACTTTAGCCATTTTCAAAACTGTGCTTCAGAGACACACTATAATTATTTACAACGAGTCTTGAGATATGTTAAACATACAATTGATTTTGAATTGACATTTTCTAGGAATTTTACTACTGAACCTTTGGTTGGTTATGCGGATGCAGACTGGGGAAATGATACAGATAGACGATCTGTTACTGGTTACTTATTTAAAGTTTATGGAAACACGATTTCCTGGGTAACTAGAAAACAACCAGTTGTGTCCTTGTCATCAACCGAAGCAGAGTATATGTCATTGTGTAGTGCCACAACAGAGGCAATCTGGCTAAAGCGTTTGATGTTAGATTTAGGCATAAATACTGGTACAGTAAAGATATATGAAGATAATCAGGCATGCATAAGTATAGCAAAGGATCCTTTGGATCACAAAAGAGTTAAACACATAGATATCAAGTACCATTTTATTAGGAATAAAATACAAAACGATATTGTAAAGCCTGTATTCATATCAAGCAAGGAACAGGTTGCAGATATATTAACAAAGGGTTTAAGTTCACAACAATTTTTGTTTTTAAGAGAAAAATTAGGAGTGTTAAATGATTTTCATGAAGCTTTGATTGAAAGGGGGTGTTGATGGACAATCAAACTTATTTTGAATTTGCCGGGTACTTGTATATACAGATAGAACCACCGGCCATCTGCCTATAGGGAATTGTATGCAGTACACATTTATATACGCCTACGTATATATCTACGTACCGGCAATAATAATTTGTGGCGTAAAAAGAAATAAATACACATCCGTCGATAAAGCATATTTAATCTTTAAATATGACACAGATATTGCCATTTCATTTCGTAGATATTTGTAAGAATCAATCATCGGCATAATGTTTCGTGTTGTAGAAATATTAGTAGTAGATTTGTAATGAAAACGAAGGTTTGAGATTCCAAAGAAGTAGTAACTAGTGATTCTGAATGTACCTAGTTAAATAAAATTAAATTGCAAATTACTAAACCAAGAGAAAATAAGAAAAATAATTCTAAAAAGGAAGCAACATGGAGAAATTAAAAAACGTTCAAAAAGTAATAATTGATGTCAAACAAAAAAAATTCTAGAGAAAATAAAATAGAATTCTAGAGGCTAATAAATATCTCTTTCAAACAAGCCTCCATTGTTTGCCTCACAGTAGCCCAATCTGTTGTAAAATTCTCTACGTACATTAGAGAGAGTTACAGGTGAAATACTATTACAGAGTTGTGTAATTCGCATTCGTAAATCATCTAATGTGCGGGGTCTTTCATTCTGGTGTACATAAATGGTTTCATTCAAATATCCCTAAAGGAAAAAATCACATGGCGTTAAGTCAGGGGATCTAGGCGGCCAAGAAATATTACCTCTAGTGCTAATGGTATGTGGAAAATGCAATGAAAGACATTCTTGTACTATTCTGGCATTATGAGCTGGGCAGCCATCTTGCTGAAACCAAATATCATTAAAGTTTACAGCAAGGTCACGCACTGCAGGAACAATATGATTTTGCAGTAATTGTAAATATGACTGTGCATTTAATGTTCCGTTTAGGAAAAATGGCCCTATGATGTGATCCCCTAAGATTCCTGCCCAGACATTTAGTTTCTGTGGATATTGAGTGGTGACATCCCTGCTCAAATGTTTGTTTTTCTGAGACCAGTAGCGAACGGCAGATGGATTATGGCGTTTGTGAAGGGAAAATGTTGATTCGTCAGTGAACAAAATATTTCGTGTAAAATTATCATCATTATCACATTTTTCTCTAATAGCCTCACAAAATTCGAGACGTCTAAACTGGTCATCTGGGAATATTTCTTGATTTTTTCTAACCTTATAACACTTATATTTCTTTTTGTGTAATATACGCCTAACTGTGGTTTTTGGAATACCTAATTGTTCAGAAATTTGGCGGCTAGAGCAGGGCTCACTTGATTCTACAAAGGCGCATACACTGACTTCCTTCTCTATTCTTTCCTCCGAAATAGGATGGAAATTACTCTGATAGCATTTCGAACATCCATTAATGCAGCCCGACTTTTCAAAACGATGTATGATATCTAGTATCGTCCGACGGCAGGGAACTGGACGATCAGGAAACGAAAAAACAAAACGACCAATCACTTCTTGCGTACCTCCTTGAGATGAGTAATACCATTTAATAATATTTATTTTTTCTTCTTTACTATAAACTAACGGCATAGTAAATACGTAAATGAATATCGGTAAAAAAACAGAAAAAAAACACTGAGCTCTAAATAATTCTAAACCCTAAAGATGCAGACAGCAAGAATTTGCGTATTTTTGCAAGTTCGACCAACTATGAGTATACTCCTCCGCAGTCAAGACACGACTGACGCGGTTGACTGTCGATCCCTAGCGTCGGCATAGACAACGCTTCTGATAAACGGTAGGACTAGATACATATTGTTATAGTATTAAGGCATACGTTAACAATATAATATGGAAAGTTATTAAAGTTACCAAATTTAATTAAATAAACGTAGAAAAATTTATTATGATGTGTTTAAAATAAGATTTATTGAGTTAATCATAAAAGAGGTTTATAGCATTTAACAAGTATTCGAATTTTATAAATAACCACCTGTATATGGAAAGGTTGACCATGTTCATTGTTCTTAGAAGTTCAAAATATTCTGGAAAGAAGAGAGTTGAATATTAGTTGTTATTTTGTAAAATGTAATATAAATTTGTAAAAACTTGGGTAATTGACGTTTATGAGGTGATAAAAATATTTAGAATCTTATTTTGAAAGGTGTATAGATTGTATTGTAGAACAGTTCCCGGGAATAATTTGAAATACAGGAACTGTCATTATTTGACATGTGTTCAGAAATATAAATGTAGAGAGGTATTGGGATTTGAATATGAAAAGAAGGGTTGATAAAATTATGAAAAGAATTTAGATAATCAGATAATACAATTTTAAGAAGTATTCTAGGTATATTAGAGAATTTAAAAGCTATGTTGTTGATGGTTATTGCTGTTGTAAAACTTTGATTGGAGAATACAAAATAAGAAAGGATTACTAAGGTAATGAATAAAAAAAAGGGAGAATTTTTCTAATTCGAAAAAACGATAGACGTGTTTTCAGAAAAGAGAATATCTTTTCTGATATAAACGCGATAACAGATATTTATAAAAGAGAAAAGTGTATCTTGAGTGAATTTCTTTATCTACAGATAAATTAATATAAAAAAAAAATAATTGTACTTACCAAGTTGTACAAGATCCAGATAGATCCGAAATAGGGTTGTTATCTCCGGGATCATAGAAGTTTTCAGAAGGCTATTTAGTACCAGAGTTTTGAAATTCCATAAAGGGTGAAGCAATCTTCAAGTTCCGGTTATTATAAAAGGTAGCAGATTCCAGAAGTACTGGTTTTCAATAGAGGCAGATTATCACAAGAGATCCATAAAGGTTGGTGAATTTCACAAGTTTCCGGGTGTATTGGAGAATTTGCTGTGCACGAAGAGATTTGGCTGAATATCGAAAGGACTATTTATTCCCACATCGAGCAAGTTCCTGTACAGGATAGTTGGTATTTTTATTACAAGAGTTTGAACTAGATTGAAGTTTATCAACATCAGAGAAGTGGTATCCGTCCAGAAAACCGTCATCAAGAAGTGGATAGTACTCATCTAAAAGAAGAAAACAATTAAGTATAACCATTTTAGTAATTTTTCTTGTGTCAGTAGTAAAGAAAGATAACATTTTGTGAAGGTTGGAGAAGATTTAATTATTTGCAATATAATTCAGTGTAGAAATAGACTGTACTAATTGTTATCACAACGAGTACATGTGTTATAAACAACATAAATTATTTGAATTCTCTACTAACCAGTAATATGTTAAGATTATGAATAATTTTCATTTGAATACAAATTTATGGGGTTATCAAGTTAGAAAATAGTTTTGAACACATTATAATAACAGTATAAATTAATTTGAGACGAAAATATTAGAAAGAATTACTTATTTATGTATATCAATAGTTAATTATATCAGGGTACGTACCTGCATTATTTAATTTGGTTTTGTACTAAACACTTTGAGAAAATATATTTTATAAACGTCAAATATTCAGTTTCCATATTAAAATATTGTTAACCATTGACCCGTATAAAAAAAAACACTAAGTTTGAATATAAACGTATTATTTATTAGTAGAATATCGTTTTATTTTATCATAGTCAGATTCTCTTTAAAGGAAATATTTTGGTTTATTTATAACCTCAAAGAAATAAATGTCATGTGATATATTGAAATGGAATGGTTAGTGGTGACATCTAGGTGTTTTATTGGGCACTTCTTAGTAAATTGGTTTATTAAAAGTATAGAATGTATAAAAATAATACAGAAATCGGTAATTTATATAATGTTAATTTAGAGAGAAAATAAGTAATTCATAAAGGATTATTGAGATTTATCAAAGCATATAATTAAAGGCAGAGTTAAATACTGTAAATAAAATAAAGAGGTAGAAGAGAGTAAAATAATTTAGGTAAAGATAAAATATAAAGCTAGTCGGGCATATAAATAAAATACCTTCGTATTATGAGTGAAATAGTAGATGATATATAAAGAGATTATAAAACTAACACATACGAGGGTTGTTCATTAAATAATAACAATTTTAAAAAATATGTCTAGAGTGGTATTTCATTGCATATACAGTTCAATTTATGACATTTAAAAGGTAATAGAATTTTATAATTATTTCGAGGATTGAACTGATATGTATGAGGTATTACCTAGTACATTATATGACGCATCAACGTGGGGCTACGTAAAATAAGACTCGCAATATAGTATTTTCAATATTTTATTTATATTATTATATGTGTGAACATAAATAAACATTTTACGAAGGGGATTACCATAGTAAAACTTATATTGATAATTTTGGAAATTATATTTGTATTGTTGTCACATAATAGTTATTAAAAATGAATACTAGGTCTAAAAGTAGTTCAAGAATGAATAGAGTAGAATCATCTAGTGATGATGAGGTGGAGGTTAGACAGGAAGGTATTTTACAAGAGGGAGGAGATATTACATTACAGGTCCAGGAAGAAAATCAACAGTTGGAAGAGATACAGGACAAAGGAGATAAGGTGGTAATACAAGGAGTGACCTCGAAAATAGAGTCATCAAAGTCTTCAATAGACATGTTGTTTATTCAACAAATGTTTGAAAAATTAGAGAAAAATAGGGAAGAAGATAGTAAAATTAGAGAAGAGGATAAAAAAGAATTAATTGGTAAATTTGATAAGGCTAGTGAAGAGAATAAGAAGAATTTAGTGGACTTGAAGGAAGAATTAAGTGGTAAATTGATTAGAACGAGTGAGGAATTAATTGGGAAATTGGATAAGGCGAGTAAGGATAATAGAGAAGAAAATAAAAGAAATCTCGAAGAATTAAAGAAAACGCTATTGAGAGATACAGATGATAAGGTTAAAAAACTTTCCACTGAAATGGATAGCAGGGAAGTGAAAATGCGGAAAGAAATGGATAATAAGATACAAATTAAAGATACAGAAGTTAAAACTCTTATTACTAATAAAGTACAAGAGGTTGATAGTAAAGTAAAGAGTATACAAGTAAATGTGAAACAAATAGAGAAAGATAGTAATGAAAAATATAAGGAATTGGCTAAACGGATACGAGATGAAGTAGATATAGTGAATAAAGATGTTTCAGAGAAAACAGGAAAACTGGAAGAGAACTTTAATAAGAAAATAGAAATTACAGAGGAAAAATGTTTAAAAGATATTAGAGTTTTATCTGTGTCCACAAATGTACAGAAATTAGGAATGGAAGAGATTTTAAAAGAATGTGAGGAACAGAAGTTGAGGTTGGAAGAACTGTTGTTGAAGTCCCAAAATATGAAGATACCGTCAGTTACTTATACTCCGTCTTACAATATATTAAATAATGGGATTAGAGTAGAAAATATTACTCATTTTAGTGGAGAGAAAATGTCCACACATCCTATGGCCTATTTAACAAATATTTTAAGATATATCGAAGAGATACCTGAGTTTAGAAGTCAAATGAATATAATAAGAGCTACTTTGAATAATGGAGCAGCGGAATGGTTTCAACGTATAGAAGATGATTGTAAGAATTTAAGACAGTTTGTTGAACTATTTAAAAATAACTTCTGGAGTGAGACGCAGCAATCTAGAGCTCATCAAAGGTTATTGACAGGGAGATATCAACCAGGTAAATCTTCAAGGGAGGCTTACGCACAAAGGATGTTCAATTATTGCCGATATATTTCACATTTAGATGAACAAACTATTTCGCAGCATCTTTTACAACATTTTATACCAGTCGACACACATGCAATAATATGTCAGAATGTCACTGATATGAATGGCTTGATTAATATACTTCGTCGGTTGGATGATTATTCAGATGGGTTGAAATATCGTGAATATAGGCAATTAAATGGTCGCCAAGAAGGAGTGAATAGTCATCAACGTGTTAATGAACATAATGGTATTACTCAGAATAATAATCGAAATGATATTGCTTTGAATCAGTTAAACAATTCTAGGAATAATTATCCTATTAATCAGTATAATAATGGATTTGGTACAAGACAGAATTATCAAAATGTTAATCAGCAACAGAATCAAAATTTCAGAAATTATAATTCACAGGGGAATAGAAACGGAAACTGGAATAACAATAGAGGTGCTCAAAATGGTATGAATACAAGACCTAATGCGAATAGATATAATTCCTTTAATAATAATCAAAATTCAAAGCAACTTCCTCAAGAAAGGTCATATCAAGGACAAAATGATAAATATTATGGGTATAACAATTCTCGAACAGTAAATAATATTCGAACACAGGAATGGAGAAGTGTCGATTGTAATAATCACAACAAAGAGGAGTTAACAAGAGATAACATGGAAGAAAAAAAAACGCCAATTTTGGAGAATTCGAGGGTTTTCCAGGATCAGATACCAGGAACCTCACACTAGAAAATAGAGTAGATATAGGTGGAGTTATTAGTAATAGTAGTAAAAAACAAGAAATAATAGGAATGAGAGATAAAAATAGTTTATTAGATATAGGAAAGATTATAAATAATTATGAAAGTTTACCTTTCTTTACAATTTATATTAAAAATATTCGATTTAAGACGTTGTTAGATTCTGGAGCGGAAATCTCACTTATAAAAGAAGAATTGGTTATGAATATACCTGAATATTCAAATTATATTATAAAAGTTAAAAGTACAAATGTTATATCGGCAAATAGGGGAAAAATGGGTAGTATTAACAAAAGGATATGTATAGATGTTGAGTTAAATGGACAAAAATTTATCATGCAATTTTATTTACTAGAAAATCTGTTCTATGATTGTATAATAGGGATTGATAATATGAGAGCTTTTGGAATGAATTTAGATTTTGAAGAGAATAAAGTTAAGATAAGAGGGAAGGAAATGTTATTAGACAAATTAGTAGATTTAAAGGAGATTAATGCATATATTGAATATAAAGAAAACATACAAAATGAAGTGAATAATGTGATTATCGCGGATAGAGAAGAGGATGATGACGCACAAGAACATTTGGAAGGAGCAATGTTCGAATTGCCAAGAATTGATACTAATGTAGAATATGGAAATACGGTTGTTTTAGAAGAAAAACAAGAGGTAAAGGTAATAAGAAATAAAAATGACATTCAAACTTTTATATTACAACAGAATTTACCTGAACCGTGGATTGAAGATAGTTTGATAGAAATTTTAGCAAAGAATATAAAGTTAGTTAATGACGAAGTTGTGTTCGCCAAAAACTATGAACATCGATTAATGATTAAGGATGATTCGCCTTTATCATGTAAGAATTATCCTATTCCATATTTTTTTCAAGAACGTGTAAACGAGGAATTACAAAAATTAGAAGAAGCGGATATAATAGAGCGGTCAAATACATATTTTATAAGTCCTGTAGTATTAGTAAAAAAGAAGGATAATACCATACGCCTTTGCATTGACGCTCGATTAATTAACTTAAGGATCATGCCTGAGCACGAAACACCACAAAATATTGATGTCTTACTTACCAAATGTGGAAATAAAAAATGGTATAGTAAGTTAGATCTTAAAAATGCTTTTTGGTTGATTAGGTTGGATGAGAATTCGAGAAAGTATTGTGGATTCAATGTAAATGGGATTACGTATAATTTTAAGGTCTGCCCTTTCGGAATCCGAAGTAGTCCTGCTGGGTTAATCAGATTTCTTCATATAATACTAGATAAGTACGAGAAATTTGCTCTTCATTATTTGGATGATATTATAATATTTTCTGATGATATTGAATCTCATATTAATCATATTGAGATAATTGTAAATACGTTACAAGAAAACGGTATGAAATTAAATTTATCTAAGTGTCAATTTTGTCAAAAAGAGGTTAACTATTTAGGGTACGTAGTAAATCAACAGAACATTTTATTAGATCCTCAAAGATTGGAAGAAATTCAAAATTATCCAAGACCTACGAAACTCAAGATGTTAAGAGGATTTTTGGGATTGTTAAATTATTATAGGAAATTTGTTTCGAATTACAGCCAAAAGACAAGTATATTGTTAAATTTATTGAAGAAAGGTACAAAATGGAAATGGACTAGTGAGTGTGAAGAATGTTTCGTACAATTAAAATCAAATTTTGTTGAAAATCTTAAATTATATCATCCTGATTTTAACCTAGATTTTATTGTGAGAACAGATGCATCGAATGTAGCCGTTGCTGCAGAACTAGTACAAATCAAAGATGGTATTGAAGTTCCAATATATTTTGCGTCAAGAACATTAAAGCCGTGCGAAAGAAAATTTGGCATATCAGAACTTGAAATGCTTGCCGTCATTTTTGCATTAACTAAGTTACGCTATTATTTAATAGGGAAGCGTTTCAAATTGGAAACTGATCACAAGGCACTTGTAAATATCATGACTACCAAGTTGAATAATAACCGAATTTATCGATGGACTTTGTTGATACAACAGTATGATATAGAGATAGTATATCGACCGGGTAAGGAAATGATAGCTGCTGATATTTTAAGTAGGAAGCATGGTGAAGCAAAGGCAGTAAATGTACAAATAAATTTGGTAAAATTGGGAAGAGAAGGTATTTTTTCAATGCAGCGTATCAGAGAAGCACAAGAGTCATATGATTTGGAAATAATTAAAACTAAATTACAGACAGATGGTTCATATAAGGGAATGAGTTTACGAAGAGGGATAATTGTGAAGAAGATAGGTGATGTAGAGGTGTATGTTACAAATGAAAAACATACTATTGAAATTATACGACATCTTCATGAAATTTATACTCATATAGGAGCGAGGAAATGTTGGCTAATGTATAGAGAAGCTTTTTATTGTAGAAATGATGAAAAAATAATTAAAAGATTACTTAAACAATGTGAAACATGTATTTTAGCCAAAGAAAAGAATTTTACTAATCAAAATATTAGTTTAAGTATTTTAGCTGTAGACAGATTACAAATAGTAGCAATTGATTTTATTTCAAATTTGATACCGAGTACAAGGAGATATCGCAACATATTAGTATTCTGTGACTTATTTTCTAAACATGTACGTTTAATTCCTACACAAAAATGTAATACTGACACTGTTTTACAAGCTTTACAAGAGTACATCACCGATTTTGGAACGCCAAGAATTATACTTTCAGATCATGCCACGTATTTCATGAACCAAAGATATCACGATTTCTTAGATAGTAGGAACATTAAGTCTCATCACATCTCAATACGACATCCACAAGCTAATCCTTCTGAGAGGTATATCAAAGAAGTAATAAAGTATTTACGTATATTGCTAGTAGATAGTCACCACAAATGGGCGAGGTGTTTGAAACAAATAGAATTAGTCATGAACAATACTCCGAGTACTGTACATGAATCGTGTCCCATTACAATTTTTACAGGACAATCACCACAAAGACCATGGCAAGATGAGGAAATTGCCAATATAGAAAAGAAATACGAACAAATTAGGTTAAAGTTAATTAATCGAAAGAATAAATGGGAAGAAAAGAAGAAGGAAAAACAGAGTAAATATAAAATATACAATATTAATGAGAAAGTTATAGTTCGAGCATTAAGAGTAACCGATAGAAAGAATAAAATAATTGCGAAGTTAATGAGACCATATTCCGGGCCATATATAGTATACAGAAAAATTGGGTTAAATAATTATGAATTAATAGATGGAGAGACTGGATTTTTGAAAGGTATTTATCATGTGTCGATGTTACATGATTATCCAAGTGATTCTTAAAAAGAACAGCAAGTTATAGTCAGGACAGAAGAAAAGAGGTCAACTTCTGAAGGTATTTACGACACCTGCTTTCCGAGTATAAATTAGATCTCAAGTTATAGGTAGGACATTACATTAGAATTGATTGTGTTATATAAGTGGGAAACGTCACTTCCGTATCCAAATATTGTTAATTCATTCACATGTTGTTTTTGAAGAATCATCAAACCATACAAGAAATGTTTTTATATTCAAGAGTTCAAATTTTTATATGGTATAGAAGTTAGGGGCATAGTAGGAGTATTTTTTATAACAAGAACATAATCGGATATAAAAAAAAAATATGTTGAATTATTTGATTTGTTGAGAAAGGGGCATGTTAAAGTTCATAAGTAGGGTGAATAAAGCCTAGTATAAAAATGGATATATAGAAAGAGGTTCAGAATCAAAATATAGAATATAAAGTTTAGAATATTAGAAATATTTGAAGAATGTTGTTTAAAGAATTGTATCATATGTTACTCTCATTCCTACATATTTTATATATAAAAAGAAAAATAAAACCAAAGTACTATAAGAAAATTTATTTGGAATTAAATGTCTAATTATATGCCCAAATATAAAACTTAGAAGGAATATATTTAGTAGTTGAGGAAAAGAAAGAATTATCTAAAGCCTTAAAAGTGTAAAATAATTGAAGCAGTAAAAGTGATTTGCAGATTAATAAAGTAGGTGATGTTATAAAGCTAATTATAAAAAGATAGTAAAAGCCTTTATGATATTATATTTTAATTGAAGGAAATATGCTTGCAATAATAAATAAATATAAAATGTACCATTAAAATATGGAATTATAATATAAATGATAGAGAATGGGTTAAAGGTAACTTTATATGATGATTTATATAGGACTAAAATGTCTAATAAGAGATTAAGGTAACGTACGCCAATAAAACGTAAATATAAGTATAATCTTTCATAAATAGAAAGAATGGGGAAGACGAATAAGTCTATAGAAATATAATGGGTTATATGCGCAAAGGGAATAGAAATAATAATTATAATATAAATGTATAAGTGAGCATAAGTAAAATATTTTATAGAGGCAATAATCTTTACCAGAAAGAGTTGAATAAAAAAAAAATTGAAACTATCACCTAAAAGAAATGTTAAGAGTAATACAGTTACTATGAGATTATAAAAATTGTATAGAGGCTAAAGATTTATATGTAGAGAATACTTGCTAAAATATTAATAGAATATACAGGGCATAGTTATTATGTATGTAAAATTTTCTTATAATGAATTAAAATAAATGGTACTTATATTACTTTGGATAAACTATAGATTAAAAAAAAAAAATATTTGCTTAAAGATATTTGGTAAATGTTGAGAATTGTGAAATGTTTGTACATTGAATTTGAATATGAATAGTTATTGTAATAACATTGTTTACAAGATAGGAATTACTGAAAGTGTAATTATTGAAGTTATATTAGTTTAATAAATGAAAATTTGTTTATTTGAGGTTTAAATTTACATTTATTAAAAGGGGCATATGTTATAGTATTAAGGCATACGTTAACAATATAATATGGAAAGTTATTAAAGTTACCAAATTTAATTAAATAAACGTAGAAAAATTTATTATGATGTGTTTAAAATAAGATTTATTGAGTTAATCATAAAAGAGGTTTATAGCATTTAACAAGTATTCGAATTTTATAAATAACCACCTGTATATGGAAAGGTTGACCATGTTCATTGTTCTTAGAAGTTCAAAATATTCTGGAAAGAAGAGAGTTGAATATTAGTTGTTATTTTGTAAAATGTAATATAAATTTGTAAAAACTTGGGTAATTGACGTTTATGAGGTGATAAAAATATTTAGAATCTTATTTTGAAAGGTGTATAGATTGTATTGTAGAACAGTTCCCGGGAATAATTTGAAATACAGGAACTGTCATTATTTGACATGTGTTCAGAAATATAAATGTAGAGAGGTATTGGGATTTGAATATGAAAAGAAGGGTTGATAAAATTATGAAAAGAATTTAGATAATCAGATAATACAATTTTAAGAAGTATTCTAGGTATATTAGAGAATTTAAAAGCTATGTTGTTGATGGTTATTGCTGTTGTAAAACTTTGATTGGAGAATACAAAATAAGAAAGGATTACTAAGGTAATGAATAAAAAAAAGGGAGAATTTTTCTAATTCGAAAAAACGATAGACGTGTTTTCAGAAAAGAGAATATCTTTTCTGATATAAACGCGATAACAGATATTTATAAAAGAGAAAAGTGTATCTTGAGTGAATTTCTTTATCTACAGATAAATTAATATAAAAAAAAAATAATTGTACTTACCAAGTTGTACAAGATCCAGATAGATCCGAAATAGGGTTGTTATCTCCGGGATCATAGAAGTTTTCAGAAGGCTATTTAGTACCAGAGTTTTGAAATTCCATAAAGGGTGAAGCAATCTTCAAGTTCCGGTTATTATAAAAGGTAGCAGATTCCAGAAGTACTGGTTTTCAATAGAGGCAGATTATCACAAGAGATCCATAAAGGTTGGTGAATTTCACAAGTTTCCGGGTGTATTGGAGAATTTGCTGTGCACGAAGAGATTTGGCTGAATATCGAAAGGACTATTTATTCCCACATCGAGCAAGTTCCTGTACAGGATAATTGGTATTTTTATTACAAGAGTTTGAACTAGATTGAAGTTTATCAACATCAGAGAAGTGGTATCCGTCCAGAAAACCGTCATCAAGAAGTGGATAGTACTCATCTAAAAGAAGAAAACAATTAAGTATAACCATTTTAGTAATTTTTCTTGTGTCAGTAGTAAAGAAAGATAACATTTTGTGAAGGTTGGAGAAGATTTAATTATTTGCAATATAATTCAGTGTAGAAATAGACTGTACTAATTGTTATCACAACGAGTACATGTGTTATAAACAACATAAATTATTTGAATTCTCTACTAACCAGTAATATGTTAAGATTATGAATAATTTTCATTTGAATACAAATTTATGGGGTTATCAAGTTAGAAAATAGTTTTGAACACATTATAATAACAGTATAAATTAATTTGAGACGAAAATATTAGAAAGAATTACTTATTTATGTATATCAATAGTTAATTATATCAGGGTACGTACCTGCATTATTTAATTTGGTTTTGTACTAAACACTTTGAGAAAATATATTTTATAAACGTCAAATATTCAGTTTCCATATTAAAATATTGTTAACCATTGACCCGTATAAAAAAAACACTAAGTTTGAATATAAACGTATTATTTATTAGTAGAATATCGTTTTATTTTATCATAGTCAGATTCTCTTTAAAGGAAATATTTTGGTTTATTTATAACCTCAAAGAAATAAATGTCATGTGATATATTGAAATGGAATGGTTAGTGGTGACATCTAGGTGTTTTATTGGGCACTTCTTAGTAAATTGGTTTATTAAAAGTATAGAATGTATAAAAATAATACAGAAATCGGTAATTTATATAATGTTAATTTAGAGAGAAAATAAGTAATTCATAAAGGATTATTGAGATTTATCAAAGCATATAATTAAAGGCAGAGTTAAATACTGTAAATAAAATAAAGAGGTAGAAGAGAGTAAAATAATTTAGGTAAAGATAAAATATAAAGCTAGTCGGGCATATAAATAAAATACCTTCGTATTATGAGTGAAATAGTAGATGATATATAAAGAGATTATAAAACTAACACATACGAGGGTTGTTCATTAAATAATAACAATTTTAAAAAATATGTCTAGAGTGGTATTTCATTGCATATACAGTTCAATTTATGACATTTAAAAGGTAATAGAATTTTATAATTATTTCGAGGATTGAACTGATATGTATGAGGTATTACCTAGTACAATATATGTACATATAAATGTGTACTGCATACAATTCCCTATAGGCAGATGGCCGGTGGTTCTATCGGTATATGTAAAACTGCGTGAAAGTAGTTACACTAAGTAGTAGAAGTAAGCAAGTTGTTCGCTAATGACAAATGTTATTTTGTAATATCTTAAATAGAAAGTAAACTATATTTTTACTCCACTGGCTGGCTTTATTTCAATACAACAACTAACATTGCTGTCGACTAAGTTCTGTAATACTATTAATAATAATGTAATAATAGTGACCATATAAATAGTTATGTCGTTGATTTGCATATTTGAAAGTTGGATAAGCTCTCATGTATTAATTACTTAACCGTAATTGAGATACATGTTTGGATAAGGGTTTCTTACTAATTTAACTATGGGTTTATAGGGTGGAATGATCTGTATTTAGATGTAAATGTATTTGTCGTCAATGAAGTGCTAAATTGTATTGAACGTTTTTTTTTGACCATCTATTATGATTTGGAAATGATTCTTAATTAATTTATTTATAATTTTCAAATAAGTAATATACAGAGGAGATCATAATATTTTGATTTTGTAACTAGATTTTAAATATTCTCATTTCAAGCCGTTGACACGGGATCTTAATTTCTTCTAATTGCTTACATAAAGAAGTAGTATATTTAGAAAAGTTCTCTCCAATTGGAGAATAATTACAGCTCGATGGTACCAAATCCCGTAAATAATTGATTTTGAGTTTTGGAATTTTTGTGTTAGCTGATAAATCGTTGATTCGATTTTGTTCCGCTATCGTTCTGAAGTAGCCGTTCATTTTGTTTATTATTGGATGCATCATAATATATATATAGGTAGGTGGCCTTTTGTCGTCTTATAGAGATCGTTCTTTTTGCGATTCTTATCGTTCAAAGTTCAACATTTTGCGCTTTATCTTAGAGCAGCTAGTACCAGTTCCAGCCCACATCATAATAGCGCTTTTATGTTTCGGACCTCCCAATAGCTCGCCAGGCTACGGGATCTGACAGGTCATACCTTTCAGCTGTTTCTCACCCCACAGAAATGGAATTAGCAGTAGCAATGGTACTAATTTTTACACTGAATTTCGTATATATGAAACAAAATTTATACTCGCAATTATAAGTTAATAAATATAACTTTTTTGTAATATCCACTAATTTTTGAAATAAATCTGTGATTTAACATGTAATGATGACGTACAATAACTACTGCACTTAACATTAGAGTATTTCATGAAAACAGTAAATTTGATCACTTGGTTTAAGAAAACGTGAAAGCAATATTATTTTATTTTTAAATAACCGACATTTTGTATAACGTCAACATCAAAATTTCTTGCGATATCTTACCAACTTATCTAGGTATATTACCTATTATTAATACTAAAACGTTATTTCTTGTATGTGCATTCTCGTGTTTAAACGAATTTGTTTTTCTATCACTCCAGTTAGACTGGAATGTCTCCGCCTGTCTGTAGTCAGACGTTATTTCGGATCGGATTTCTTCATGGCGTGGCGACCCTGTGAGTGTTGGATGTAATGGAATCCGATGTTGTTTCATCGTAGAAGGGGCTACCTAATGGAAGCAGTTTAGAGACGAGGGAAGCTTAACTGCTGCAGCGATTATGGGTTGCACTTAAAGTAGGATGTGCTCGCATACAAACATTCGTGTGTACATGGTGTGTAACCGGTGACAAAAGAATTAATCAAATGGAAGACTGGTTTCGATTTAGATGTTTACATGTGTAGATCTTCGTAAAAGTTAAGAACAATTTACATGGTAACGAATTATATTGTAACACTATTTTGATTAGACAGTACAATTTTACTCGTATGTATCATTTATATGCAAGAACCTGCCTGTGTATCTATTTATCTATATACAGGATGCCCCACCGAAAACGAAACAGATTGAATATCTCGAAGAAGAAAACTTTTTTGAAAAAACGGAAAAACAGGTCGATTTTTGATCCAAGGGGGACACCCTTCCATCATATCTTCAACTGTGATACGTCATTCCCCCCCCCCCCATCAGTTTAACCTTTACAATTTAAATAGGGAAAGTACTAAATACGATACATCATTGAAAAGGTAATTGTACGGAGAATTCAGCAATGTGATTGTTGGTTGCGCTATTTTTGATTTTAGCGCCCTCTATCGAAGAAAAAAACAGTTACGTATTTCACAATGTGACACATCATTTCAAAGCTACTTGTATTAGCAATTTAATGCACAATTGAAAAAAAAATAAATAATCGAAACACCTTGCGGAGCTCTAATATTAGAAACTACGAACTTATTAGTTTACAAAAGACGCTGACAGTCTGTACTTGAGAATGATGACAAATAAATGTCAAAAATATTACGTATTTAGTTGATAATAAAATTAGCTTTGAAAGGATGTGTCACATTGTGGAATACGTAACCGTTTTTTTCCGCTAGCGGGCGCTAAAATCAAAAATAGCTCAACCAACAAACACATTGCTGAATTCTCCGTACAATTACCTTTTCAATGATGTATCGTATATACTACTTTCCCTATTTAAATTGTAATGGTTAGAGTGATGGAGGGGAGGGGAATGACGTATCACAGTTGAAGATATGATGGAAGGGTGTCCCCCTTGGATCAAGACCTGTTTTTGCGTTTTTTCAAAAAAATTTTCTCCTTCGTGATATTCAATCTGCTTCGTTTTCGGTGGGGCACCCTGTATATGTTGTCTGCTCGTTATTCTTATCTCGTTTTATTAAACAACACAGTTTTCTTTAAAATTTCATTCTAAAGTTACAATTTTTACACTACATTCGATACACCATTCTTCTCTTCTTCCCTTCTTTTTATTACTACTACCAACCTTATCCCGCTAATATACCAATAAAAATATATCAGTACAAACAAAATTATAACATTCGGCCCTTCCTGACATTTGTTTGGCCTCAAACAATTTTTTTTTGTGTGTAACATTAGGTATAATACAATTTCACTGTCGGTGGAACACGTCAATTCGATTTTCGAGCAACCTGGGTACTCTGGATCCGCTTCGTCGCTGCGGTATCGGTCTGGCTGTGTTCTTCCGACTCTGGCTCATGTTCTTCATCCAAGGTTTCGGTTTCGTTCGGTTTGTCTTCATCCTCACCATCGGTATATCCTCACCATCGGTATAAGAGTTGTCCTCTTAATTTTTAAAAATCTTTAACTGAGAAACATGGGCCACGGTAGTATATCATTTTCCGGAGTCCTTCTCAATAAGTGTCTCTATTCGGTAGGTCTCTCCAGGTAGGTTTTCTATGACTACATATTGTCCTTTGTATTTCAACTGTGTCTTCGTAGGTTGACCTGTGGCCACCGATTGACTTTTAACATCCACAATATCACCCACGTCATAAGTTATTCCCTCGTAACGTTTTTTATCATAATATTCCTTATATTTCCTGCACGTTTTGGTAGCTGTTTCTAGAGCTTTACTTCGTAATTGTTCTCGTGTTAATTCAGGTTGGTTTCTGGTGGCAACGTTTACCATTGACGCGTCTTCAAACGCAGGGGTGTAACCATATAAGCACTCGAATGGGGTAATTCCAATAGTTTTGTTTACTGTAGTATTTCTTTTTCTCTCAACTAATATTAAGGTTTGGTCCCATTTATCATCCTCGAAATTTGATGAAGTAACAATCACAGACAGTATACTCTTCATTTTTATCTCAGCAATACCATTTACCTGTGGATAACGCGTAGCAATAAGTCTGTGTTCTATGTCATATGCTCGGCATAATTCTTGGAAATTGGTCCTGTGTATGCAGTGCCTCTATCGGTGACAGCTATCTTGGGATGCACCAAATAGTTCTATGAATAAGACTAATTTTTTGACGTTTTCGAAGACGTTGTTCTTCGGGTAGCATATAATTTTATAAAGCGACTGTAGGCATTCACTATTGCTAGCAGGTACATCTTCCCTGTTCTACTTTTGGGAAAGGGACCCAGATGATCTATGTGTATCTTCATCATAGGCTTCTCAGGTAATCGGGGCGGATGTAGTCTTCCAGGTTTTTTCCCTCCAGGAGCTTTCGTCATAAGACATTCGAAACATGCTCTTATATGGTGCTTGAGGTATCTCTTCATGTTTCGGAACCATAACTTCTTCATTATTTTTTCCATCGTTCTGTCTACTGACCAGTGACCAGCTTGATCATGGTATTTGATTACAGTAGCCTTACGCATACTATCTGGTATAACAGATAGCAGTTTCTCTTCTTCGTGACTTTTCACTTTCTTGTACAATTTGCCGTCCCCTAGCACATATTCTTCAATTTTATTTCTCTATTCCGCTGTTCTCTCATACTCTTCTCGTTTAAAAATATCTATTATTTCTCGTAGTTTCATATCACTCCTCTCTACCATCATAATTCTTTTCTCTTCTGTTAACATTACCATCATATTTAACTTTTTGTCATAAATTTCTTTCATTATTTCAGTTTGGCTTGGTTTTTCTGTAGCAGCTCTACTCAAACAATCAATATGTTCCAGGTTGCTTATTGGTCGATATATTATTTCCATAGGTATAGTTTTTTGGTTCCTCTTCAGTGCAATTTCTCTTTTATTTACTCCTCTAATTCCTCTTATAGAGGTTCCTTTCATCACTTTCTTGTCTTGATCTATCCCTGCCACAGTTAGAACAGCTGGTTCATCATCCACATTTATCAACAACAAAATTATTTTTATTGCTTTCAACTATTGTTGATTCTGCCATTTTTAAATCACATTTTCTAGGAATTTCTTCACCTAATTGTATATTTTTAAAAGGATCATATGTTTGATAGCCAAATTTCAATATAGCACCAACACGCACATATGCAATATCTGGCATCTCAGTAAAATTTCTACCCCCCAGTATATCCATTGGCTGCACATCACTTGGCACGATCACTGCATCTACCTCTTCACAAACATCGTTTAAGGTCAATAAAATTTTTGTTGTAAAATAACATTTAACTGCAGTCACATTTCCAAATCCATACAAAGTTTTCACCATTGGGTAACATACTATACCATGTTTATCAACAAATGCTTCACTGATAGTAGTAACAGCACTGCCTGGATGAATGAATGCTGTGGATTTATAGTTTGATTCACTGTAACAGTCTTTATAAATTTCTCACCCCACTGTTTTCCACACTGACTGGTAACAAACATTTGTTGATTGGACACATTTATCTGTTCTTTTGATGCTTGATTTTGGGGTTTGTTGATACTATCTTTGTTAAAAAAATAATATTTTGCAATATGTCCATATTTCTTACAAACAAAACACAATCGTTTTTCATCTTCGTCTGCAACTGGTAATTTCTTATGTGATTGGTTATTCAAATTATGCTTCGCTTGATTTTCACTTCATTTTTCTTGTCAAAGTTCCTTTCATTTATATCTGGTTTTAGTCTTTCTAGTCGTGCTTTATCAATCCTTTCACAATCATATAAATCCTGTATTACCTCATCATCATCTTTTGTGATCACGTGCCTTTGCTGGTGCATATAAATTTTTATCGTACAACCCTAATATTTGTTCTTTCAGCTTGAATTTTAAATGTAATTCTTGACACAATAGTAATTTATCATAAAAATAATCGTTTAATGGTTTCTGTTTTCCTTAAATCCTTTAAGTCATTATTTTCCATTTCTCAGGTACCTTCGTCTACAATAAAAGTTTTATTAAACAATGTTTCGAAATCATTAAATGTTTCTATCGATCCCTCCCTTGTACCCATTTTTTGCAGCTCCTATCATGTTTGATCTAGCTATCTCTAAGGCAAATGAATCAGACCATCTATGTAAAATCTGCATGCTTGTTATTTTCCCAATCAATTCTTTGGCGTTTTCATTTCCATCAAAACTTGCCACATTTTTAGTAATGTCTGGCATTACTTGGTATGTTGTACTAGTACTTGTACCATTTACATCTGATCCATTTCGAAGTTAGGAGTTTGCATCATTAGACGTTCAAACATTTGATCTCGCGAAAATGAAAAGTGTGAACACATGGATGTTAAAACTAACATCAAGCAGTAAATAATTACTGTGACTTACATATATACCTTTATACGTAAAACGTATATGCATATATGCATGTGTTTGAGATACACACATACATTAAGCTTTGTTCTGTGTCATCTTTTGGGTGTTAGATGTAGCTGTGATACTCTCACTGCATTTACCACGCTAAAATGACATAAGCAGCGATTTAAGTCTTGAAGCTATTGTCGAGAATCTCCACGCACACTGATGAGACCTCATAGGTCGAAACACCGGTGTCTGTGCGTTCGATTGTCGACAATAGCACTTAATGTATGTGTGTATCTCAAACACATGCATATATGCATATACGTTTTAGGTATAAAGGTATATACAGGGTGTAGATAAAGTCTGGAACAAAATTAATATTTCTGTTATCTTCGGTTTGATGGAAAAACCCTGAAACAGGTCGATTTTGTTTTTATCCCGTGCACTTTATAACATCGTGAATTTAATTCTGTCGTCATCTGGTTGCGCGCCGGCGTGACGTCATTAGTTTTTTTCAAATGGTAACCCGCCACATTTAGTACCCCTTGTCGTTAGGTATTCCATTGTGCATGCAACGGTATAAAAAGTTTGGTACCTTACATAACAATTTTTGGGAGAAAAATGCTTTCGAATTTCAAAAAATTAAAATTTTATTTCTAATGAAAAACTAATCAAAAATTATTTTAAAAAATCAGATAAATTATAATCCGAGGTTTATCTTGGATTGTCGTCAAACAAGACACCAAAAAAATGTCAACGGAAGTGTTCAAATTGTCCGCCATTGGCCATTTGACACTGGCCGAGACGGACGTACACGCTTTCTACGACACGTCGTATTGTCTCTGCACCAATATTTCGCATTTCCTCGCGGATACGATGTTTCAGATCATCCAAGTTATTTGGCTTATTGGTGTACACCTTTGATTTCACATGACCCCATAGAAAAAAATCAAGTGGTGTGAGATCTGGCGAACGGGCAGGCCATTCAATTGTTCCCCTTCGTCCTATCCATCTCCCGGGGAAAATTTCGTCGAGGTAACTCCGAACACGCCAGCCAAAATGTGGAGGTGCTCCATCTTGTTGAAACCAGATTCTGGGGTGAGGCTTGTCGGGGGTGTTTTCATCCGGAAATAGTTCTACCAATGTTGGCACTAGCGTAAATCTTAGGAAATGTAAGTATGTTTCAGAGTTTAAATTTCTGTCCAGAAAGAAAGGCCCCACAATGCGATCTCCCACTATTCCCGCCCATACATTAACTTTTTGCCGGTGTTGGGTGTGCTCCTCTCGAACCCATCGAGGATTTTCGCCCGACCAGTACCTACAATTGTGGCGATTCACTTCACCGTTCAAGGTAAAAGTTGCTTCGTCACTAAAAACCACATTGTCGACAAATCCGGGATTCTCATCGCACCGTAGCATGATTTGTTCACAGAACTCGAGTCAGCGGTCGAAGTCATCTTCATTCAGTTCCTGAACCCGATTGATTTTGTACGGATGAAGTTTTTCCTTCTTCAGTAATTTGGCTACTGTGGTAAAATCGACTGCATGATCCCTGGCAATGTTCCTTGTTGAAGTGTGGGGGTTGTCCTGAACTTCCAAGAGAATATTGACCCTTCTATCTTCCTCAATTCTTGGTCGACCTTGACGAGCCCTGTCTTTTACACTACCAGTTTCAGCAAATTTTGCTCACCGTTGACCGCGAAATCGGTGCGCGGTTTGGATTTTCTGCATTGAAAAACTGACAGGCTTCTTCATGGCTACGTATTTTATCACCACAACCAACAATAATGAGAATTTGAATCCGCTCTTTTTCGCTCAAATTCGCCATTTTCGCAATGCACGTTCAACACTACCAATGGAGGAAGTATTGTGAATGGATAAGTTCAAACACCAAGTAATGAACTGTCAATATGACGTGTCGTAGAAAGCGTGTACGTCCGTCTCGGCCAGTGTCAAATGGCCAATGGCGGACAATTTGAACACTTCCGTTGACATTTTTTTGGTGTCTTGTTTGACGACAATCCAAGATAAATCTCGGATTATAATTTATCTGATTTTTTAAAATAATTTATGATTAGTTTTTCATTAGAAATAAAATTTTAATTTTTTGAAATTCGAAAGCATTTTTCTCCCAAAAATTGTTATGTAAGGTACCAAACTTTTTATACCGTTGCACGCACAATGGAATACCTAACGACAAGGGGTAATAAATCTGGCGGGTTACCATTTGAAAAAACTAATGACGTCACGCCCGCGCGCAACCAGATGACGACAGAATTAAATTTACGATGTTATAAAGTGCACGGGATAAAAACAAAATCGACCTGTTTCAGGGTTTTTCCATCAAACCGAAGATAACAGAAATATTAATTTTGTTCCAGATATGTATACATATGTAAGTCACAGTAATTTGATCTCGCTTTCTATTTTCCATTATTATCATTGATAAAATTCCATTCAGATTATACTCATTATTCAGATCTCCTGGTATATTGTTTCCATTTGCATTTAAAAAATGAGGTGTGGCCACCACACGACTTTCTTATACGTATGAGCGTTTCAAATAATAGAATTTTAAGAATTTTTTTATACAAAAATTATTCAAAATCCTATTCTAAGTACTTCTATTTTCTTAATAAATCTTTATAGAATGCATACTTTGCAAGATATTATCAAAAAAGTGCTACTCGCTAAGAGTAAAAGTGCTACTTCCGGTCCGAATTTTGAAATTTCATGTATACAAAAAATATTGCAAATTCAGTTCTAAATACTTTTGTACTCTTGATAAATATATATAGAATGCATAACTTACGACATATTTGCAAAAAATCGTTATCCGATAAGAGTAAAAGTGGTACTGCCGGTCTGAATTTTGAAATTTCTTTTATACAAAAGATATTGAAAATTATGTTTTAAATACTTTTATACCCGTAATGTACTTGTCTAAAAAGCATGACTTGCGAAATATTCGCAAAAAACCGATTTTCGATAAGAGTAAAAGACCTACTTCCGGTAGGAATTTCGAAAAACTTTTTAAATAAAATTGTTCTCAATTTTAATTTTAAGTACATATGAATTCTTTATAAATTTGTATAAACTTAGTATTTGACGAAATATTGGCAAAATTCGATTTTTATACTGAAGGAAACTGCTACTTCCGGTCTACCGATTTTACTGAAAAACTAATCAGATCTCAAGAGGGAGATTATACACGTAAATACAAAATTTGGATTTGATATCTACAGCGGTTTGACCGCTATCGTGCTCACACACACACCCACAGACAGACAGACACACACACAGACAGACATTTTTGAAAAACCACTTTTTTGGTATCAGGGGACCTCAAAACGTGGACATCTGCAAAAATCTCGAGGTCGAAAATTTTCATCATCACAATACTTCCTTATACTACGTATAAGAAAGTAAAATATATCAATACAAATAAAATTATAACATATATTTAAAAGTACTTTTGTAATATAATGATAATAATAATAATAAATGTCTTTATTTCCGTGTACATCTAAGTACAACATCAGTATAATAACAATAATATGTAATAGCATGTAAGCTAACAAGAAAAAAAATAAAACCAAAGTAAATGCTTAACAATGGTAATAAGATAGTAAATATGTGTAAAGTAAAATTTGTAATCAATGTAATTTCATGTTTAGCCAACGGATATCCTTCAGTTTATGCGTTATATGGTCATATTTTCTAAGACAAAAAATAAAGCGAAGGCAGGCATTCTGAACTCTATGTATTCTCGCCACATCAAATGAATCTAAGCATGGGTCTTATAGTGATGCAGAAAACGTGAATAGCGAAAGAACCAGACTTTGACATAAAAAAGGTTTCAAGCGAAAATAAAAAATGTTTCTGTAAGAATACAAGAATTTTAAGTTGCAATATGCAGTTCTAATTAAATTTGAAATGGGAGCTTTAAATCGGAAAGTATTGTCGTATTCCATACCTAAGTACTTAACTCTGTCAACAATCCCAATCCGTAGTTTTTAATTTAATTTGACCAGACAAGATTTCAAACCATTTAGGATTTCAGAATAACATTGGCACTGTTTCAGCGGGATTTAGCACAAGACTATGCTGCTCTGAGAAACGAATGATTTTATCAATGCCAGACTGAACCCGCCCACTCACCAGGATGGAACGAAGTATATAAATTCAGTGTCATCAGCATATATTTCAATTACAGATCTCTCGACCACCTTGGGAAGGAACGATGTATAAATGCAAACTAATAGTGGACCTAACATTGAACCTTGCGGCACACTTCTAGAAATCGCAGACACTCAGATTCACACCCATCAATGAATACGCACTGAACCCTGTCCAGCAAAGTAACTGCGCCATCGTCAAACTCAATGTGACGCAGCATAGATAGTAGAATTCGATGATCAATTGTATCAAAGGCTTTGCGGAAGTCCAATAAAACTATCAACGTACAAATACTCCTATCACCAGCATCAATTATGTCATCTGATACTTTGAGTAAAGTGGTAGTGCAACTATGGTCACGTCTAAATCCAGACTGACACAGTGGCAGAATGGAACACGCACCAAGATATTCACTAATTTGGGAATGCATAATTTTAACTTATGGTTGGAAGTATACTAATAGAACACAAATCATTGTATGCGGTAGGTTGCGCTACCAACAAGGCAGCTATTAATTAAATGAGTGATGTATGGTAGAGTATGAGTTAAGGTATAAATGAGCATGTTAATAGTGACATTATCTGCACCAATAGCCTTACTCCTAATGCTGGAAATAAATTTTGACAATGTTGACTTTTCGACTGAGCGAAAAGAAAAATAGACATTGTCAGATAGAAGTCTAGATTTATTATAGGTCTCAACTGTAGTGGAGACGTCTACAGTTGCCTGAGGGATGCTGTTAACAAAAAAGTTGTTTATTTCAGTAGGATTCGTAGTTCGGGCGGAACTTGTTTTGTTTTACGTTTAGTGATATCAAAATGCGGCAACTCTGACCATAGCTGCTAACTGGTTTTGTGGTGAAATACATAATTAAAATAAGCCTTCTTTTCATTCTTTATAGCCAAAGTAGTGAAATTTCTTAGAGACTTATAGTAATCCCAATGCCCCATCAATCCCGTTCGTCTAAATTTAGCCTTGGCTACATGTCTTAGTTACTGTAGAAGTCGTATATTATCCGTGAGCCAGGGCTGTCCAGGTTTTGTAAACCGAGTAGTCTTAAACGGTGCAATTTGTTGCATATCAAAGGCGTAAATGGTATCTTGGATAGAAGCATTAAAATTATACATGAAATTGAACATGTCAATGTTAATATCACCAAGACAGAAAATAATATCCCTAGAGAGATGACATTCAGTGAGCCGAAGCTCTAATTCTTTCAAGAAATCAAATATCTTAGAGCCTGGAGAATTATAAACACATCCCAAAGCAATCTTTTGTAATTTGTAATCAATGGTGACCCAAATCTGTTCAATATTAGAGCAAGAATTCATTAAATTACATGACAAACAACCTCTAATATAAATAGCAACACCACCACCCCGAGTCGGTCTGTCCTTACGAAATAAATTGTAACCATTAATATGAATCATTTCATCCGCAACGTCACGGCTAAGCCAAGTTTCAAACAAGCACATAACATCAGTTCCAGCCATTAATTGCCTTACGTCATTAAATTTGGGCAATAAAGAGCGAATTTTCAAGTGTGTCAAAGTAAAGTAATTTGAAAGCGAAGCTTCTGTAAAATCAACACTGGCATCAAGTACTCGCACAATTAATATGTGCTACAACTAAAGCATAATACGACTACATAACAAGAAAAAAATATATACAACGTGTCCACGTAAATATGAAGCAAATGGGAAATTTTTTTTTATTGATTTTACAAAAAACATTTTTAGGTACAGGTGATATTGGGAATACATTACATATTACCCTTGTCTTTCTGATTTTCCCCGGACTGTTCTTTTTCTTTGGGTATTCCTGCCTTTCTTCTTCACTGAGGTCGTTGAACCATTCTTTCGTGTTTGGTGAATTCTCTAGGTCAGTTATCCTTTAAACAAGAATTATTGGCGTAAGTCCCTTTTAATTTATGTTATATTATGCTTTAGTCTAATGTTGTATTATGTTTTAGCTTGTGGTTCCACGAAATGTATTTTTGCAATGAAGAAATAGGCAGATTATGTATCTTTGCGTGTATTTAATAATATTTTATACAGAAAATACAAGTGAAACGTACATATTGACACATATCCCTTTATTTTTAATAGTTATAGTGATTACAGTAGTGATACTTTAAATGATTGAACAATATTTCTTAGTATTATCGCAGCTAAAGAATGTGTTGTTGAACTCGACCTATTTTTGTGCAAATTGCTAATAATACGGTTTTAAGGTCATTATATACTTTTAAAACTGAGGTCAGTATTTGAACATTGTTTTATACAATATGTGATTCTTATCTTCTAATTTGTTTGAAAATTTCAAGTATTTATAAATCCTTGGATCTGTTTATCGTTTATAGGGTATATGCAACCCACGTCTCATGAATGTCTATAGAGTTGCATATACACATTTCTGAGTTTATTTGTTTCTTTTTAAATGAAATATGAAATTGAAACTAGTGTACTATTTATATATTTGATTATTTACAAATAAATTGTCCTTAAAATACGTTTGTCTTATTTATTTATGTTTATATATCTAAAATATTGTTTAAATATCTATTTATATCTAATTTTGTTATTTTTGGTTCTTTTTCCTTATTTTTCTATTTTAAAATTTAAAAATACCACAGCAATATGTATTTAACCTAGTATAAAGTAGAATAATTTAGAACTTTTGAGTTACACACATACAATTAATTTGTATTTAATGAAATGTATAATTTTTTAATTGTATTTTAGCAGTTCCTACTACAAGTGATGTTGGGGTTCAAACAGAAAAAAAATTTTCTGCCCATACACCCGGAAAGGAAAGACAGAAAATATCTAAAACAGCATCGAGTTGTAGCTACTAAATCTAAAATGAAATCCTATCCTAAACAGGAGAATTTACAATATTTTCTAGGGCTTTGTGACAGATATTTATTAAAAGAACTGGCAACTGTTGTTAAATTTAATGCAGTTAATAAAAATAAGAATATTGCAATATTGTTTTTCAACTTTGAAGAGAATAAAAACATTTTCCATAAATATCATGCAGGAAAGCAGACTATGTGCCTCAGCAATGTGTTCCATTGAAGAACAATTACTGGCATCAACACCAAACTTCAATGAATTATAGTCTATTTTTTAATTAGGAGGAGTGTTTTCAAATTGAAGCGCCATAAAGGAGGCTTGCTATTTGTCAGTTTTCGGGAAGAATTGCAGTATGGAAATTTTACATGTTTACGGCCGCCATACTGTTACAACAGCTGTTGTATACATCGTTAATTTTGTCAATGCGTTTCTGTTCAATTTTTTACGTTCAATTTGCGTTATAATAGTAAAATAATTCTTTTAAGAACTGAATCGACTGATATACTCTCCGTGTAAAACATTTTCATAGCGTTTTTCTTGGATATGGAGGAAGTAGCAAGCACTTCTTGATCGCAAATATCCCTGTTGAGAAGGCGAAAATTTGTGATCTTAGGACATCTATCTGTTGTTGTGAAGCTGAATATAGTAAATAATAGTAAATATATTCAAAAAATTATGTGCTGATAACCCCAGAATGAGGATTACTGCTATTAAAATAATTAATGCTGTAAGCCGTTACTTTGTGATAATCCATATTAAAACAATAAAAACACATTTACAACAACGTGATACAACAAAGTAAATGTGTTTTTATTGTATTACTGCTATTGTCGCAAGAATATCGAGTATGATAGGTTAGTATTATAATACATTACCATCATTAGGTATACATATTATATTATTATGCTATCTTGTTTTTAGGAGTGGCACGCTCTACTGTCTATCGTACCATAAAAGAATATAAGCAGAAAGGACAAGTTATCCCACCCAACCAAAGTTCTGGAAGACACTCTTTGATTGCTGATTATGGTGAAACCGTCAAGAATTCTATAAGGCAAATAATTCACTTTTTTTTTTATAAAAATGAGCTTCCTACACTTGATAAAGTGATGAATGAAATCAAACAGTGTGATGATTTGCCACAAATGAGCTGTTCAACATTATACAAATTGATGAAAATGATAAACTTTAGGTGAGTGCCAATGTTCTTATTAATATGCAAAAAAAATTGAGTATATAAGTACTCAAATTTATATTTTACATACTTTGATATGTTAGAATAAATATGATATATTATTGTAGGTATATGAAGAGAAATCGAAAGAGTGTTTTGATAGAACGTGATGATATAATTAGGCAGAGAAGAATATATTTGATGACAATTGAAGATTATCATCGTTAAAATCGGCCAATTTATTATTTAGATGAAACATGGCTAAATGAAGGTCATACCAAACAATGAGTTTGGATAGATGGCAATATATATAAGAAGTCGAAGATACTTTTACTAAAAGCAATCCAGAATATTACTACGGACAATTGGAAGAAATGTGTAGGCCATGTGATTAATGAAGAAAGAAGAATCTGTGAGTTAGATGGGTTGGTCGATGATATAATCAAGCCATTTATTATATCAGTGGGTGAAGATAGTTCAAGTGAAATGGAAAGTGATAGTGAATAATTATAAATTGTTACTGTTTCATATGTATATGCTATAATTAACATTTGTCTAAATTGTTGTTCACTTGTATATAATAAAAAATAGTGAATAATTATATAGTTGTTTTATATGTATATGCTATAATTAATATTTATCTAAATTTTTGTTTGCTTGTAAATAATCATATAAGAATAAGAACCATCTGTGTGTTTTCTTTTTTTAAATTTAAAAATATACAAATCACCTTTAAAACTTTTGATTTAAGCATTTCACTTACGATGATGATTCCTTTTTATTTCAAATTAAAATAATCTAATTTTTTAATGAATTTTTAATTAATTACTTGACTACAATTTATGTAAAATCGTCGCTAGTTTTTAAACTGCCGCCAAAAAAGAATTTTCCAAAATTCCATTGTGTAAACGCGCCTTTTTATTTTACTCCTCCGAATTAAAAAATAAACTATAGTTATTAATCATTTTGCTAATCGTAAGGAACGGCGAATGGATATTATTTTCAAACAAGTTAATTAAATGACATATTTAATTTATTTTTTTGTCTGTACTTAATTTTTGATATTAAACACTCGGATCCCCGTTGCCCACCCGTCCCAAAACATCAGGGGCCGCCACTGATTTTCAGGGATTGTTTTCCTTTCCTATCTTCTTCTAAACTTGTCATGGGCTAAATACCTGTGTAGCATAGTCTCGCATGCATTTCAGAACGACTGGCTTTATATTGTCTATTCCGACTGCCCTCCCTGGTTGTAACTTCTCCATTGCTTCTGTAATCTCGTTCAATAGTATGTTGTTGTTGCCTTCTCATTTTGTATGTGACGAGATTGAAAAAAATTATAGAAGCACACAGAAAGACACTTAGTATTGCCAACGCCAACCTTCACACTGTATGTCGACTATATAGAAACGAATAGTAAGATTAAAAAACCTTGTACATGTTAGTTAGAATATTTATGATGTGTAAAATTTATTTTATTAGCTTGTGCCATTTTTCTTAAAACTTTCACAATTTATAATAGCAATATTAAATGGTAATAATTTTACTGAAATCATACTAATTCGTACCTATTAAGTTTCCATTGTTAATTATAAGCCTAACATATTATTAATACCTTTTGAGTAGACACGATAATGAACGGGAATAATATAAAGCGACATGTTAAAAACTAAAAAATTGTGCACACACAATGAGATCTTGTTGAAACACCAGGCAGATACGAGCAAATACGTTTGTTAACACTTCTTGTCTAAATATTTAATGTAGTGTGATCTCATGTAAAAGGATTTGGAATGTAAAAGTTCGACACAACGGCAGAATTTTCATCCACAAATGTACGCTTCTCTGTTCGGTATCTGAAGAAAATTAAACTAGGCATACGTTAACGAGCGTGGTATGTGCTAATGCGACAGACACTTGTGAAATATACATAAATAAGTTTTTAAATATTTATTCACCAAATTTCGAACACTGTAAACATTTACACTATTAATATCGTATTCATGTATTCGAACAAAACGCATTGATGAAAAATGGGCGATTTTATTCTTGTCTGTCCTAATAATGGAACAAATATACGTCGATTGTCACACATTAGCACTCGTAATTTTGAAGAACTTTGTTTTCTTTTTTATTTATTAGATGTACTAGATCAGCTGAAGTAATATTGTAAATGTAAGGATTATAAAATATAGCCAGCTTAGGTAAGTGTCAGGAATTTCTTCAAATTAAATGCAAATGCATTGCTTTTGTTAAACGCAAAAGATTGAGTGATCATAATTTTAGTAGTAAATAAGAGCCGATTTGTTCACACTCAAATAAGTTCTCGATAAGTTAAGCAACAGCACAGACAATACTATAGTATTGTCTGTGGCAACAGGTAAGTGTTGTATTTTTTGAATAACTTGTGGGCTACTCATTCCAAGTAATAAGTTATTATCTGAAGGATATATCCATTTATAAAAGAATAAATGAGGTTATATAAATTGTGTAATTGTATTATTTTTGTAAGACTTGCATACGATACATACCCACCTTAGATATCTTCTAGTTATCGATTTACTAAATGTAAATATTTATTCGAGTGACGATGGAAATAAACAATTAATTACCAATTGAACATTATTATTTTTAAGGATGAGGAATGATAATTTTAATGTTTGGGAAGATAAGGACTTAAAATTAAAAAGGCAACTGTTCAAGTATTAGTGATAACTATACACCGGACGTACCAGGTTTAAATTACGACGGAGCAAAGAAATAATGTAAACAACACGCAGTTACTAAATAGCACTATACATATGGTGAACTGCTACATCTGTTGTTGCCGCAAAAACGACAACAAAAAAAGTCCATTTAGTATTTACCTTATATATTTTCCTAAGATAAATAAAGTTATATATTATTATGTATATACCTATTCATACTTATGTTGGTTTCGTTTTTTCATTGTTTTGACTGTTAATTACATACTTTGTAATTTTTGTAATAGTTCCTGTTTAATACCGTTTCATTTAATCTACTTCTCCAAATTATCTTGACGTAAGTGTGCACTGGATTTCGTTAAGTTTCAATAACATACGCATCCATCATTTATTTCGATCTAGAACATTGCTTATGTTACTATGGTATGGAAGAACATGGAGAATGGCATCGTGAAACAATGGCGAGTTGGATTAAGGGTCATAGTGATTGTATGTCCGTTGTCAGTGATTCTGATATTTATTGCAAAATCTGTCAAATATTGTTACAGGATGCCGAAAAATCGCACGTACAACGTCACTTAGCATCGCTAAAATATACACAGAAATTGGACCTGTTGGAAGTTGACAATTTTAACGAAGAACTCTGTGAAGCTTTAATGGCGGCTAATATCCCATTAAATAAACTTGACAATCCCACTTTCAAAACATTTCTCCAAAAATATACTGGTCGAAATGTTCCGGATGAATCCACCTTACGCAAATATTATGTTTCTAAGTGTTTCACGAAAAGAGTATAATGCATTAGAAGACATCTTTCAAATCAGTACCTATGGATAAGTGCCGACGAAACTGTCGATATATTAGGACGCTGTGTGGTAGATGTTGTAGCTGGTGCACTACATCCAACTACTCCATATAACGCATATGTAATGGCATCTGAAGTTGTAAATACAGTTGATGGGGAAACAATTGCTAAAACCATTGATGAGAATTTGTACAAAATGCTTCATTCGGACGACAGGTACAGGGAGAAAATACTTTTGTTTGTTAGTGACAGTGCCGCATATATGTTAAAAACAGGCAGACTATATTAAAGGAAACATATCCTTATATACTGCATAATACTTGTGTAGCACATGCTCTCCACAGAATCAGTGAATACAACAGAGACACCTAGCCGGTAGTGATAGACTTGTATCCGCTTTTAAAAAAGTTTTCAGAAAAGCACCATTGAGAGTAGCTCTTTACAGGAAAAAACTTCCATCTTTGTCACTGCCTGCCTCACCAGTAATAATTAGATGGGGAACATGGTTGGAAGCTACTAGTTTTTATGCAGAGAATTTCGATAGTTTACAAAATTTCGTTACATGTTTAATTGACGATGCTCGAAGTATTTCTGAGTGCAAGGAACCAACACAAATCCCAAATTTAAAAAATCAGTTGTTATTCCTTCAGGAACACTTTGGAAACTAAACTAATCACATATTTTGAAAATCGAAATCTCAAATTAAAAGATGGATTAACTACATTAGATGTGGCTATCAATAATTTCAAAAGTATTCCAAGTGACTTCGGATGTGGCCTTCGGCAAAAGTTAGACGCAGTTTTTAATAGAAATCCAGATTTATTAACATTGCGGCAATTGTGTATGGGGACAATGACTCAAAATCTAACTGCCAAATACGCTGAAATAAAAGAATATTTCCAGTACGCACTTATAACAAGTTGCGATGTAGAAAGAACGTTTTCTATCTACAAGGATGTACTTCATTCAAAGGGAACGAATCTCACAGAAGAGAACCTTGAGAAAGTATTGCTAGTAAATATTAATACTCCTTTATTCGATTTGAACTACCAAATGAACAAATAATAAGGTATTTCGTATTTTATAGATCACCAGCTACTTGTTATCCAATTATATAAATAAAATTAAAGCCTCTTTAGAAATACAACATTTCAATAGTGCGCCCATGGGCGATGAGTCATCAACCTTTCGTGTCCGCTCCATAATTATCAGTATTAAAATTATACTGATAATTAGAAAAGTTATGTAACTCCTGGTATGTTTTGAACACACTTAAGTTTTCGGTTTAAACCGAATGTACAAGCGACAACTATCTACAGAGTTAGTGATTTGTGGAAACAAGGACGTTAATTGAACGTTATTACATTTTTAATTTATTAATTAGTTAGAAGAAAATGACCCCCCCCCCCCCCCCCCCCGCGAGCATTCACCGAATGCATATTAATGAAACATAGATAAACAGTCGAAAGCAAAGAAAAGTAGACCCGAGATATCGTACTTTGTAGACCTGGCTTTATTTACTTGTCATTAGTGTCAAGTCATTATTCTATGGAATATCAAATAATTATCAAAACATCTTCTACCTGATTAATACGAATCAAAATACTAATTAAAAAACACATCAAGAAAACATCTATTAATATCTGGTTATAGAGCCGTTTTTGTTTAAAACTTCTTACAATCTATTTGGAATAGAGTTATAAAGGTTGGTACAATTATTTTGATTTTGATTCTCTCATGCTGTGTGAACTATTTCTACCAGTTCTTGTCTATTTTGAGATCTTTGATTTAATTTTTTTGATCATTAACTGCCACATATTTTCGATAATATTTAAATCAGGACTTATTGGCAGAAAATCCAACACATTGATATTATTTTCTCTGAATCATGTTTACACTCTATTCGATGTATGGATAGGACAGATGTTCAAGTGCATATCTTACACGAGTTTCTTTGTGGGTCACATTCAAATTGTTTTTCGGTAGATTTATAGACCGCAAATTAGCTCCTCTAATTCTTCGTAGGACAGTAAAAACAAAACCCAGAAAGTTATTTACATCAGCTGTATTCACTACTGTAGTAAATGGATTTTCAATAAGCACATTTGTGATATGGCGGTCTTGCTCGGCTGTTGATATTCTTTTGCCGTCAGAACCAGAAATTCTACAAATTCTATGCTGATCTCGTCATATTTTAATAATCCTAAAAGCTGTGCTTTTCTTTATATTATTTCTTTTTGAAACCGTTTCTCAAATGTGTAATAACATTTAATATCTTCATTTATGGAAGGCATCTTTATAATAAGCTTAATATCAAGTTTAAGGTTGTCAAATTTGAAAGATAACCAAATGTTGACAAGTAACTTTGAAGACGCTATTACACTAATCATTTTGAGAAAGTCTATGACAGAAATCTGTGTTTATGTCTACTTTTTTTGCTTTCGACTGTAGATTTTTGAATCATCATCATTTTAGCTGAACGGTAGGTAGATGAGAGCTAGCGTCATTTGAAATTTTTTGTTATGTTGTGGTTATACCGTTGATTGACGGAATACATATTATTCCTTCAATCAATGCCATATGTCATTCCAAACAATATTTCAAATTTGACATATTATTGCAATTCTTTCTTGTTGTACAGTTCTGTGCAATAAAATGGCGTACACGTCTTATTGCTAATTTTGACATTATTTTGCCATTGTGAAAATGGATTAAGTTAAGTATGACAAATTGAATTATAGCGTCAATTAAATTTGTCATACATGACCAAGGAGGATAGAAAACAAGGAGAGAGCATTGTCTACAAAAAGTGATGCCGAGAGGGGTATGTTTACATCCGCCATTGGTGGAACCATCAGCTGATTATTTGTGTAATATATATTTTGTATTTTATTCTTTATTATCGTGAATAACAAACTTATTATGTTCATATAACATTTATTTTTTTATTTAATATCTTCAATACTATCATTTGTTGTTAATTAGTTTAAGGTTAAGAATTTCCATTATTTCCCATTTCCTTTTTTACAAAGGATTTAGCTGTTTTATCTTTAATTTAGTACTTAGTATTTAATATAGGTTGATATGATGCCGCTTTTCATTGCACGAATTGGATTAGCAAGAAGAGTGCAAGGAAATTAGAGGCATAGAAAAGGAAAATTATCTTTCCACGATTGTAGGTAGGTACATAAAGTTATTAATTTCATCCAAAATTTGGTGAATATAAATGTTTTAACATTGAAAATTGTTGATTATAGGATACAAAAAGCGCCCATTAGAAGGAATCTGTGGTTAAAGAAAATAGATAGGCCAAATTGGGTCCAAAGGAAAGTAGTACCTATACTTTGATCACATTTTGGGAAGAATTGCCATTATAAACATACTCTAACTACTATATACCTTAGTGAAGTGCTATACAAACATAAATTGTGAAGCAAGTTCATCATTTTCTTTGGTTACGGTGGATTTGTTTATTAAATATTTGTAGCAGCGAGTGAGAGTGAATCAAACCTTCCATCAAGACAGACATAAGAACTTGACGAAAAGCTTTTATATATTATTATATTGTAAATAAAATCATAAAATAAAACCTCGTATATGTAAATTGAAGCCACTAGTTAAATGTTGAGGTATGTAGATATATTACTAATAAATATATATGTATATAAATTTGTTGATGTGTAAGTTGTTTATAGGTACTGTTGCTAACCTAAGTACGTACACACATTTATAAT
Organism: Amphimallon solstitiale; assembly: GCA_963170755.1. NCBI lineage: Eukaryota > Metazoa > Arthropoda > Insecta > Coleoptera > Scarabaeidae > Amphimallon > Amphimallon solstitiale. The sequence goes on along the minus strand of OY720676.1, from coordinate 80,508,093 downwards.
TATTAATTTCAGTTTTACATAGAGTAAATATTAAGTGAATATTACAGTTGAATGACACACATTTCTATGCTTGCTGAACAATTAATTGTTGTGAAAGGCAACTTTAAATAACATTTTTTACTTCAGTTATGTATTGAAAGTTTACGAGTAACTTGTGGGCACTAGCAAATATTTATTTTCAAAAAAATCTATAATTTGTTTTTTCAAAGTATAATTATTAGAGAAGAAAATTTAATTGAAAACTGTTTAAAAAATAATAATATTCGAATTTAAATAATTTAATAAATTTTATTACATGTGAACACTTAACGGTATGCAACCCGCCAAGGTTGAACCATTTCTACCCCGCCCGTACCCCACCTGGCAACCCTTCATTTGTCTATAAACTGACATTATGCTCTCTCTATATATCTTACTTACTCTAAGTACATGACAGATATTCAAACAAAAGTCATATTTACATAATCGTATAGTAAGTGTACGCCAGTTTATTGCACAGAACTGTACATCATATTAAGTATAAGTAAGTTGATACTGATCGAGAGTTTATGATTAAATAAGTACAGAGTGAAAATTAGTAAACTATGGTGTAATATAAACTCATAGGAATATATTGCGTTAGAGTGATTTCATGTATTCTATTGTCTAAGTTTAATAAACAGAGATTTCTATCAATAATAAAATCTAAGTATTCGTACTGTTTAAATGTAAAAGTTGAAGGTATGTGATTTGTCCAGTAGTTTTGTGTATTTAGTAACGTATTAAATACACATATTCTAAGAAGAAGCTCATTTCAAATTCCGCGGCAATACGCTGCTGACGCCATCTTCGTACCCGTTCATTCATGTGCATCTGTTCTATCAAGTAGTTGCCGGTCTGATTTGTTTAGTCTGTGTATTTGATATATTTTTATGTCACGCTGACACACTTATTACCTCAAAATGTATAAAATTACAACCTATCATGTTGGCTTCATTGAACGTTTTGCAGATATGCCACGTATGAAAATCAATTGTGTAGTAGTCATAATCGGTGGAATATTATTTTTTACCGGCTGGTGGCTAATGATCGACCTAAATGCAGTGTATCCAGATGTCATAAATAACAGCAGAGTTTACCATGTACCAGGGGTTTTCAGTACATTAGCAATGGCAATCGTACAAATAGTACCCCTAACTGCTCTGAAAAATGATTATTTATCTGGTGGTAAATGTAGAATATGCACAGCAACGTTTATTCTATTTCTGGGTCTAGTGGCTGCATTTGGTGCTCTTATTTCAGCATCCTATATATTGGTACACGACTATTTGATGCAGACTGATCAATTCCTTTGGCCCGGATTTGCCATATTTTTGCAGAATTTTTTTATATTCGTTTCTAATTTAGTGATAAAATTTGGTACGAGAAGTGAAATTTTTTAATTAAATTTGTCTTTAAAAGTAGTTCAAAGCAGATAATTAACTTCTTTGCAGTATCTGTAATATTTCAGAATATAATTATTCAAATTAAAGAATTGAATAGAAATTGTATGATTAACATATTAATTAGAAGACGTGTTCGAGAAATAAGGATTGTTTGGATTACTTTTAAATGTTGACTGCTAAGAACCAAGTTACACGAATGCAGTGCTATCTGTTGATTGTTTGCGAAGTCTCTGAAATCATTTATTTCAATTTGTAGTTTGGTTGTCGGTGAAACAAACAACAATGGCGACAAAAATAGTTGCTTCTGCCACTTGCGAAATGTGCGCTGCAATTTGACCTAAACTGGTCAAATTCATCAGAAGATGTGTCTAGTTTATGGGCATATAAAGAAATAACGGAGGTGACAGACCCAGTATCCAGACCAATGAACAATACAACAAGTGAACCAAAAACTGTGATCTGATCGATAATAACGATTAGTGTTCTAGCTTATCAATTTTCTCATTTTGGATGCACTGCATCCGGGATAGCTCTCCTTCACGACAACGGGTGCCCTAACATTGCTACCCCTACCAAAGATTAAATTTAAGATTTCCGTTGGAAACTTTTCTACCACCCATTCTACAGTCAGTGCCGTTACCAAGTGGTTCAGCTCCCACACACAAAACTTCTAGGAGGGGTTGAAGAAGCTAGTAAAACTTTACGAAAAAAGTTTAGAAATGAAGTGCGATTATGTGGAATAGCGACTTATAGTAGGAAACTAAAATCGACAATAAAAGCTTTTTCAAACAAATATATATTTTTTATGATTAAACGTCCCTTACTTGTCAAATACGCCTTGTATTGTATACTATCTACTATTTTATCTACAGTTTACTTTCTTTTTTTGAAGAAATTAAAATAATAATAATAATAATTACTATATAAGTGGTCGCCTAGTGGTCGAAGTTCGACCATTTTATTTTCTTAATTGAATGTATTTGTATCACTTATACATAAATTTTATCATTCTGCACTCCTTCTCCATATGAACTTTAACTATGCCAAATCTCATACTCCTTCGTGGGCGCAATTTGTTTAAAAAGGGGTGCAAAGCTCTTTCTTGACGTATTAATATATAGATAATATACATTTTTTTTGTCCAACTGATTAATTTATATATAAAGGACAAAATACATGAATAGTTACAAATATACGAATACCAATCGTACTATTGAATACATAACAACACATAAAGAAATAAATGTAATTAAATTGTTTTATTGAAGCAGAATCGCGACCACTCTCAGTATTTCCGTGAGGGGGTAAAATTAATATCACAATGAGATAAGATCAAGTTGAACCCGCGCCACATTGCAATAATTGGAGAATCAACCTTGAAGTGAACAAGGTTGTAAACACATTTTATAAGATTCAAGTGACATCGAAGTTCAAACGAATCCATACCAAATTTCTGCAACAGTAGTCAATAGTCGTACCCTCTGCAAGGGTAAGTACCCTTCTCTCTGAAGTACAAATACTTTAAAAACTTCCCCTGTACCTTAATTAAGTAGTAATTTATGCGTAGAGTAGAAAGGACTCCATATAACATACTCCAATCTAGATCGCACAAAGTTAAAATAAAGCAACCTAACAGTATCCAACTGAAAATAATGAACTTTAGGTATACTGCACAATTAGGATAAAAATATTCTAAGTAAGAATTGACTATTAACAGAAAAAAAATTAAAAACCAACGAAACGAGAAATCTATAGCATGGCGTAAACTGTGAAAAATAAAAAGTGGTTACTACTTTAACGACCATCAAAACGGTGATGAAACTCTAGTTTTCAACTGACACTATATTACAACGGACATGTTAAATATGGAATGAAGCTATGCGATCAAATAGAAAATCTGTCTAGACAAAATGTAAAAAGCTATTATATACTAAAAGTACCAAAAAACTGAAAAATACTAATAGGCCCTATACTAACACTTTAGATAATTTTTCAGACAAAATTTTCAAAAGTCATTTAATATAAAACTAGCTCATAGAAATAAAAATGATTTAAAACATTTGTACATAAAAATTAACAATGATTTTCCAAACAAACAACAAACCCATATTGTATATAAAATCCCTTGCCGTAACTTTGCAAAATATACATTGGACAAACCACAAATTTCTTCCTATTTAATGTTCATATTTATTGTTATTTTATAGTTCCTGGTCCACTAATTCCTCATCCATTCACGTAACAGTTACTGTCTCGGTGCCTACTATAATCAAGTTATTGATTTATTTTGTTTTAAAATTTGTTTATTGTACCAAATTTTACATATTTTATGAAATATTTTGCTGGCATGTGACGGTATTGTGAATAAAATGTCCATCAGTTTTCGTAGGTAGATATAGACATCATGAGACACGTACTAAGGTTTTATACGTAAAAGAAAAGAAGAAGAGTAATGATATATTATGTATATAATCTTGTAATACAATTTTACAAACAATTCAAACTCTAGCTAGTAAATAAATTTTTTGACATTCTCCCAATACATACAAAAAGCATATATCTAAGCTCATTTTTAGATAAATTCATTATAAAATCATCAACTCACAAGCAATTATTTAATGTCGTCCATTCGATTGTCAATTTCGCGGCAAATATCATAGTTTACTATAATTATTAAAATAAAAAACATAAAGTTGGCAAAATTATAGCAAAAAACGCCCTACATATACAGTTTACCCCGAACGAACAGAATGAATTGAACCCGCAGAGGAGAACGAACATGCTCGAACTGTTTATTGTTATAATATATATATCTTTTTAAATACTATATATATGTATATATTAATAAAGGAAATATCACGGATACATAATAAAAATAGGAAAAAGAATATCGGGTTAATCCGCTGTAGTGCAACCGCATAACATATATATACATATATACATATATATATGTGTGTGTGTGTGTGTGTGTGTGTGTGAATACGTATAATGTACATATATGAAGATATCTACGTGAGAAATTTCTTGAATTAGCGGCATTTTAAATTAATTGATGATAAATTACTTGCATTATTTTATTGTTAATGATTTTTAAGGAAACGAAACACATTACCCCGAGGACTAACATATACCATGTGCTTGCAGGCGACCTGCGTATAAGGCTTACTGTAAGATAAAACGACGACATCGAGAGTTTGTATGAGTTAGTACGAGAAAGCAATATACAAACTGCAGTACAGCTGCTATCTATCCTTGTTGCCCTGCTTAAACGGAGAGTCAGTCTAGCCCGTTCTAGCCTCAGCGTAAATGTACTCGAATCCCCACTTTTCCAACACTACACTCGATCAAAAAGCAGTTTGTATATTGCTTTCTCGTACTAACTCATACAAACTCTCGGTGTCGTCGTTTTATCTCACAGTAAGCCCTATACGCAGGTCGCCGGCAAGCACACTGTATATATAGAATAAGATTATATATCCAGAATGAAATTTGGATTTCTGTGTTTCCAACACAAAGTGCACTGTATGTGCTGTAATATTGTAGAAGGAAAAACATAGTAATTAATATGTTTCCTTCATTAAAATGAGAATGATAAGAAATTATCTCTCATACTTGCAAAGGTCGTCACCGTAAGTATATATACAAATCTCGGTAGATAGGAGAATGGATGCATTACAGACCGAGCTGATGAGCATTCACGTATAGTTGAGTAAGCGAAACTAATGTATATATGTTAGTCCTCGGGGTAATGTGTTTCTTTTCCTTAAAAATCATTAACAATAAAATAATGCAAGTAATTTGTCATCAATTAATTTAAAATGCCGCTAATTCAATAAATTTCTCACGTAGATATGTTCATATACATTATACGTATTCACACATTTAAATATACGGCAAAGAAAAAGATTATATGTGTTTAATATGTACATTAACCACATATAAAATAATAATTGTAATTATCCAGAATGAAATTTGGATTTATGTGTTTCCAACACAGAGTGCACTGTATGTGCTGTAATATTGTAGAAGGAAAAACATAGTAATTAATATGTTTCCTTCATTAAAATGACAATGATAAGAAATTATCTCTCATACTTGCAAAGATCGTCACCGTAAGTACCTATATATACAAATTTCGGTAGATAGGAGAATGGTCAACCCAGAACTCGCAGTCCGGCTAGCGCAAGCACAGCTGGACAGGGTCAAGACGTTCTACGACACATGGGGTATGAAGATCAACCCTAGGAAGTCCCAGGCGATTATGTTCACCTGCATACACCTAGTGCCCCCTCAGAAGCCGGAAATCGCCGGAGAAGAGATCAACTGGAGCGGATCCATAGAGTATCTAGGGGTAAGACTTGACAAAAAACTAACCTTCTGTACACAGGCAGAGAAAACCAAGAAGAAGGCACAAGGAAGGATGTGCCAACTGTTCCCCCTCCTGCCAAGCCAGCGGCTGTCGGTGAAGGCGGGTGTAAGACTGTACAAGACGTACATCCGACCGATACTCACATACGCCAGCCCAGTATGGAGCACGATGTCCCGCACAAACTTCTACGGGCAGCTGGAAGTTGTGCAGAACAAATGCCTGAGGCTAGCGACAAACTCCCCCAGAGCAACACCCCTGGAGGCCGTCAGAACAACAGCGGAAGTCGAAGAGCTAAAGGTACATGTTAACAAACTTAACAACAGATTTTTCCAGAGAGCGCAAATGTCTCCGCTCCAAACACATAAAACACCACAGCCGACACTCATCCAAACTCCGGGTAAAATCCGGGTACGACGAAATCGGTCAAGAAATAAATTCACGGGCGGACTTTTGCATACACATTTAACATAGGGAAAATACACTCATTTTGCCAAAACATCAGCACACAAAATAATTCATTCTCCGAAAATCACCGGATAAATCGGGTAGGTCGCACCATCGTCAGCTTGTCTACGCGTTATCCTGTCATCTATATCATAAATCATTCATTTTCAACCACACAATTGTTAATAATAATTAATTAAAATTAGTCAAAATTTCAACAAATCGAAAATATCATACACACAACATCGTACATTCACACGCACATTTACACAATATTGTACTCAGAACGGGAGTCCGGGAAGACTCTGATTTCCTCAACAACATACACCACAAGGAGGACGCTACCTCAGCGTGGAACTTATAAACACGGCTTCCTAGAGGAGCCCGCGAAACAGTCACTCTAGGAGAATGGATACATTACAGACCGAGCTGATGAGCATTCACGTATAGTTGAGTAAGCGAAACTAATGTATATATGTTAGTCCTCGGGGTAATGTGTTTCTTTTCCTTAAAAATCATTAACAATAAAATAATGCAAGTAATTTGTCATCAATTAATTTAAAATGCCGCTGATTCAATAAATTTCTCACGTAGATATGTTTATATATATTATACGTATTCACACATTTAAATATACGGCAAAGAAAAAGATTATATGTGTTTAATATGTACATTAACCACATATAAAATAAGAATTGTAATTATCCAGAATGAAATTTGGATTTCTGTGTTTCCAACACAAAGTGCACTGTATGTGCTGTAATATTGTAGAAGGAAAAACATAGTAATTAATATGTTTCCTTCATTGAAATGAGAATGATAAGAAATTATCTCTCATACTTGCAAAGATCGTCACCGTAAGTATATATACAAATTTCGGTAGATAGGAGAATGGATGCATTACAAACCGAGCTGATGAGCATTCACGTATAGTGGAGTAAGCGAAACTAATGTATATTCAAGAAATTTCTCACGTAGATATGTTCATATACATTATACGTATTCACACATTTAAATATACGGCAAAGAAAAAGATTATATGTGTTCAATATGTACAATTCTGTGCAATAAAATGGCGTACACGTCTTATTGCTAATTTTGACATTATTTTGCCAATGTGGAAATGGCTTAAGTTAAGTACGACAAATTGAATTATAGCGTGAATTCAATTTGTCATACATGACAGATATTCAAACAAAAGTCATATTTACATAATCGTATAATAAGTGTACGCCAATTTATTGCACAGAACTGTACATTAACCACATATAAAATAATAATTATATATATATATATATATTGCGACAATACTCCTAATTTATAAAGAGTATTATGACATTCAGGTAAAAAAATTAACTTTAAAATCTTTTATATAATTTTTTCCCAAAACTAGCTCAGTTATTAAAACTATCAATAATTTTAAAAATAATAAGCATATACTATTTGTACTAAATGGGTTGCTGACTTTCAGTTACTTGTAAGCATAAGCATATACTATTTGTGCTAAATGGGTTGCTGACTTTCAGTTACTTGTAAGCATAAGCATATACTATTTGTGCTAAATGGGTTGCTGACTTTCAGTTACATGTATTAATCATGCAGATTCCTATATCTTAATTTGTTCAGTACCAAATAATGTAAACTAATACGTTCGCATCTTTACCGATCTATAAAAATAATAAATTATATCAACAAAATAATTCCGTAAAGATGTGGAATTATCCAAGAACCTATTCGAACTGATTACATCAATTTTAAACAAAACTATAACCAGGTATGTATTTCAATAACTATTTATACCATTTACATCTACTGACATATATTTTCTCCTTTTAGGTTATTGTTATAAGCGTCTCTGTTTATTTTCCTACTCAACTCTAAAAAAAATCTTTATTACTATGCCAAATAAAAGAAAATATCAGTACAGATTTGTTTAATTCGTTCGAAAATTTATAAATATGACTATGGAAATTTTTAACATCAATCAAAAGAACATATGTATATGGATATTTACACAACACGTCTAATCAACAATATGAGATGTACTTAATTCAAAATTGTCAATTGACTAAAATGGATATAAATGCAATAACGTAAGTACTAAATTTTATTATTGCTTAATACGATAACTGAAACCTGTTTGAATCTGTCATTCACAGAATTTTTATAAAGTATTATTCAACAGAACTTTTATATTTCATGAAATGCTAAATTATGTTATTCAACTCTGTAGTATTTTAAAAACACCCTACTTTTAAACAATCCCTAAATTGAGTTTATGATTTTATATCGTTAAGTAAAGATTTAGATTTACTGTTAATTATGATAATATACAGTAATTCACACAATTATAAAAATGATTTATAATTTCTCATCAGAAATTATGTAATAAACATTACTTAAATTCAGAAATTAATTCAAATGGTTATACAACCTGATATAATTATAAAAGTATTTTCTTTCTTATTCTTCAATATGTCTTTCTTTCTAGCGTAACTTCTTCTCACTCTAATGATGATGTTAGTATAACAACTGGAACCCTCGGACCTCGAACTGCTATCCTGAAGTACCTGGATGAAAACTCTGCACTCTCGCACACCTGGAATAAACACACTATCCTGATGTACTCCGGATTTCTGTTTTCCTGGAATGCTTGAATCCTGTATTAGTAAACTTGTGCACCAAAAATTATCGCTCGTATTCAAATTCTTCTCAATTTTACTGGATCGATGATACAGATGCAGGAACTCAATAACTATTCTTACGAAATGGTTTTAGGTGAATTGGATAATACTTTGTGAATATTCGATAATAAGGTAAGTTTGAATAAAACTCTCTTCTCTTTACTAGGCGTTAGTAATATTAATCCTTTCTTCCTTCTTTTTTATAATACACCAGATAATCTCAATGGAAAATTTCAAATTATTAAATATTTTCCTAAAATAAAATATCACTATCTTCTTCGTTTAATATTAAGCACTTCTATAACACTTTGGAGCGAAAATCGAGAACAATAACCGTATTTATCGAGGAAAATCTTTCTCTACTCGGTAAAAACGTCCGCTATCTTCTCCAAAATTTTAGAATTGTTATTTTTTCATTTCACATTTCCTTGACGATCAATAATTAATTTTCTTTATCCAATTATATTATTCCACACATTTTATTTATCCAACAAAGATTCCACATTATTTTTGAATGTTTTAAATACTTATATAAAATTCCGATATCTTACTATTTAAAATCTCAATTTAATATTTGAATTCTTTAGCTATACTTCTACATATTAATACCCATTTCTAGTAGTATTTATAAATGTCAAAATCTGACAGTTCCAGAATTTGAATTTAGGCGCGTTAGCTATTCATTATTTTATTGCATTTATATTTCAAATTTCATTACTAATTACTATTCTCATATACTTTGTTAATTAAACAAGTTTTCACAAAAATTATATTACATATACAAACAAATCAAGTAATATTTAAATCTCTACTTTCAGACTGAAGAAAAACAATGCAGCAAAGTATCCTGCCACATCCATCTATGTAAATGCATGAAGAAAACAGAATAAACTACACATTTGATAACATTAACATCTTTATACTTTTGGTATACTTTAAATATTTAAACAATATAAAAATTCTGCTATATAAAAAAACACCTTAAATTAAATTCTCCTAATTTATTTATATACCATATTGTTGTCTAGTAATGGTAAACGGCAAACCATCACAATATATATATATATATATATATATATATATATATATATATATATATATATTGGAATGCGGCTTTTTTTTATATTATTATTGGTGGTAAGTAATAATTGAAGAGTTAACGTTTCGACACTTTATTGTCTTCATCAGAACAGTGTATATAAAGAAATTGCAGCATGTCTGGAAACAATTACACATTATATCTATTGTACTTTTTTAAAAACAAAAAAAAACATTCACAGCTTGTTATTTATTAACATATTAAAATTATTTAATCTATAATTTACCTAAACATGACGGTTGTTTCATCGTTTCTAAAACGTATACATTGAGTGGGTCTGATCTTCTAAAGAAACACGTGCTTTTTCTTTTTAAAAGGAAAAAAATTCTCGATAACATTTTGGGAATAGTATTTGTATTATTTTATTAATGGAAAATATATTTTTGACAAATTATTAATGCCGTGATGTTGTTAGCATATTTGTGGCCTATTATACGCTCGTCGTCATAATATTAAAGAGTTATTAAATAATAATTACAACCGTCATGTTTAGGTAAATTATAGATTAAATAATTTTAATATGTTAATAAATAACAAGCTGTGAATGTTTTTTTTGTTTTTAAAAAAGTACAATAGATATAATGTGTAATTGTTTCCAGACATGCTGCAATTTCTTTATATACACTGTTCTGATGAAGACAATAAAGTGTCGAAACGTTAACTCTTCAATTATTACTTACCACCAATAATACCTAATATAAAAAAAAAGCCGCATTCCAAGAACAAAAAGAGAAAATATACAAAATAACGGCTAGGAAAAAAACGAAAGAAGGGAAGATATCATTTTCACTTCTACATAATATAATATATATATATATATATATATTCGTATAATTAAAATGTTAGCTAAACAGTTTTTGTATTTTCTTCCATAAACATAATATACTGAAATATATTTGTGTTTAGTTTCTTATTCTTTATTATTGCTATAATTTTTTTTACTAACAGATGTTACCAATTCAAAGTAGCTGTTATTCCAAACAACTAATTATACATTATTTTATCATTATATAAAATATTTTAAATAATGTATAATAGGTATAATTACAGCAAACTATAATTTTTATTAATATAGCGTCTAAAATGATCAATTAAATACGTAAAAAATGAAGGCAACACATCTAAAACTTTGTTTTTTCACTCATGTTTTGTTTTGTTATTATATCATTCTTTTTGTTTTTTGTAGGTTTTAAACCCTTCAATTATTTTAAACTCTGGTGGCCGTTTCCGCCGCAATATTAACGACGGCTTAACTTTAATTGTCAGTGAAAATTACATTTTTGTTTGCATCGAGTTTTAAACAAAGCTTAAGCACTTTTAACTCTAGTTAGTTTAATCTATCAAATTTCGAAGATTAACGGTCGCTTAAGTAGTTTTTATTTGTCTAATGACAAACGAATATTGTCGAGATATTGATATCAGTATTCAAATAATAACAATTTTCCACAAAATGGATTTTAGTGATGAAGACCGATTGGAAGTTGATTTAGATATCAATGAAATTATTGGAATTTTCTCGACTTATAGTCGAGACTCCAAATATGCTACCGGAATCATATTTATTATTCAGACCTGCTCCTCTTTTAGTATTCATAACTGACAGCAAGACATCATGAAAAGACTCATCCAGTTTGATATCCTTCTTTTCATCAGCAATAATTTTTCTAATGTTTATCTTTGGTTGATGTAAAATCTCTTTAAACATTCTACTGATCTATTACAATTTGCAGGCATAGTATTAAATTCCATGAGATTTTTTTCCCATGCATCCTACTTCTCTTGACATGATACCTGGTCGGTCTTTTTGTTTTCAATGATCATTTTATATTGTTATATTAAACAGGCTGTCTCTAAAAGGTCTTTAAACAACTCTACCACGTATTTTTCGGACCAAAATAAACCGATTTAGCAAAACTTGGCTCAGTGAAAGTTGCTTAGTTTGTGCGCAATACGGTCCTGAAGTTGCATTTGGAAAATTGTTTTTTTGTTATAAATTTGAAACGGCTGGAGCGATTGCGCTAAATTTTGTCACGTCAAAAGACGTGTACATAGTTTAAAGAGACGTCTAAACGGCCTAAGCACGTGTACACGGCTTAAAGATACATGTACATGGAGCACACAATATGCGCTGCCGTCCTCTAGTTAATGTTCTCAAATCTTAAAATGCGATTTTTGAGAAAACGATACAATTTTTCGAGTCTTACCAAGAGTACCTTTTTTCTTGTACTTAAGACACTTAATCTAAATTTTATAGACAAACTCTTTTTTATCCATTGGCGTAGAAAATGGAAATGTTTTAATATTTATAAACGCAGGTTCTCCGCCTATGGATTGATTACTATCACAATTTTGATACAGAATTTCTTGACTCATAAAACTATGTAAACGTGACAAAATTTAGCGCAATCGCTCCAGCCGTTTCAAATTTATAACAAAAAAACAATTTTCCAACTGCAACTTCAGGACCGTATTGCGCACAAACTAAGCAACTTTGGCTAAGCCAAGTTTTGCTAAATCGGTTTATTTTGGTCCGAAAAATACGTGGTAGAGTTGTTTAAAGACTTTTAGAGACACCTTGTATATTAACATTAACTAATAAAACTTTCTCATTTACCGTAAATTAGAACTATGATCTCTTATTCACAATTCAGCTTACAACTGCACAGATGTCAAAATGATTATAATTATTATAACAAATATATACACTTCAACCTACATTAAAACATGCAAATTCTCCAATTTTCCCTATTAACCAATTGTTACCCCTAACTAAGAATTAAACTCTAACGGTGCAATGACACGAAATATAACAATGGCTTAATAGCTAAGCTCTTGTTAATAAATCCCAGATTACATTATTATCGGTGCAAACGGCCCTGAGTAATTAAAAGTTAAAGCACAAAACTTTAGTAAAAACCTAGGCACGAAAATTAAAAAGTAAATAAAAGTGTTAGTGAAGTGGAAGGGAACGAAAAGGGTGATGAACACGCAAGAATGACCCGAAGCCATATGAAAGACTGGGTATATGAAAAACATAAGTATTACAGGGTAACAATTTCTGGGCAGTCTTACACTCCCCATGAGCAAGAATTAGAACACGGGGGACTACGACGGTTTTTACCTCTACCAAAAAAATGTTGACTGTCGAATGAATTAATATATTATGGTCTTTGCAGAAACATAGCGTAAATAGATTGGCAACATACAGCTCACAGATTGAGAGCTGACGGGTGAGATGCCCCTCCCACAAGATGCGCAGTGGATTCTTATAATATTAGGATAAGCACGAGTAGTCTGGGAAAATTGTCAAGCGTTACACATCGAAGTACAATATGTTTCCTATATCTGTATCTCTTTTCAGTATATTACAATTTCTTATCTGCATTTACTCCTTCGTCCGGCTAATATGTGATAATGAACAAATGTGGTTATTTCTTTTTTCCGAATACTTTCTCTGTCTCCAACTGACCTATAAGTCGTGCAGCGAGGACTCCTCCCAGCGGTCAAAACTCGGTCTGTGTACTGTACATGATTTGAATCAATTTCAATATAAGGATATATTACTTACCAAGTGCTTGCCGGCAAGCTGCGGATGGCACCGAGAGTTTGTATGAGTTAGTACGAGAAAGCAATATACAAACTCGTCGAGTGTAGTGAGGCTAGACTGACTCGTGTTTAGGATAGCAGCTGTACTTGCGCATTTCATTTCAATTTTGTTAACGGTCGGTGTTTAGACGACTAGCAAGCACATTTTTAAATCGCGTTTCGTCCATCTAATTTAGAACAATTATGCGCCAAAATTATTGAACTTTCGAATCACGCTACCCCGGAAATGTTAACAAATGTCCGTCGAAATTTTTATAATCAGCTGGGTTTTTACTCAGCTCAAGAGGGAGGCTTATTTGAGCATTTAATAAATAATTAAGTACTTGTAGAAATTCATTTTTCTTTAATAATTTCATTCTTAACTTCCAATTAAATTCATTGTTTCTGCGTTTATAGTTTATCTTACTGAAACATTTTGTTTAGTTTCATACAAATTTATTGTCTTCTTTCAGAATTTTAGCTTGTTTTCTTTTCTATTTTACAATACTACGGAATTATTTACTTTTTATCTTAATAAGAGTTTTGCTATTGTTACGTTTTCGTTTTGTGTATCAGCTATATTCTAATCTTTGATATTTTAAGAAAAAAATTATTATTTTTAAGTTTTTAGAATTGATGATCATTTTTTTTTATTTACTCATACAATTTAGGAAGCTGTGATAAAATCGGTTACTAATAGTTATTTATTATACAAGGGAAAAAAGTATTAGATTTTAGCTCGAGGTAAGGTTTATCTCCCGACGCGAAGCGGAGGGAGATAAATTACCGATTATCTGATGCTTCAACAAGTTTCTACTTATAAATTATCCAGGTAGTGATTTTTTATTGATTAATATTATTTCCATCTTCTCTAAAGCAGTACTGTAAATCACTTTATTCTTGGTTAAAGAATTTGTTATTAACAGTAACAGTAGCAATTTTCACGGACTAACGCAGTAACGATTTCTGCGGTGTCGACTTTAAGGTACCGTAAATTTGGATGACTTGGGACCGTGTCTCGACTTGGGACAAATTGCAAGGCTATGTTTTGACAGGTGCTGCGATCTGCTAGTGAATAGAAAACATTACCCATCGTGTGGAACGTGATGGTAAGACATTAAAGAAAACTGTAATGCAGAAGTTTGTTTGAAATTATTTGTATTGTTAAATTGTAAGTTTGAAATTTATGGTAAGTAAATTTGATGTTTTTATATAGGTGATATACTTCTTATTGGCCATTCGGACCTGTATGACATATAGATTCTCGATATTTTTTTTTGTTTCTCTATTTTGTCGTTCAAAATTATCACAAAGCAAAAAAGTATTATAACCTCACATTTGCATGTTACAGCATGTTTTATTTTTTGGGGTAATTTTTAGGGTTACTTGGGATATGGCCAGAACTTATAAGAGAAAAGTAGGAAGCCGCAAATATGGCGATTTTAATAACGAAACGCTTCAGCGGGCGCTGGAGGATATTCGCAAAAATAAATTAACGTACAGGCAGGCCAGTACTAAATATGATATTCCCAAATCCACCTTGGAAAGAAAATTTAATAAAAAACATAACCATTTTCACTACAAAAAAGGAGGATATGCTCACCGAAGCAATCGTTCTTGCCAGTGATTGGGGATTCCCATGTCATCGGAACGATATAAAAGATTTAGGTAGTCCAAGGATATTTAAATAGACTGGGCAAAAACACTAAATTTCGCGATAATCGACCTGGTGACAGCTGGTTCTACAGTTTTGTGTCTAGACACAATCATCTGACATTACCTTTGTCAGAGAATATTAAGAGAAGCAGAGCCGAAGTTTCTGTAAATGTCCTTAACGAATATTTCGATATTTTATCGAATTCGTTGAAAGATGTCCCACCAGAGAACATTCTCAATTAGGATGAAAGTGGGTTTGTTGATGATCCGGGACGGAATAAAGTGGTTGTAAGGAAAACGTCGAAGCGCGCTGAAAGAGTTATGGACTCGACAAAGACCAATATTTCGGTCATGTTTTGTGTTAGCGGATCTGGTTGAACGTTACCTCTATATGTCGTATATAAATCCGATAATCTCTGGAGCACTTGGAGGGAACGAGGACCGGAAAATTCCAGATATAATCGCAGCAAATCTGGCTGGTTCGACCAGAACCTCTTTGAGGACTGGTTTTTGACTGTTGCTCTACCGTATTTGCGGAAATTAAAGTAACCGAAAGTATTATAAGGTGACAATCTCTCGAGTCACATTTCGCTTAAAGTTTTGCAAGAATGTCAAGCCAATGATATACGATTTCTTCTCTTACCGCCCAATAGTACCCACCTTTGCCAGCCTCTTGATGTGTCTTGCTTTAGACCAATTAAGGGAGCCTGGAGGAGAATCCTAAAAAGTTGTAAAACAAAAAATAGAGGGCCCTTAAGAAAAGATATGTTCCCTAGTCTTCTTCGTCAAACACTAGAAAAAGTGGGGGCAAATCAATCAGCAAACATAATTTCAGGATTTAAAGCCACCGGAATAATCCCACTAGATCGTAATGCTGTGTTAAAAAGACTACCAAAACAAGATTTGAACAGCGATAATCCTGTTACGCAGACCGTTGCCGAGGTGTTAAAAGACCTATTTCAAGAAATTCGATACGGAGAGAAGAATAAAAAAAATGGTTCCACAAGGAGAGGAAAAAAAAAGAAATTGGACGTGCCTGCGGGACGAAGTGTTTCTGTAGAAGATATCGAAATATCCGAAGCACAAAGAACAACACCCTCACCATCCAAACAGCCAGCCAAGAAGAGAAAGATTCCTGCCGCTAATAGATATGAACTGTCTGACAGTAACTCTGAGGGAGAAGATAACGGCAAATCATTTTCTGGTGATAATGAAATTTTAGAACCAGAATCCCCAACAGTTCCTGAACGGGTGAAAACAAGCTATACAGAGTTAAAAATTGGTGACTTTGTAATAGTTGAACTGAAGTCCGCGAAGGGCAGACGTCAGCGGTTTATCGGAAAAATTCTTGAGACAAATCCCCACCGTTGCCTGTTTCTAAAAGAAAGCTTGAAAATTAAGGATGCTTTCTTTTACCCTGACATCCCTGATGAAGGAGATATTGATGAAGAGGAGTACATTGTGACAATACCACATCCTACAACATCTAGAAGAGGAGCATGTATATTCAACAAAGATATTCTGCAGCGATATATGTCTACGTCCACGTAAAACAACCTTATCATTTCGTGGTATATGCAATGTTTTGGAGAAACTATTAGTTTATTTTTATATTTTCCTTGTTTTTTAAAGAGTGTTTATTGTTTTTTAAGTTAATTTTTCACATTATACGTTTTTTAAAGAATTTTTGTTTGTTTTTAAATAACAATTAAATGAATAAACACCTATTTGCACTTATTTGCTTGTTTTTATATATTTTTTTGGTTTCGCTATTTACATGAATTTTTAAAAGCTGTTTATTGTCCCAAGTAACGTTAGCTAATGTCTCAGATGAAACTGTGCGGAAATAAGTAAATGTCCCAACACGTCAAAATCATGAGGTGACTTGGAACAGTCACTTTTTTTTTTCCGGAATGGAACGCGGCTGTGTCATAAATTTTACGGTAAACGATAGCCCCTGCAATTTGACACGGTATGATCAAACCTGTTTGAAAAACAATATTGTAATTTTTCCTCCAGGGACAAACAATCTTGAAAATCGTCCCAAGCCATCCAAATTTACGGTATAGCTCTAATGTTAGTAACAGAGGCTAACCCGTTATTCTCCCACTTTTAGTCGACCAGCTTGTCTAGTATATTCATCCGCAGGTAAACCGCGTGCACACTGTATAATTAACTAACTAGCCCGACAGACGTTGTTCTGCCCTTTCCGGTAGGTGGCGTGATGATTTTGATTTGGTTAGATTTGGTTGATGTCCCTGTATAAGAAAGTCTGGACAGAAGAGGTTAGCGCGATTGGAGGATAGTTGAGGGGCATTTCGATTTATAAATATAAAATTATTAATAACCACTGCGCCACCTATCGGGTCCAGATTTTGTGATGTTAATTTTTGGCACTAAACCAATATATATTGTGAATATGAGTCATTTTGGTCCATAAATATTGAATTTGATAATAACTAGACTATCTCTATCGTATAGGTATCTAAAATTTATAGGATTAATAACCATATAAAAACCAACAATAAATTTATTAGAACACACACTCCAAGATACAATAAAACAACATGTACATAGATCAACGGAAGACAAATTTATAAAATTTCACAAAAAATATTTATTCTAAAATTAAAGGTTCATTACTTGACCTTCCAAGAGATTGTGTGAAGCTAGCTTCATCATTATCCCTTGTCAAATTAGCGGAAGCCAAATTTACTAGTTCCCACTTGTCATTCATTTGTGTGTCCATTTTGTGAAACTCATTTTCAATAAATCCTTCCAGATTTTGCATGTGCATTTTTAAATGTGTACTAAGTTCTTTGGAATCATTCTCAATGGTCGAAATTATACCCTTTTTAAGTTCCTTTAATGGTGTAATTTGTTTTTGTTCTGGTGCTTTGTCTACGGACTTTTTGCTAGATATTATGCTTAACTTTGAAGATGTGTCACTAGTTATTCCTTTCTCATCATAACATAAAATTTTCATTCGCACATTATCATTAACCCTTTTTGAAATGCCATCGGCGACAGAAGTATCCAAAATGTGGTAACTCACGTCTTTAACTGCATTTTGGAATAAAAGTTTATTAATCCTTGATGTATGTGCTCTCCAACTAGTAATGGGTTGCAGAAAATTTCTCACGTCATATATATAAATTAGCCCTTCTTGGGAACCAATCGCAATTGTGCCACCATCTAAGCTTATATCAACTGCACTTAAAGCATGTTGCGTGCTACTTCTAAAAATGCAATTTCTCGCATGTAGGTCATGAATGCAAAATTTGTTATCTTCACCAACAGATACCAAAATATCATTATGTTGTTTACCAAATGCTATGCCACTTACTGGAGATGTATGATTTTGCGAGCAGAACGTCTTATTTGCTGTTATCGTATCCCACAACATTACAGAACCATCTTCACTTGCAGCAGCAAGAATATTGGGCAAATTTGGATGAAAACGTAAAGCTGTCGGTTCAACAGTATCTGAAATTATATAATTTCCACACACATTTGCGTATTCAACATCATATAGAACAGCATTTCCACTAACACAAGCAACGGCTAAATATTCATCGCCAGCATTAAAATCCATATGCCTAACTGGCGATGATAAATTTTCAAACAGTTTATTAATCGTTTTGGACTTTGTGTCATACAATACTACATGACCATTTTGTGTTCCCATCCCAATGCATTTTTTCGTTGTCCTCTGGAAAGCCAATGCTGACACATCATTGATAGCTGTAACGGTATGGACAAGTTTAATAATATTAGCATCTTTCAGAGATATAATCTCGGGCTTGTAGTTTTCGCATTGGTAGATTAAATAGGAATTATCCTTTGACCAAGACACACAAGTGATTCTTGAATTATTTGTAGGAGTATAAAGTTGATTACGGTTTGTTTTCGGTGAAAAATGAAATTTTAACTCTGCAGCTGCCGACACTAACATCTGGAATAAAATAATATGTTAACCTACATTATTGACGCTACTGTCTCTATATAAAAGGATACAGCAAGATTTACCAAATTTTGAAAAATTAGGAGAAAATATGGAGAAAAGGATATTTGTATTCTACTTCAGAAATTATGTAGAAACAATAAAAATATGTTTACCTTAATTTAGCTTTTGTAAATATACCTATTTGAGAGAAAAACTGGCCTTAAATTTCATAACACGCAAAAATTTTTGACAACCTACATAATATAGATCTCTTGATAATCAGTAGACATAAATAAATAACTACCACTTCTACATTGCCTTGGTGTCGACAGCTTTGACACTACTGTCATTTAAGTAAAATGAATAAAGTTGATCCCAACTACACGTGATTCGTTGATTAACAATCAATATTAACTGATCAACGTTGAACGTCTTTTTGTTCAACTGGATCTTAAGGTTGGTTTCTAGCGATCATAACCATAAATTTATAATCGTAATTTGTCAGTAGTCCATTTTCTAGACTTCTGTTTAAGATGATAAGCAATATGAAATCGTGACAGAATATTTGTGAATATTTTCCGTAAAGTTTACAACCGGGTCTTAAGCCTGGTCATAGATAAGCATAACAAGATAGAAATACCAGTTAATATTGCCGGAAGGTGACCATTATGTCGACCAGATTAAGTTATCGGTGGCGTAAAATTACCACAAGATGTCTCTAATTATGCACATATTACGCAATACATGAAATCTGTTATATCAACAAATCAATATCACATAGATGGGAACGGAAACTATGCGTTTGTTTACTACAAGTACTTGTGTGACCGACCATTTAGAAAAATAGCCTTTTGACTTAAATGCACCCAATCTTAACAAGGCTTGTAATTTGGACACCTTGCTCCTTCAAACAATAGATCGACTCAGTAGAGTAAAATAACCAAGGCCAACAGTATCAATATCGCTGCGTGAAAATAGCTTATATGATCCTGTATTTGAAAGGTTAAATAATGCCTTCATTATTGACATTAGTTGTCAAAATGATTGGTTCTAATTATCTTTTATCTTGATGATTATTTCATTTGAAATTATCGTTTGTTTAAATAAAATTTATTATTTTATATAATTGCTTAATATTCAACATGTAAAATAAAATACAAATAAAAATAAATTCAAAATCAAAATAAGAAACGATTAATAAATTAGTCATACTGCCATTTTCTTCAACGACTTTATTTAAACGATGGGCATTGAATTAATTAATTTTCATCTGCCACTAATTCTTCTCACGCCTTTTCTATAGTATCCCAAAGGTGATTCACATTTAGAAAATAAATATTTTGGCTGTATATTTTCTTAGTTATTAAACCACATATATTCTCAATAGGGTTCAGATCTGGGCGGTTAGCGGGCCACGGCTAAGTTTCGATATTATTACCAAGACATGTTCTAACAGGACTATTGTCATGTTGAAAATAAAATTTTCGGGATATAATTGAGGCGTGGAAATAACAAAGGAGCTAAGTGCCATATTTTCACAAATTGAGATTTTACTTTACAATGGTTCTATATGCCAAGAAGTATGTCCTGACAAAAGCGCTAAGTGCGAAAGCAAACTATATAGTACTGGCATAAGACACTAGATGGCCGTATGAGTATGCGTAACGTGTTTTTCCAAACCAAAGAAACGGGGCAAGTACCACTGCGTATCTACACTGAGGTTGTGTTGAATCTGTTCTTGTTTACCTACAAAATAATGGGCACTAGAACAAACGAGAAACCCTCAGGATCGTTTGCGTCACAGCAAAGGCGACTGAAAACATCTGGAAAAGAATATCAAACTCGGAAGAAGAAAATAGTACCGGCAAAGGTGCCACCTAACCAAAATGTGAGTGATAATCCTTGTTACAGTATTTTTTACTTCGCCGTCCTTACTTTTAGATTCTTTCCAAATGCCAATTTGCCTGTTGTCATTTAAGCAGCGACTGGACTTATTTACTAAGTTTTATTCCACCGACTTCCGTACTCAAGGAACATACATCATGGGATTAATCAATATTACCAATGTGAGGCGCCGCAGGCACGGATTGTACGACAATCCAGCTGATAGTCATCGCCAGTCCACTATCCATTATACAGTTCCAGATGGAAGCGGAAAGGTTATCCCAGTATAACATTTATGGACATTTTCAAAGTGACAAAGAAAAGAGTTGATGGATTCATACAAAAGAAAAAAAGTGTGGTGCTACCACGTTCAACTATAACCGAACACGTACAGCAAACAGTAAGTTCACAGAAAATCACCGCGCACTTATATGTGAACACATAAATTCAATACCAATGTGTCTCATTACACCAGAGCGAAGTCAGATAAACAATATTTGAGCCTAGATTTAAGCATACACAGACTCCACAAAGCATTTTTAAAACAATATCCTGCTAGTCTTGTAATATATAAGTACTACAGAAATGTATTTTTGATAAGTTTTCCGCATCTATCATTTAAGCGGCCTCGGACTGATACATGCAGAATGTGTGATAGATTATAGATTATACTGTGCAGTTCAGGCACGTAATGAGAGAAGTGAAGAAGCAAAACATCAGCTTGAACTGCATCAGAGGAAAGCTGAAGCAGCCAAGGGAGCTATGAAAAAAGACATTATTGAATCACATCTACCCGACAGTGAATTTAGTATCATAGCGATAGATTTGGAGCAGGTACTTTTTGTGCCAACTTTGACACATTCTGTATGTTTTATATGAGTCAGTTGTTATGTTATAACCTATGTATCCATCTAGGAGACACTAAACAATCTGTCACGTGTGTTTGGCATGAAGGCGTATCAGACAGAGGTGGCTTCTTGTCTGCTACGTGCTATAAATAAAAGGATTACCTATCAATAAGAGGCATCTGATCATATGGAGTGACAACTGCGGAACTCAAAATAAGAACCGCATAATGGTATTTACTTATTTTTTTTCTTAGTAAACAGTGGGCTCTTTGAAACGGTCGAGCATAAATATTTAGTGAGTGGGCACAGTTTTCTACAATGCAATCGTGACTTTGCTCTTATAGAACAACACAAGAAACAAATGAAGGCTATGATTCCGGAAGATTTACACGATGTTATAATGTCTAGTACACATACGTTTTGAAGTTACTGACATGACTAAGCTCAAATTTTTCGATATCTAAGCTGCTGCTGATTCGATTTTGAACTTGAAAAATGTCAGTATCAGTAAAGCAGTTCATATAAAGTAGATAAAAACCACCCAGGTGTATTGCTTACAAAGGAAAGTTTCTCCGAACTTGCACCCTGAAAAGAAACTATCATTCTGAAAAAAGGTAAAATTGGCTTAGATTTGAAAAGAACAACGATTTCCCAGTTACCAGAATGAATAAGATAGGAGATAATAAGAAAAAATACCTAGAAAGCATGTTACCGTTTTTTTTGCAAAACCCCCCACTCATATACTTTTCTACAAAAAAATGCTAACTCTTGAATAGTGTATTGCTACCTTTTGTTTTTTTGTAGAAAGGGGCACTTCCCCCTATAATTTTATGTTGGATCACCTTAAGAAATAAAGATTATTTAGCGAGTAACATTATTTTTATAATTTTAATTTTGGGCGTTCCAGATATTTAAAACGTAAAAAATATTCGGTTTGTTTACAATAACACGGTTTGTTAATTTTAGCACTTAGCACCTTTGTTATTTCCACGCCTCAATTCTCGAATAGAAGGCAGTAATACGTTTTCTAGAATATGGATATAGTTTTCAGCATTTATCCGCCCGTCTATTTTGAACACCTAGGTCTTCATGCCTGCACCAAGCCCAAACATTTATGAAACGTCCACTTTTCGTACCGGATATATACAGGTGTCTCAGCTTTTGCGTTACAGGCATTATCTACTTTCCCTGTATAGTTATCAAAAAGCTTTTCAAATAAAAGTTACTTGATATTATGATGTGTCGAAAATGACAAATAGAGGATTTTATTTGCTCGTGACCTTGAAGGAGATTTTAAGGTGAACTTTGTTTTTTTTAATGGATATATGTATTTTTTAATATTGCATCTTATTTTTCAAAAGTTAATAAATAACTTTTATTTGATGCATTTTTTATTTTGCCGTGTCAGTTTTGACACAATTCAGATAAAGTTGTCAAAAGTAAAAAGTTGTGTTCTGTTAGTCAACAACTGTCAGTCTTGCTTAAATCACAAAGATTTGACTTGCGTTATCCGCAGCTTTTTAATATGCCACTTACATACAACTCCAACGAATATGTAGATATGTTAATAGTCTACGGAGAATGCAGAAGGAATTCCCGAGAAGCTGCAAATTTGTATCGAGAAAGATTTCCGGAACGTCATCATCCATCACATACAACATTTAATAGAGTAGAAGCGAAGTTACGAACTAGTTCATTTCCCTCTACCGTAAAACATGCTAACCATAATGCTCCTGCTAGAAATGAAGAAAATGTAATCAACATTTTGGCTTATGTAGCTGTAAACCCCCCATGTTTCACTTCGACGTCTGGCAGAAGAAATTGGCGTTAGTAAAGCTACAGTACATAGAATTTTAAAAGGGCATCGGTACCATCCATTTAAAGTTCATTTATCACAAGAATTAAGACTAAACGATTTACAAAGACGCCTGGATTTCATTGCACGATTGCAAGTTCTAGAAGATGAAAATCCAAATTATCTTAGTTGTATTTTGTGGAGTGACGAAAGTCGCTTTCACAATAATGGTGTTGTGAACAAACATAATGCGCATTATTAGTCCAACCAAAATCCGCGGTGGATGGAGGAAGCACGCTTTCAAACAGTGTGGGGAACCAATGTATGGTGTGGAATGTTTAATGGGCATTTAATTGGACCCCACTTTTACGAAGGAACCCTGACAGGACAACGTTATTTACATTTTTTACAAAATGTGCTTCCCGATTTAATGGAAGATATTCCTCTTAATGAAAGACGAGACATAATTTGGCAACAAGATGGTGCTCCGCCCCATAATGCGCAAATTGTGACGAATTATTTAAATGCGCTGTACCCCAATGGATGGATTAGAAATAGAGGTTCTATCCCTTGGCCTGCTCGTTCCCCGGATTTATCGCCTGTTGATTTTTTCATGTGGGGTTATTTAAAGGAATTTGTATATCAAGTTCGGTCGGCAGATCTTGATGATTTGAAAAATCGAATTCGCATGGGATGCCGGATTATGACTCACGGAATGATACTTTCATCTTGCAACAGAGGATTTATGGTGGAATTCTGTAACTTTCTCGGAAGCTCCGGCTATCGTAGGCCCTGGCAACGAAGTGACGTTGCGATGGTTAGTGACGTGGAAGTGTCAATTTACGATTTTTTGTACATAACCTTTATGTTTAACATGTAAACAGACATATCATCTCGTAAACATATACCAAAATATTTCAATTTAAAATTTTAACTAATAAGAAAATTGTTTGAAATATAATATAGCGATTGATAACATTTTTTTTAAAGAAAATGTACGGAACATTTTGTAATGCCAAGACATAGTATAAACATATGTTTATACTGCTGCCAAGATAGCACGAAACACTTTGGAAAATTTCAACAAGAACTGTTATCATTAGGAGAGTTTCAAAGGACGTAGTATCGCACTAGTGTATAGTGAATTTGCAGATAAATGTCTTTTCAGGCACATTTATGGATGATGAAATGTGATTTTTTTATAAAGCCAACAAGGACAGGTATCCCTATAAAGTGGACATTGTTTTTCTTACAGGAGTACCTAAATACAAAAAAATACATAAACCTAGCAGACAATATCCACACAACATAAAGCATGTGAAATGTGCAAAAACTAAATGTTCGAAAAAGTCTATTATGGTATCGTGTTCACAATAACTTCACAATTTAAAGTTGACTTTTTCATAAGATTTTCTAATAATAAAACTACATCAAATTGAGAGAATGTTTAACTTTATATTATGTTGAAGAAGATAAGAGGAAATTTACCTGTTTAGTCAATGACTTTCTTTATTTGTAAGTCAAACCGCAAAGATTTTATCAATGTGTAACTATACTGAACGATTAATGTTTTAGGATCCAAAAAGGTTACATTAAGTTTTAATAGCATAGGCCAAAGTATATAAATGGTTGAAGGATATAGATGATATTGTATTTAGAAAATCGACCAATCCTGTGATGTATTGTTGTACTTGGTACACCAAATCATTCGATATTATTGCAGGATTTTGTTGTTGAGCCTCTGAAATTGTAGTAATTGAAAGTTCTCTTTATTTGCAGTTTTTACAGGAGAGTAATCTTCATTAGGCTGAAATTTGCACTTTTTCAACTCAAAAGAATGTAAAAAATTATTGTTTAGTATTATAAAACAATAGAAGACATTTGACTCAAATAATTATACTAATATTGGATATGAATTATATGTTTACTATTAAATCTTAACAATAAAGATCAAAAAGAAAAATAATAATACTGAACTAGAAATGTGAACTTTGAATAATAGGTACTCAAATAGAGATTGTTTGTATAAATATTGAAAAGTAAAACACATTTTATTGTCAAATATGATTTCTTTTATTAACCTTACCATAATAGTGCTGAAATTTAGAAAAAAAATTACAGTATGTGAATAGAAAAAATATATATATACAAAAGGAGAGTGTTCTTCATCGGCTAAAGGTGGAGCAAGTATATCAACATGTGTGCCATCAATTACACCTACATCTCGTGCACCCCATTTTCCATAAAAACTATACAGAAGAATAATTTTTAGAACGTTTAGAAAAGATACCCTTAATTACCCTTGGTAAATATATGAACTGGGTGCTATTGATTAAACAAAATACATCTCCGGTCTTCCATTTTTTATCATAAAAACAAAATAAAGTATTATTTTTAGAATATTTTGATACAACATAATTACCCTTGCTTGACACGATTCTTCGATTCACAATCACTGGGAAATTTTATCCATTCAGGGAATAAATTGTTTGATATTACAAGACAGACCTGATGAACTATTCGACTTACTGAACTCTGACTGAGACTATGAGAGAAACAAAGCTATTAATACCAACACTATTCTGGTAGCTGTCTGATGTTACGAAATTTAATGTTGTTAAGACCTGTAAAAAATATATAATGTGCACTATAAAGTTAATATGCATTTCAAGTGATGTTTATGATAATAACCTTCAAATGTAATGGTATATTTGCTTGTTCAATATGTCCATCCAATAACTGGATCCGGTTTTGAACAGTGTCCTTATTCAGTCTAAACATTTGTTTAAAATGCCTGTTTGGTATTTCAAAAGGATTTCCGTGATCTCTTAAACGTTTTCGGAATATACGCATATAATTTCTAAAATAAAGAAAATAGACATATATTATGTATACTCTATATATTTTATATTATCGATTACCTACCTGTTGTGATCTTCATCTAATAATAATGTTATAAAGCCATTCATATTTGCAAATATAAAACAATAATAATTATAACAAATAAACTAACAGAAACTATAATATAACAACAGGAACAGTATATTAACAATAATTATATAATAATAATATAACCACAATATAACCAACAAAATCTTTACTCACGAACGTTTTGACATTTCTACGTCACTAACTGTAAAAATTCTGAAATCGTCATCGCAACGTCACTTCGTTGCCAGGGCCTACGATAATCGGAGCTTCCGAGAAAGTTACAGAATTCCACCATTAGACGTCGTTTGGAAGCTTGTGTCCACGCTGATGGAGCCCAATTTGAACATTTATTAAATTAATGCCTCTTGTTTTGTTTACTTATCCAACTACATACACTAATTTGAGATATTTATTATTGAAATACTTACTCTTTATTTTTTAAATTTTTTTTGCACTGAATTACTTACTTATAATTATCGTATTCCTTTAAGTTAATAAAAATTGCTTTTGACAAGTTTATCTGAATTGTGTCAAAACTGACAAGGCAAAATAAAAAATGGATCAAATAAAAGTTATTTATTAGTTTTTGATAAATAAGATGCAACATTAAAAAATGCATATATCCATTAAAAAAAACAAAGTTGACCTTGAAATTTCCTTCAAGGTCACGAGCAAATAAAATTCTCTGTTTGTCATTTTCGACACATCATAATATCAAGTAACTTTTATTTGAAAAGTTTTCCGATATCTATACAGGGAAAGTAGATAATACCTGTAACGCAAAAGCTGAGACAGCCTGTATATGTACCTATATCGTTCATTAAATCGTGCATTCAGGTATCTATACATACGTACATAACCATTGTGCGTAGACTGAAACACTTTTTACTTTCTTATACGTAGTATAAGGAAGTATTGTGATGATGAAAATTTTCGACCTCGAGATTTTTGCAGATGTCCACGTTTTGAAGTCCCCTGATACCGAAAAAGTGGTTTTTAAAAAATGTCTGTGTGTGACCACGATAGCGGTCAAACCGCTGTAAATATCAATTCCAAATTTTGTATTTACGTGTATAATCTCCCTCTTGAGATCTGATTAGTTTTTCAGTAAAATCGGTAGACCGGAAGTAGCAGTTTACTTCAGTAAGTAGGTGTTTTACTCCTATCGAGAATCAGTTTTTTGCGAATATTTCGCAATTCATGCTTTTTAGACAGGTACGTTACGGGTATAAAAGTATTTAGAACATAATTTTCAATATCTTTTGTATAAAAAAAATTTCAAAATTCAGACCGGAAGTACCACTTTTACTCTTATCGAATACCGATTTTTTGCAAATATGTCGTAAGTTATGAATTCTATATATATTTATCAAGAGTACAAAAGTATTTAGTGCTAGATTTGCAATATTTTTTGTATACATGAAATTTCAAAATTCGGACCGGAAGTAACAATTTTACTCTTAGGGAGTAACACTTTTTTTCGAATATCTAGCAAAGTATGTATTCTATAGCGATTTATTAAGAGAATAGAAGTACTTAGAATAGGATTCTCAATAATTTTTGTGTAAAAAAATTCTTAAAATTGTATAGTTTGAAACGCTGATACGTATAAGAAAGTCGTGTGGTGGCCACACCTCATTTTTTCTCTGAGAATATGGCATTTTTCCAAAAAGGCAGAGAGATTCATTTTTTTAAACCACTTTTTTACTTGATTTTTTAAAGAAATATTTGATGAAAACGTTATGCAGTCTATTATTACAAATTCCATCAAATATGCGAGCGATAAAAATCGATCACAATTTAACTTAGACCAGAGTGTCTTAAACATTTTTTTAAGAATACTAATTTTAAGTGGTTACCACACTCTGCCATAAGTAAAACTTTAATGGTCATTCTGATGAAGATAAGAGAGTTCAATTTGTGAAGAATGCTATGTCTCGAAACAAATTTCTTGGTCAAAAACAAAATATACATGTGACAGTAATCAGCTAGACCCACAAGTTAAATTTGCCAAAGTACGGCATATGGTTGATTTACTGAACATTTTTTTTTAAAATATGGTGTTTTTAGACATCATTTGTCGATTGAAGAGCAAATGGTGCCCTACTTTGGTCGTCATTTGGCAAAAATGTTCTTGAAGGGAAAGCCCGTACGTTTCGGCTTCAAATGTTGGATGCGTGGTGTTAGGATTGTATGGTGTGCTAAGGAGCAGAACCGGTATTCTTTCAGTGTGCGCATGACGTCACTCTGGGAGCACGCGAGTCGCACAGAATCACATCTCGAGCGTGGTGTGTAATACCAGTATTAGATTTTTCTGCATTTACGTGTATTAATAAGTGTAATAATGCCTGCATGTGCAGTTTACGGTTGTGGAAATTATTCCAGAAAAACTAAAGGTAGTGATATCCGATACTATAGCTTCCCAAAAGACGAAAATTTATCCAAGCAATGGATTAACGCCTGTCGCCGACAAGACAAATTTAATGTTCGTCATGGTAATTAAACACTAAAAATGTTATGATAATGTTTGATTTTTTTTATTTTCAATTAGGGCGTATATGTTCTAAGCATTTTCATCCTTCTGCTTTTATTAAGACAGTGAAGCATGAATTACTTAAATATCAACCAAAAACTGGTCGTGACTTAAAGCAAGACGCCATACCCACTGAATTTATACCAAATCAGAAGCAAAGTTTAAGCACCAGTAAAAACGAAAGACGACAAAAGCGAGACGAAATTAAAAATAGAAAAATAATGATCAGTGATATCTTGGAGAAAGAGAGGGAAACCGACACAGATGCCTCAGAGAATATAAAATATATAGAAGCTGAACAAAACATATTAACGGAAAAACAGTCTCCCTCTAATTCTGGAGTTTCTATGGAGTCTTCTGTGTCTGAATTGTAAGTATTTTCATTATTTATACAATATTATTTACATTTTTCATAATTACATTTAGGAATAAGCTCGTTGAGCAACTGAAGATTGACAACGCAAATCTAAGAAAAGAAAATGAGATTTTGCAACACAATTTGGCATCCGTGAACAAAGAGTTAGAGTCCATGACAACAATGTTAAAAAAGCATTTTGGTCCTAGTCAAATTAAACATCTATTAAATCCAGGAAAAAATTTTCGATGGACCCCAGAAGACATTGCATCAGCAATATCGTTAAGGAGCGTAAGCCCTAAAGCTTACAGATATTTGCGCAAATTTGGATATCCTTTGCCTGCACTAACTACTCTAAGGAAATGGGCTCTAAATTTAGATGTAGACCAAGGAATTCTGAAAGACGTCATAAAGATAATGAAGCAAAAGTCTTTGTCAATGACAATGTTAGAAAAAGTGTGCGTTTTAGCGTTTGACGAAATTTATATTTCAAATAAAATTTGCATTGACCAAAAAAAAGAAAAAGTAGTTGGTCCCCACAAAACATGTCAGGTAGCTATTGTCAGGGGACTTTTTTCGGCATGGAAACAACCCGTGTACTATAGATTTGATGCGCCTATGTGCAAAGAGGATTTATTTGGGATTATTCGAGACCTGCATTCTGCCAACTATACAGTTGTTTCCATTGTAAGCGACATGGGGATTGGAAATAGAAAGTTGTGGTCAGAGTTGGAAGTGGCTCACGACAAAAACTGTTTTTTTCAACACCCCGTTAATCATGACGAAAAAATATTTGTGTTTGCGGATGTGCCGCATTTGTTGAAACTCATAAGGAATCACTTTATAGATCAAGGTTTTACTATTGATGGAAAGTACATCAACAAAGGTGGAATCGAAGAGCTTATTGCTGCATCTTCAAATGACACGAAAATTGTGCATAAAGTAAATGATTACCATCTATCAGTACGAGGGAGCGAACGTCAGAAAGTAAAACCGGCGGCTCAAATTTTTTCTAATACTGTCGCAAAGGCTCTTGAATGGTGTGGAATGCAATCCCTTTTTAAGACTACCACATGGAAAGAAACAAGCAAATTTCTATCTTTAATTAACTACTGGTTTGATATTTTCAACGCCAAAGCACAGTATGGTAACCATCCAGGAACTAATGCTTTTGGAACAGACCTGGAAAAACAATTGTCAATCATAAATCAAACCACAGAGATTATTTCTAAAATGATAGTTGGGAAACACAAGCAACTTGTGCCATTTCAAAAAGGTATCATTTTAAGCAATCGTTCGCTGTTGGACTTATTTTTTTACTTGCGAGAAAAGTACGAGATTAAATACTTAATAACATACAGACTAAATCAGGATGTAGTTGAAATTTTTTTTTCATATATTCGAGGTATGGGGGCAACCAATGACCACCCGGAAGCTCTCCAAATCAAATACAGGCTCCGCTGGTATATCTTAGGAAAGCATTCATTGTCCGTATTTACAATGAATAAGAATACGGAAGAAGATAATGAGACTTGCATTTCCGCGAATTTTTTCGCAAAAACCATTGAACTTTCGGAATTGGAAAGTGCAAATTGTGTTATAACCCATGAAAATATTCCTATAGAAGATTATGGTTTCATTGAAGCAGATATTGAACCAGAGAATGATGATGAAATGATATTTTCACAAGCCGATTTGGCCAACTTTGACGCAGACCCTTTTGAAAATATTTCAACTAATAAACTCTCGGATACTATTAGTAATGAGGGCCTAAAATATATAGCGGGGTACATAGCCTACAGGTTTAAAACTAAATACAACAATTTAAATCTGGGCGTACCCACAAAACAACTCGATATGTCCAGATCGCCAGATTGGACTGAATTTCTTTCAAAAGGTAATTTAATGTATCCAAGCGATTTATTGTTAAAATTAACACGCATTCTTGACAATCAGTTTAAAGTTTTGCATGGAAATTTCCTATGTATGGAGCCATTCATTTTTAAAAAATTGGCGGATGCTGTTCAAAGTGATCCCAATTATGTAAATTTGGGTTGTTGTATTCCTTATGAAATTATTCTCTGCATGGCCCGAACGAGAACTTATATTAGGTTAAGACATGTGTATAAAACATTAAGTTTCGAAAATTGTAAACGTAAATTAGAAAAAAAAATGAAAAAAATTACAAATGTAAAGAAATAAATAAAAATATGAAAACCGAAATAAAACGTTTTTCTGTTGCATTTTTTTATCCAATTTTTGTTGTGTTATTTTATAGGATTATAGGTAAGAAATGAATTTAGTCAATTACCTGCCTCAACAATGTTTCAGTGATTTATTTGGTGTAACCAGACAGATAGATCGAGTTGCAGGTAGGTTGTATGAATAAAATTAAGAAAATGCATGTTGTTGAGTACCTATTTACTCAAAAAGAAAAATTGTGATGCTAGTCAAAATGAGAAATGAGCTGGTTAAACATCGTTTTACGTTACATGGGTGCAGTAGTGTCTGAATATGCTCCCAAGCTGACGTCACGCGGTGCGATAGAGAGGAATATATAGCTGCGCGGCAGCACACCATACAATCCTAACACCACGGTTGGATGGTTATTTATATCAATTCAAGCCATACGGTGGAAAATCCATTCCGAGTACCAAAATGGATTTTGGTTTAGGTCGGAAAGTTGTAACTGATCTTTTGAAAATCTATAATAGGTCAGAACATACAGTATACTTCGATAACGTTTTTACGAGTTACAAGTTACTGGTTCAGAAGAAGGAAAGATGCTTTGCCACAGGAACTGTACGTGAAAATAGGATGATAAATTTATCTTAAAGAACAGTAAGTTTATAGGAAAGAGAGCATGTGGTACGATGGATACCCGTTATAATCATAATAATGAAATCAGTGTAGTAATCTGGAATGACAACTCGGTGCGTATGGGCTTTAGTTCTGGGGGTATCATCCGAAGCTGGGCATATCTTCACGCCTCAAAAACGGGCAATAAGAGCTCTATGTATCCTGAATGCTAATCAAACATGCAGGCAAACATTTAAAAACGAGAAGATACTTACCTTGTCGAGTGTAGATATACTTACCGACCTTAAAATACCATATCACAGGGTACAAGCCACCCAAAGATGTGCTGATTACTGGGGTGTTATTTAGTCATACTCCAGAATGCCGGGCAAGCAAGAAATTCGCTCAAAAATTAAAGAATCATCTACTGGATGGTGCCTTTTATTGGGTGAAGGAGTTTATGGAGTGCCCTGTGATGTACAGTGAAATCTCCGTTAACGGACACCTCCGCTGAACGGACGCTTCCTTTGGACGGACAATTTTCTCGGTCCCTTGAACTTCCAATAATATTTATTAACAATTTAAACTCTATTGGCCGGACACTCCCCTGAACGGACGCGGACAGTAGTTTATAGAACATTATTCATCAAAACTCTCTCCTGTACGGACAGGGTGACATCATCGCTTACATTTGCGTCGTAGTTATTATTCCCTTACAGTTGTACGCACAGTAGTGTGTATGTACATGTAGTATTAATCAGTACAGTGGAGTGACAAGAGATATTAATGTAATCATTAAAATGTCAAATAAACGAAGAAATATTTTAACACTTAAACAAAAAGTGAATGTTATTAGTGTTTTTAGTAAAGCTTAGTGTACGTGATTTGGCAAAACGATTTAATATAGGGAAAACTCAAGCATCTGATATTATTAAAAAAATAGAACGAGTTAATGTTACAGTGGAGTTCAAATGCCAATGTGAACCAAAAACGAACATGTTTGAAAACGGGAGGCTTCAATATAGATAAATTATGTTATGAGTGGTTTTTGAAAGCAAAAGAAATAGAGGAATTCCTATATCGGGTGCATTGGTAAGATCAAAAACGAAAGAAATTGCTGAAAAATTAGGCCACATTAGTTTCAAGGCTTCTATTGGTTGGCTGCAAAAGTTTCGATTGCGTCACAATATTAGGTTCAAGGCAATTTCAGGTGAAGCTGCAAATGTTAATTTAAGTGATGTTAAACATTTTATTGGAAAAGTCCCACTTCTTATAAAAGACTATCAACCTAAAGACATTTATAACGCCGACGAAACAGGACTATTTTTTCGAATGTTGCCAGACAAAATATTATCTTTAAAAGACGAAGTGTATCTGTGGGAAATTAGCAAAAGAGCGGGTTACCATCTTACAATGTGCGAACATGCTCGGCGAAAAAGAGAAATTGCATGTGATTGGGAAAACAAATAAGCCAAGGGCGTTCAAGAACCTGAATGTGAAATATTTTCCTGTCACATATAAAGCAAACAGGAAAGCGTGGATAACCTGTGACATCATGCATGGAGGAATGGTTGCAGAAATTTGATCATATAATGGGTGTACAAATAAGAAAAATTATACTATTTCTGGATAACGCGACATCTCATCCACGGGATGTCAAGTTTGAAAATATTGAAATAATATTTCTTCCGCCCACCAAACACGACATCGGTCTCTCAACTCCTGGACCAGGGAATAATAGAATGTTTTAAAAGTTACTACAGGACAGCAATTTTAAAGCACATTTTGTCAAAAATTGATACTGTGGATTCCGCTTATCAATTAACAAAAACCATAGACATTTTAGATGCTATCTATTTTATTCACGATGCGTGGAATAAAGTTTCTTCATCTACGATACAGAATTGTTTTCGTAAGTCCGGAATTTCACTAGAACGCAATGACGACGATCATGAAAGCTATGATGTGGAAGATGAGTTGCCGCTATCAATGCTAGCAGAAATGCTTAAAGCAATAAGGGAATGTGGTTTTCATACTGATGCTAACGATTTCATTAATATGGATGACAATGTAGCAGTTGAGGACGATACAACGGAAATTTTAATTAATGCACCAACACCTATGTCAGAACATGTCGAAACAGTAGACCAATCTGAAGAAGATTCAGAAACAGATATTGACGATGAACCGATAAAATCATATTAAGAAGCGCTTAAGAAGACACAATCCTTAAAAGCATTTGCAAAAAGGAATGGTGATGCCGGAGCATTACAGCTCATAGCATATTTGGAAATTTATTTAGAAAATGTATTAGTAAAGAGAAAAGTAAAACAAAGCAGTATATTACACTTCTTAAAATAATTAGCTCTTCGTTATAAATTTGCAAATCTCTATAAGATATCTACATATGTACATACATACATATTTAGTTTATTTGTTATTACATATTAGCATTATTATTTATTTCATATATGTATGTCATTTATGTATGTGTAAGCCGCGATATAATACATGTATTATGACTTATAGTTTATGTATTATTGTATTTGAAGTTAAGTAAATGTTATTTTCTATGAGCAAACGTTATTGTAATCATTATAATTAAAACTTGAATTAATTGCCTTTGTTTTCTCTTGAGCGGACAACTCCCTTGAACGGACGAAGGTGTCCGGCCAAGGGAGTTTTCACTGTAATTATATATGTGAAGATTGTTAGTTTCCTTTGTAATATGCAATGTCTATGTTGTATTATTATTTGAGTGTTTTATTATAATAAATATACATTATTATAATTTTAATTATAATAATAACAAAGAATTAATAAGAATATAAATACTTTATTACTGAATAATTATTATTCATGTCCTGAGCTGCTGATCCTGGTTTTGGTTGCATATGCTAATATTGGATTTAGTCTACGTAAGGATGAGAGAAAAAAGTGTTTGTAAGTTTTCAAATAGAAATAAAAGTATATACATACAAGATTAATATACAGTGAGGACGCGCGGGTTGGAATAAATTCATTTAAAATTTTTGGTTTTATTTTATGGAAAAACGCTCGGATAGGTCGATTTTTATTTTTAGCTGCGGTTTTTTTTGATGGTAAATTGATGTATAAAGGCTGGTCCAAAAATAAGTTACGACCATCAATTTTTTTTTCAAACGGAAACATATTTTTTATTTACTTTGTTAATTCTGCATCGAATTCTAAGTATGTTTCATGTACCATGTCCTATACCCAAACTCAACAGTTATCGAGAAATTTACAATTGAACATATCAATAACTGCAGTTATCAATTTTGTTTGTACATCAATTTACCATAAAAAAAACCGCAGCTAAAAATAAAAATCGACCTATCCGAGCGTTTTTCCATAAAACAAAACCAAAAACTTTAAATGAATTTATTCCAACCCCCGCGTCCTCACTGTATATATTTAAAGATATTTAATTCATTATAAGCAGATATCTTCGAAAAAAATTCTATCCTATGTGTACCTGAAAACAAGCAGAATATTACTGCATTATAGGTATAAATAATGCATAAAAATTAACAGAAACTATTTATATTAATTATATTATAGATCTAATGTACCTGAAGCAAAGTTCGAAGAATTGGATAATATGCCAGACTTCAGAACTGCCGTTTAAAAAGGGCAATTCAAATTCCTTTCTACCACCCTGACTAGAAAGTGTTATCGAATCGTACGTTCCCGTGTTTGAATATATCATTGTTTTCATAGAAATATTTTATTAAATTTATTACGCTATGTCAGGGCTAGGTTTACATTTCCCTTTGAAACTAAGAATACTGTAAATAGCCTTACATTGTACTGGTACTACCATCTACAAAAACATTTGATATTTATCAAGAATAACAGTGTATATATTACAAAACTTAATATAAAAAATAAAAACAGCACACTTAGGAATAAGATATTGTTATTTCAACTTATGATTTTCATGGCTAACTACGAGGTTTGTTCAGAAAAGAACCGAAATTACGCGCCAACAGAAGAATTTCGTGACACAACTGGCAGCATTGTATCAGATGAACAACATACCTAACCAGATGTTTTCGGATTGTTGACATCTTGTCTAGTTCTCGTGCTATTGTTACTTGAGTGCAAGCTGTTTTAGTGTTCGTATGGATTATTATAATAAAACAATTTTCGAGAATATATATGTTGTTACCCTTTGTTAAATTTTGCGTGAGAAAACGTTTTGACTTTTAAAGCAAGTTTACGAAAATACTGCTCGCAGTAGTTTGCACGATTCAAAAATGATCGCCATCAAATAAGAATGACTCTCAACGAGAAGGCCATCGACTTCAACTGATAACGCACACGTTAAGAAAATCAAAGACTGCACGATTGAACCGTCATTTGACTATCAGTGAACATGCAGAAGCGGTTATCATCTCAATATGATTGCGCAATAACATTTTCACCGTAAAACTGTGCATCGAATTGCAGAAGTTTGTTCATGGTTCATTTCATGACCGACCGCCAGAAAGTCGAGTGAATGTTTGCTGCCGCCTTGAGCTAGCCGACGACGACGAATCATTCATGCAAAATATCATAATCGAAGATGGAAGCTAGGATTCCGACTAGGAGATTAAGATGAAAGTTCAATCAGCACAGAGTATTTGGCAAAACTCACACGTCAGTTTTGATGAAAATGGAATTGTGCATTTTGAATTCCTGCTTCATGGTCAAATAATCAATGAAGAGTACCATAAAGTCGTTTTTTTAGGTGTGGCGCTATAGGTAAATGATGATTCCCTCACCATGCAATGCGCCTGCTCACTTTGTTTTGTCAATTCATCAATTTTTGCTAAAAATCAGATGATTGGGCTTAGCCTTAACCTCCCTACTCGCTAAATCATGCAATTTCTTTTTATTCCCTAAATTGAAACCAGTCCTTGAAGGACACCGTTTTCAGACCATTGATGACGACATTCCTAACAGCGTTGATAGACAATTTAAAAGAATAAAAGTTAAAAAAAAGGTATGTTGTTTTCTAAACAGGCCTAGTGGGTTGCATAAATTTCCCCTTTGTAAATTGTGTGCTACGATAAAATGACATTAGAATAAAATACTATTTAGAAAAAACAAATTTATTTGTAATTTTGCTACCCAAATAGTGAAAATATAATTAAGTTCAAAAACTATATTTTTAAAAATAAATAAAAATACTTTTTATGAAAACAAAAAATACACTTAGTCTTATATCATAAAAATACAAACTTTTTTTTATAAACTAATAATATTAAACATTAAATTTATTTTTCTTACTTATAAGTCATGTTTTTTTTTAATTTCATATTTTTAACTGACAGGAATGGGAAATTTAATATTATATACAAAAATTCTACTGACACAGCAGTTGTATGAACATGATAACATGGAAATTACATAAATTTGTAAAGACAAAAATGATTCTAAAAGAGTTGTACGCATATATATAATATATACATTCCACCCTAATTATATAAATACATATACACAGTGTATTTGAAATTTTCACTTCACATCATTAAAAGCTACAACAAAAAGTATTAAGCCTTTTTTAATAAGTAATCCTAATGAATCAATAAATAGAATGATTTCGCAAAATTTGATATATGCTTCAAGTAACAAATTTCAAATGAACTGCATAGATACAAAAAAACTATTTTGTTTAGACAAGATTTAATACAAAGGAAAAATATTTAAATAAAATTATTGGCTTCTAAGTATTAGTGTACAAATGGTAAACTTAGATAGCTCATTTTTTAGTGTCTTTGTTTTTGATTTTGTAATAAATGAACGAATTACCGAATCACTACTTTACACTTCATTCTCTTCTGATCTTTCTGGATATTAGTAAAATAAAAACAATGAGAATATTTCCTTTTCTTTAAGATTACAAATATTTTTGTTAAATATAAATATATACACTTATTTTCTATTAATAATAATTCAGATTTCTGTTCATTTCACTATCGAGATCCAGGTATGTCGAAGTTGTGTACATTTGAGGTGATGATGCTGGATTGCCATTGGTAATTCCTACATTGTTGTAAAGAGGTGACACTGGTAAATTTAATTGTATTTTAGGCAATACTCTGGGCGACCTCGGCGGTGAGGGACTATCCAGTGAAATCAAAGCTGGACTAGCAGGATAACCCGAGCTGGACACAGATGATGGTCCAGGTGTCGTGGAAATATGTGAGTGATTACTGTTCGACGATGTATTTGTGTCTGCAAATATAATAATTTCTATTTTAAAATACATATCAAGTAGAACAAAGCAAATTTCAAATAAAACTACCACTACAATAGTTTATTAACTATTGTAGTGGTAGTTTAGATTTAAACCTAAGTAAGAAGTTATCTGTATCAGCTAAAGTTATAAAAATATATCGTTTACTAAAAGTTGTACATAAGAATTTATATAAAAAAATAAAATAAGTCATTTGGCAATGATAAAACCAGAATAGTATTAAACAATAGCGATTAACTATTGAAAATAACGAATGTTGCCTCCTAAAGCCCATATAATCTAACAGGTAATGCTGAGCATCAAATAAACACAGTTGAATAATATATTGGGAAATATTTTTCCAACCTTTGACAAATATGATTACAAGTTCATGTAAGGATTAAGAAAAGTTATGTCATTCTCCCACCCGTCTACCAATCAAATCCGAAACATTAGTTAGGACTGAATAGCAGACATTGGCAAAAGAGTGTATGAATGTACACCAAGTGAAATAATTTTCGTACACTTCGCGGAGATATAAAGTGTATGGTTATGTTTGTCATATATCAATGCATAATAAACACGCCCGTACCACCATATATCTCCGCGAAGTGTACGGAAAATTATTTCTCCTGGTGTACCGGAAGAGGGCGTTTAATTACGACAGCGCCACCTATCGGGTGATTTTCTTTTTTGGCACTAAAGCAACATATATTGTGAATAAGAATCATTTTGATCCATAAATATAGAATTTGTTAATAACTACAGCGCCACATATCGGATCTTAGTATAGCTAAGCCATCGTTTAATAAATATAATATTATATTATATGTATAATAAATTAACGAAAATATATTTGGAAATATTGATGTTTAAATAGATAAATTGTTGGGATGTTGGCAATAGAAATAACTAAATAAAAATACATTTTCCATAATGCTTCGTCTTTTGGTATTACATACTTCAATAATAATCCGATATTCTCAAGCGTTGTTTTATCAACTTTTCTCACGTTGTGTTTCTTCAAAAAAATATTCGTGTTAAAATATGTTGAATTTCTCTTCAGACTAAATAAATTAATGCATTTAGCTTCTAGTAAACTGAAAATGTTGTTACTTCCGACCGAAAATTGATTGGTAATTTGTATTAGAAGATATGTAGTAGGTATACGAGCTCTGACAATTAAGTAATGAGACTGAGTGTATAAAAACCGTATATTTAAAAATTATTCAACAACCGCATGATCCCCTTCGAAATAGTTCCCTTGGGCACCAACACCTCTTGGATCTCTTCAATTGACTCAAAATGCGTTCCTTTTACCACCTGCTTGACTTTGGGGAACAAGAAAAAGTCGCAGGGTGATAAATCTGGCAAGTACGGCGGCTGTGGTAACATCGCGATCCCTTTGGAGGTTAAAAACTGGGTCACACTGAACGCAGGGCGCGTTGTTGTGGTGGAAAATCCAAGTTCGTCCGATGTCGGGACGCACTCTGTTGACCTTTTTTCGTAGTCTATCGAGTACTTCGCGGTAGTAGATCTGGTTAACGGTCTGTCCAGGTGGAACGAACTCCCTATGGACCATCCCGCGGTGGTCGAAGAAGCATGGTTTTTATCTTGGACTTGCTCATGCGAGCTTTTTTCGGTCTCGGTTCATTTGGAGACAGACAGCCACTGTTGGCTTTGGCGCTTCGTTTCAGGGTCATATTGGAAGAACCAGCTCTCATCACCCGTAATAATCCGGTCAAGCAGCGGAGGATCGTTTCTCACCTGTTGCAAACAATCTTCAGCGACTGACATTCGAAGGAGTTTTTGCTCTTCCGAAAGTTTCTTCGGAACCATCTTCGCGCAGAGCTTTTTCATCCGCAAAATCTTCAGTTAAAATCTATCTAACAGTTTCGCGGTTGATATTTAATTCGGGAGCTAACATTCGAACAGTTAAAAGACGATCTTGGCAAATTAGGGTGCGCACGCGTTGCGCATTCGCGTCAGTCCGCACTTCAACCGGTCTCCCGCTTCGCGGCTTGTCTTCCACACTCTCATCTTTGAATTCGTTGTGCCAACGATACACTTGTGCACGACTCAGAGAATCACCACCAAACACTTTTTACCGTATTTTACCATACGTTTCCGTAGCCGAGCCGCCCAGTTTTGCGCAAATTTGATCGCGACACGTTGCTCTAAATTACGTTTTACATTTTCGTGACGAGCACCACTAACTCTTCAAAACACGACACAGCTGATGAAATAATGGTCGTACCGGGCTGGTAAACACATCAATCGATAGGGCAGGGATGCCAAAATAATAAGTAAAAAATTTCATAGCTGCAGCGTTACCACAACGCCGGGAAAAAAACAGTCTCGTTACATAATTGTCAGGCCTCGTATATTAATTTGTACATGTAAGAGTTCAAATCTGTAAGCACATATAATTCTAAGCAATTCAAGGCAATTGCATCTGCGCAATAATTATATATGCAAAGACCATTAATTATACATAATAAGATTGTCCAAGTCCACAAAGGATCAAAATAATTACAAATGTAGCCGGAAGATGTCACATAAATAACGA
Source organism: Amphimallon solstitiale (assembly GCA_963170755.1). Lineage (NCBI taxonomy): Eukaryota > Metazoa > Arthropoda > Insecta > Coleoptera > Scarabaeidae > Amphimallon > Amphimallon solstitiale. Next base: position 80,466,928 of record OY720676.1, on the reverse strand, counting down.
GTACGCTATAAATTAAAGCTTTTTGTAACGTATTTACAGTATTTATGAAACATGCTGTCGATCTCTCTGTCTAAATAGCTTCATTATTTTCACGTCATTTGACTATTTTATTGTGCACGATGATTCATGTATCACGTTCATTAGAAAATATTCGATTTCGCAGAATATTATCAATATGAAATTTGATAGCCGGCCATTGCCGACTGCTGAAGTCTAAATAAAATTCATTTCAAATAGTGATACTTCCGAATATACAGGAATTTTTTGTTTTTTTAAATGGAAGGACCCATTTAGATTTCATGTTGTATTCTACAATGAATTATGAGTTAAGAAAAGTCAAGTAGTGAGCATTTTTAATTCATAGTTTTTGAATTTAGTTCTAAAGACTGAAGCAGCAATATTTTGTGCTATTACAGACATTTTCGCTATGTTTCATGCGTCTATTGCGTATTTTCAATGTTGACAAATAACTGAAATAACTATTGTTAAAAACTCTTTTATATGAAACTGTATCTACCATTTTTATTGCCCAAAAATAATGTAAAATTGCGTTTTACTACAATTTTTATTATTATTTTATATGTTCATCTAGAGTTGTTTCCGAGTTATTGGCATATTTTGACTAAAAAAAAAAAAGTATCCGGCAAATGATGTATTCCGCAGAAGTTTTCAAGAGGATGAAAATATTTAATACTTAATTTAGAACAACATTTGTACAAGAAATTCGGAACGCAGATAAATATAATATTTGCTTTAAAAAAGTAGGCCTTGAAAAAATACTAAATGTCAAGCGTTGCCACTGTTTTGTAATTGTTTCTTATTATTTCAGATAATTCGTTCAATTTTCATTATAGAACATTATCTAAAATGATAATGTGTTTAAATTGTTTGTGATGTAAGGTGAAAGTAACAGAATAGTTAACCGAACTGCCGGTATGTTCGGTTAACTATTCTGTTACTTTCACCTTCATCAATTTGAAATATCCACATCCACATGAATTGACAAAACAAACATTTCTTCCGACTCCAGAAACAATTTACTGATTATGGTAAGGTAGTTGGCCGATTCTTAGACGTAAAGTCCATAAGAAGAAATAAACACGTGGAAATTAACGTACTGAGATACTTCCAAGCATATCCCTATGCGCTTATCAGAATTGTATCTGATTCTTATTTTTTGTAGAAAGTTTTGGTCAGTGTTGGTATATTTTAAACTGAATACTTTGTTTTTGTTTCCTTTTTATATTTTATTTTTTTGCATTCGCTATTCGTTCTCTAAAATGAGTAGTTTGCCTTTGCGAACTCCAAACAATCCCCAAATTGTGTCTTTAAGGGACTCAGTCCGCAAAATAGTTGCCAAGGCAACTTTAGCGGACTTGTCCATTTCTGGAGCTACGAAATTAACTGAATTACTAAAATGGTAGTGCCTATTATTATGTAATATCCTGTATATTTTAATGGATTTCAATAGCAGGATTGAATGCAATTTAAAAAGATGGTCGTAAAATCGAAAATTAAGCAGTTATTATATGATAAAAAGCACTAAAGAAGAATTTCAATTTCTCAGATAGCATAGCTTTGGAATACTTACTTTCAATAGATACATCATTAACAATATGTAATCAATAAATAAATAAAAACTTTAATGGAAATGTAAATGAATATAGAACGAAAAAAAAAGTTGTATTTCGTATTATTAACCTCGCCTTGATGATGTTTTCACTTCTGCCGTGTGGTCTTAAGCACACCCTAATTTTTTTTTATTAAAATCCCGGCTTTAAAATATTAATTTTCGGTATCTACATATTAGATACTATTAATGGACTTTATCGCTTAGCTGTGATACCAGTATATAGTATATACCAGGATTTGTGAATTATCGGAGTGCCACTCCCAACTTCCATTTCTGGAGCTACGAAATTAACTGAATTACTAAAATGGTAGTGCCTATTATTATGTAATATCCTGTATATTTTAATGGATTTCAATAGCAGGATTGATTGCAATTTAAAAAGATGGTCGTAAAATCGAAAATTAAGCAGTTATTATATGATAAAAAGCACTAAAGCAGAATTTCAATTTCTCAGCTAGCATAGCTGTGGAATACTTACTTTCAATAGATTAGATACATCATTACCAATATGTAATCAATAAATAAATAAAAACTTTAAGCCCCGTAACACACGTCTTATTTTGTCACGACACAGATTCGATATTAATTAAAAGAGCAACTCAAATAAATTGTCATTTAACCCAATACATTTTTGCATTCTTACTCTGTCATCGATTCATTCACGTTAACAGACGAGGTGGGGCGTAATTAATGCCACGACCATCGTCTTGCTCCGTACCACCCTAATCCGCACTTTTCATGTTTGACAGCTGTGTACAGTCTCGTTTTATGTACTGATTGTTTACTTGTTTATCAAATCGTTGTTTCAATTTCCTCCTGCGTTTTCTCCTGGTTTCTATTATTTACTGCCTCCTTTCGAGTATCCAAACAGTTTTTCGTAAAACTGTCTGAAGACAAAGACCAGTAGAGGCAATTTCATAATTGATTCGAAGAGTATTATGTGCTGCACAAGTCAGTGAATAGACTTAGCAACGATATTGTCAAATGAACTAACATTAGTACAAATGTCTTTCTTTATGAAGATGGGTCCGTGCGTAAAACAATGAAATCAGATCTTGCAAAAAAAATTATAGAGGCATGTGAAACGCAAGCAGATTGTCATAGCGAATTAATTGGCATTCTCTAAATTTTACAACATAAGTAAAAAAATGCTTTCGTCTTTTGATTATGCTAGTATCTTAGATTTAGATAATAGATTATATTGGTATTAAATACAGTGTATTCAATACTATCAAGAATTTTAGATAATCTACAGAAGAAATACCACATGATTTGATGACTACTATTCCCTCGAGCCGAGTTACTCCCTAACTGTCATTATTGACTCGTTGTATAAACTACTATTTTTCTGTGACGGGAAAAAAAGTTGACATTTTATCCTTCTTGACAGGTAATAAAATGTCACTTTTTCAACCAGGGAAAAAAGTAAGTACTTTTTTCCCGGGGAAAAAAGTGCTCACTTTTTGCCCGCTTAAATTGACAGATATTTGATTATTTTACAGGTTTCCATTAGCAACGCAGGTGTAATGTCACTTGAAATGTCACATCGATTGATTTTCTGACTTTAATATATAGTATTTACGTGTTTTTTCAATATTAAATCGTCGTTTTTCCCATCACAGAAAAGAATAGTGTATTATACACGGGAAAAAAATTAGATTTTAGCTCTCGGTAATTTATCTCCCTCCGCTTCGCGTCGGGAGATAAACCTTACCTCGAGCTAAACTCTAATACTTTTTTTCCCTTGTATAATAAATAACTAGGAGTATTATTCTACTAGTTTACCTAAAATATGTCAAATGTCAATAATAAAGTAAATGAGATCAAAATAATTGTAAGGGAATTTGTAGGAAACGCATGTGTCAAAATCTGAAGTAATTAAAGTAAGTTGCTGATATAGAGTGTCTTGCTTATCGACATTTCAAAATCTCTTTGTATACTAAACTACGCAACAACTTCATTTTCAGCAACACTTTTTTAATTTTATTTCGTTCTATTTCATTATTTTAAAATTATTAATATTAATTATTGTAAAGTTAATGTTTATTTCAATAAAAATTCAGAATTCATTTCTTTTGGGTACTGCTAGATGGCGTTACTCAAAGACCAATATTTTGAGGTTACCAGAATCAAATTCATTAATGTAAATCGAAGTTATGTGACGGCCTTATATCGCCTAGCGATATCGAGATCCAGTTGGCAGCGCTCTTAATAAAAATATTTACATTTCGCATTATTTATGTTTATAAAACATAAATAATACAAAGATTTATCATTACTTTAGATAATTTTAAATATTGCCCAGTACAAGCATTTAAATAAAATTTAACCAATTTAAATCTACAGGGCGAGTCATTAATAGCCGCTTCTTTGACTGCTCATTTTTGTTTTATATAAAAGAAAAAACAATTAGTAGAAGATTCATGGTTGCTTGCATATTCTAAAAATACTTTAAGCTCTGACGCACTTCCGGTTTCAACGGAAGTGCATGAAATTTAATTTTTTTAAATGACTCACTCTATATATTTTTGGATTTTCTAGTACTGTTTTAAATTGTCTATTTCACTGTTTTTCCTTTTTTTAAAATTGAGCAATTAGCTTTTAAGTTATTAAATTATTTTGTAAATTTTTGGCGAAAACACGTGTTCAGAAAAAAAACATTTTTTCATTGTCTTTAAAAGTAAAAACATTAACTTTGGTGGTGCTTGTAGCCAAGAAAATTCTGCATCATTTGGTATAAGTTGCTGCACTCGACAATATCTCAAAAAACTTTGTTTTTTCAAAGCCTACTTCCTGAAATTTTCACATACATATTTTTTTTAAATGAAACACCCGGTATTTTATTGGGGCATTTTGTTCGCATACGTGCGCTGTTCTATGCACCCAAATATTCGTCCAATAAAGGCTGGAATGCAGCCGACTGCCTGAGTCAACTGTTAAAGAATTTCGGTAAACATTTATGTCAAGCTTATAAAAGTACCGCTATTAGTTATCATCCAAATGAATTATTCTTATGAGGAGTTAATAGATATGATTAACGTTTGGGGTGAATCTGAAAGAAACTCTTTGCTAGCATCCAGACTTTATGCACTGCGATCCCTGGTAGAAGTTAACCGAAGCCATAAACTTTCGAAGTATAAAGGGACGGTTTGAGTGAACAGAAAGTACTGAAAATGAAAAAAGAGCGGAAAACCCAATAACTGGTGAAGATAAGACGTTTATGGTACTTGCGCTACAAACGAACACCCCCATACTAGCACAACGAAAATTAGTCGTCAGTTAGATGTAAATCAAATTTGAGAATCCAGAATAATTAGGAAATATGCAATTCATCCATAGCATATACATACACAGGGTTAGATGAAAGAAATTTTCATAATCGCATACAATGTTGTCAATTGGCAGCAGATAAATTATCCTGGCTTTATCAATTTTTTGTTGTTTACCAACGAAGCTACCTTCTATTAAAGTGAACACATTCATCGTCACAATTTCCGTTATTATAACACATAAAAGCCCCCCACTTTATCACACCTGTAAACTTTCAAAATCGTTGGTCATTAAAACTGTGGGGAAAATAGTGGGTAGTTACATAATTGGATCTTATTTCTTTGATGAAAATGTTAATGGAGGAGAGTATCTACGCTATCTACGGACGGATTTTCAAAACTTTTTGAAGACATCTTCGAATATGTCAGTAAACATAACCTTTATTTTATTTCGATGTTAGCCAACAGAGTCAAAAATTAAATAATGCAACTGGACATTGCCGGAATTAAAAAATTGCAATGCCTTCTTCATTCTGTAAAATTATTACTTTTGGGACAGTTGGATTTAACATTTACTTTGTTTGGCAGTTGACTAAGGAAGTCAAGTGCCATTCCTGCCTTCCATTGATTGAACAAATGTTTTGGTGCATAGAATAACAGATTAACAACAGAAAAACGGGGAAAACCCCTGACAAAACAGGACAAGGAGACTACACCATCGTTTTGGAATAAACGTTTGGATGGGTATTTTGGCAAATCATCGTAGGACCAGTTATGTATGAAGGACATTTAAATGGAGAAGGATATTTAAACCTATGTACAGCTCACAGAGCGAGAGTTGCCGGTGGGAGAAATCTTCGCTGCGCAAAGTATAGGTCACTGTCAGACAGAAAAAGTATTCGGAAAAAAGAAATGATAAGATTTGTTCATCATCGCATACTTTAGCCGGACGAAGGAGTAAATGCAGATAAGAAATTGTAATATACTGAAAAGAGATACATATATAGGAAACATACTGCACTTCGATGTGTAACACTTGACAATCTTTTCGAGAGTGCTCGTGTTTATCGTAATATTATAAGAATCCACTGCGCACCTTGTGGGAGAAACGTCATATAAAAATTTCGAGTACACCATTGGATAGAGTTGTGAAAGTGGCCATAAGAATATGTTTTTATTTTTTTCTCTACAAGGCTATATGTAGGTGCTACAGGTAAAAGAACAAAATGAGGCTTTCGCGTTTTTTTTAAAAAACACGAACGTCATTTGTTACAGGTCCATTCTCTCTACGGATTCATAACAAACACAAAATTTAACAACTTCGCCAAATTTAAACCTATACTCTATAATATAGAGTATAGGTTTAAATTTGGATCGCGCTTATTGTTGGATATAGAGTCTATATCCAACAATAAGCGCGATCCTCGTGGTGAGGGTCGAAAATGAATCAGCCTGTATATCATTTTTAATCGCCAAAAATATGTATGTACAGTGAAGGAATTAAGTAAACGCAGGGGGAAGGAAGATAGACGTCACTGTTGTATATATCTTTGGGGGAGGTCCCCAATACCTGTAATACAAGCTACATGTAATAGAACGATACTATAAAAAATATAAACCTTATTTCTTGATATTTTTATAGTATTGTTCTAAAATTTCAAGGCCATAATATCTAAAACGTTCCCTTAAAAGTTTTCATAACCCTAAATGAGTATTGTTGAATTGGGTATTGTCATAAATGCTATCGTACTTTCTTCCACTTAAAACATGTACATACATACATATAGAGAAAACGCGTTATATTCAATTGTACGTCATTCATGACGTTTACATGTTGTCATAACTGTAATAGAGAAACTAAAAAAATTACCTTGTTAAATTATATTTGAGGGCTTTAATTTCATTAGTTTAAATAAAAAATGTATAAATTGATGGTAATATACGCATTCATGGCAAATAAACGCACAATTTCCGTTTCAATATTAAATTTCTCTCTTGCATATTTTTAATAGACTAATAGTTCAATTCGGTGTTGGCAGATAAATCATATCTGTCAAAAAGGTGTGTGTTGTGTATATTTTTCCTGTTCCTATCGTGATCATTTTTGGTTAGATTACGTTATGAAACACGAAAGTCGAGAAAGCATTTCAATTACTAAATATATTACGTTATAGTTAGTGTATTGTGAATAATTTTCTTTTTGGTTATATCAAATGTCACAGATAGAAATAAAAATAGATCTGGCAACATAAACAAGACGAGTCGTCATAGATCTAGAATGACGTACAATTGAATGTAACGCGTTTCCTCTATATACGATATTATGCATTATTTTACTAGTCAGTAATATAAATCCACTCTAAATATTTTAATCTAATTTCACTGTTTGTTAAACAAATGTGAAAAATGTAAAACAAATTCAGCAGATTTGAAGCCATTGTAGTAAAAATAATTGATACGGTCCTGAAGATGATGAGGGAAAACCAACCAGATCATTATGAAATCCCAGTGAATTACGTTTCCTCAGCAAAATATCATGTATATGTATGACATCCACTTGAGTGCGAAAATCAAGAGCGACAATAATATTTTGTGTGATACAAAAGAGATTGATTACTCGTCGTTAAGCGACCAGTCACGAACCCATATTGCATAGGCGATATTTTTCTGTTACTGTAGGCAAATATACATTTGTACAGTATTTGTTCAAAAATCTTGGAAAAGTAGGAAATAATTGCAATCGGCCGGTCACTCCGATTACCTTCTTTAGAACGAGGCTAATTCTAGTTATCTCTATCAGGTAGAGTAAACATTTTTGCGTAGCACCAGATTAAAGATAATTTTTAATGTGTGTACAAACACCATACGGCAATTCTTAACGAGATAAGAAGGTATTTAATCTTCACCAGCAGTCGGGGTTGATTTCAATCGATTGGCATTCCACAGAATATCGTCCTGAATATTAGCTGATTTGTGATGTCGTAACCAGTGGAATTTGGGTTGCTCCAGTAAATCTGGGAAAACACACAGGAAAATACCTCAACTATACGGGCAGGGTCATCATACTCGATATTGGCGTCATGCATTACTTATGGCATATGAGTGCCTTCTTTCAGGAGGTAAATAAATATAGTGCCAAAGTTGTTTTGGATCACGCGTTAGTCGAGGCGCGCACCAAAGTGATGTGGCGATGGCGTGGAAGTGGCGTGGTGACAACGTGGCATGTGGCAATTTTTAAACGAGTGAAATCAAATGCGACAGCGCGCATCGACATGGAGTGGCAGTGGTGTGATGTTATAGATGTGGCGTGGCGCCACTCGGTTGCCACTGCTTTCTGACAAGTTTAATCTCGAGTGGCGTGAGGCAGAATACGGCAGCCAGTATTTTTCCACTCTAGTTAAAGGTAATATATTGGCTCAACGGAACAAGTATCTGATGTATTTACCGAGGATGTTTCCTCAGACGATGACTGCGTAGATGGAAAGGAAATCGGAGTGAATTATGACGTAGAAGTATTATTTTAAGAAGAAGACGATCAACATGTGTTCCAGGCAAATTTTGCTGCAGTTAAGGAGCCCAATTCATTGCAAGAAAATAATGAAAAACAACTGGGAAATAGTATTAAAACAAAAGTGATTCAGGATTTACTCGGTGATAGCACAACAGAACAACGTAAAAGCATTCAAAATGGAATTACTTACTATAAAGTAAATAAATCGGCTTTTGAATATTTTGAAAGAAAAAGACAAGTATCATACAACGGTGCCTAATGTCTCGTTATAGGAGGACGCTGACGCACACTTTTTCTTAAGTGTACTGCCAGAGTTAAAAATGAGGTGTGGCCACCACACGACTTTCTTATACCTTTCAAATTATACGGAAGTTGTTCTGAATGGTTTTAAATACTTTTATCGTAGAAAAATAATCCGAAAAATAAACCTGTAAGTGTGTTACTTCAACTCCAAATTTTAAGAATTTTTCTATACAAAAAATATTCAAAATTCTAAATACTCGTATTCTTTTGATAAATCTCTATCGAATGCATACTTTGCGAGATATTTGAAAAAAAGTTATATTCGCTATATAAGAGTAGATTGCTACTTCTTGGCCGAATTTCGAAATTTCATTTATACAAAAAATATTGCAAATCTAGCTCCAAACACTATTGTACTTTTAACAAATATATATAGAATGCATAATTTACGACATATTAGCAAAAAATCGCTATTCGACAAGAGTAAAAGTGTTACTTCCGGTTCGAATTTTGAAATTTTCTTTATATGAAAGTTATTGAAAATTAAGTTCTAAACACTTATATACTCGTAACGTACCTGTCTTAAAAGCATGACTTGCAAAATATTTGCAGAAAGCTGATTTTCGATAAGAGTAAAAGACATACTTCCGGTAGGAATTTCGAAAAACTTTTATAATAAAATTCTTCTCAAATTTAATTTTGAGTACATATGAATTTTTTATAAATTTGTTTAAACTTAGTAGTTGAGGAAATATTGACAAAATTCGATTTTGTCACTGACGTAAAGTACTACTTCCGGTCCGCCGATTTTACTGAAAATCTAACAGAGAGAGAGAGAGAGAGAGCGAGAGAGAGACTTTTTTAAAAACCACTTTTTCGGTATCAGTGGACTTCAAAACGTGGACATCTGCAAAAATCTCGAAGTCGAAAATGTTCATCATCACAATACTTCAAAGTAAAAGGACAGACAGGCAAAAACGATCTTTTAAAATGGGAATTTCGACCCTTGCCGAGCAAATCCTGAGCCTACAACTGATATAAACGCAACTCACTCTTTTCCGGCGTCTACAAGTAGTAATGCACTAACTGCAGTAGACAACACGTCAAGTCGTTCATGAACGACATGTAGCTACGTACTATCCATCTTCAATAGAGGATACGAGTTCAAACCTTGCTGAGGAGTTATTTTTACGGCAGATACACAAACTAGATGAAGCAGCCTTCTACAGGAAATGCCTTAAATGTATTACACGAGAATGATCTATGAGCGGAAGTAAGACTTTTTAAATGGGAATTACGTTTTGTTATATGTTTATTTCGTGTGTTTCGCGTTTTTGTGTATTATAGGACTTCAAGTAACATGCAAAAAGTGGCCTTTTTCATTCGATAAAAGCTTACATTTTTTGTTGTCCAAGAATAAATCATTGCGGTAAATATTATGAATTCCGTACAACATATTTTTCTGCCACAAGGGATGAACCCAGTGCGCTTTTTTACGATTATTACAATTACCACTGAATTTGCGATGTGAACAAATGCGAAAGCATCGTCACTCTCGGATGACTACATTAGGACTGCTAATCACAACAGTGGAATGGCGTGGCTGCCACTTCGGTGCGCATTAAACCACACTGCAACCATACTACCGCCATTCCACAGCCACACCACGTACGTGCCACTCCTACATCACTTGCCATTTCAAATCCACGCCATCGCCATACCACTTTGGTGCGCGCCTTGACTTTGGATGATTCAGCTACGTTAGAAAATCACACATAACTTATGAAACTGATTTCAGTGGTTAGTCCGTAGTCTACTGAACTTCCGATGAAAGGAAATTTGCTACGTTGCTCTCCATCTGTAATGGTAATAGTTTTTAAGCATAAATTTTGTTTAATTTTATTAGTAAACAATCGTGTAAAACTGTTATGAGTAGGCGACTTACATACAGGAACAGATTTATTTAGAACATTAAATAGTTTTGTGTAAAATATGTCAACGGACAAATTAATATCATCACATTTACTTAGGAGGAATATCCAGAAGTCTTACAAATTACTAGAATATTTAAATATATTGAAAGGGCGAGATGATGAGGATCCTTGGCAACAATTGGTGATGATAGTTCAAGTATTACCAAAACTTCGGATGCAGAACTTAAACAAACTAAGTAGAGAAGACTGCCATTAGCACTGGTGATATTATTGAATTGATTTAAAGGGGAAATAGCCGCGAAGATAGTGAACGTGCTAACCCTAGGATCAGTAATATATGAAGAGTTTAAGGAATATTAAAATCGCCAACCAGAAGCACAGGTTAATCAAGTAATATAGGTTCCAGGAACTCAAAAAGTTATTTAAAACCACCGACGTTGGGATTTGGAGGAATATACAGGGTAATCATTAGTAGCCGCTTCTTCGATTGCTCTTTTGTGTTTTAAATAAAAGAAAAAACAATTAGTGAAAGATCCATGGTTGCTTGTGGCGCATATTGTAAAAATACCTTAAACTCTGACGCACTTCCGGTTTCACCGGAAATGAACGGAACTTAATTTTTTTAAATGACACCCTATATATTTTGAATTTTCTTATACTGCTTTAAATTGTCTGTTCAACTGTTTTTTCTTTTTCAAAATTCATACAATAGTTTTTGAGTCATTAATTTTTTTTGAAAATATTTTACCAAAACACGTGTTCAGAAAAAAATCATTTTCACATTGTTTTTAAAAGTAAAAACATTAACTTTGGTGGTGCTTGTAGCCAAGAAAATTCTGCATCATTTGGTAAAGTTGCACTCGTCAATACCTCAAAAACTTTGTTTTTTCAAAGCCTACTTCCTGAAATTTTCACATACCAAAATCTTATTTTTTTAAATGAAACACCCAGTATTTTATTGAAGCATTTTGTTCCTTTTTTTTATTCTCTTTCATTTTTGTTAACAATGTCCTATACCTATCTTTTGTAATTTTTTAGATAATCACTATAGGAACAATTAGCGGTCAATTAAAGAACTACGGGCGCTGTTATATGCACCCAAATATTCGTCCACTAAGGGCTGGAATGCGGCTGACTACCTGAGTCAACTGTTAAAGAAAGACGGTATACATTTATGTCAAACTTATAAAAGCATCGCTATTAGTTATCATCCAAATGAATTATTCTTATGAAGAGTTAATAGATATGATTGAGGTTTTGGGCGAATCTGAAAGAAACTCTTTGCTAGCATCCAGACTTTATGCACAGCGATCCCTGGTAGAAGTCAACCGAAGCCAGAAACTTTCGAAAGTATAAAGGGGCGGTTTGAGTGAACAGAAAGTATTGAAGAAAGAGTGGAAAAAGCAATAACTGGTGAGGATAAGACGTTATGGTACTTGCGAGTGTAGTCGAACACCCCCATACTAGTACTAAGAAAATTAGTCGTCAGTTAAATGTAAGTCAAATTTCAGAATCCAGAATAATTAAAAACTATGAAATTTACCCGCAGCATATTCATACACATGGTTAGGTAAAAGAAATTTTCAGAATCGCTTACATTTTTGTCAATTGGCAACAGATAAATTATCCTGGCTTTCTCAATTTTTTGTTGTTTATCAACGAAGTCACCTTCTATTAAAGTGAATACGTTCATCGTCACAATTTCCGTTATTATAACACATAAAACCCCCTACTTTATCACACCTGTAATCTTTCAAAATCGTTGGTCATTAAAATTGTGGGGAGGAATAGTAAGTGGTTACATAATTGGACCTTATTTCTTTAATAAAAATGTTAATGGAGGAGAGTATCTTCGCTATCAACGGACGGATTTTCAAAGCTTTTTGAAGACATCTTCAAATATGTCAGTAAACATAACCTTTATTTTATTTCGATGTTAACCAACAGTGTCAAAAATGAAATACTGCAACTAGACATTGCCGGAATTAAAAAATTGAAATGCGATGCTCTTCATTCTGTAAAATTATTACTTTTGGGATAGTTGGATTTAACATTTACTTTGTTTGACAGTTGGCTAAGGAAGTCGGGCGCCATTACTGCCTTCCATTGGTTGAACGAATATTTTGGTGCATAGAACAACAGCGCTCGTAGTTCTTTAATTGATCACTAATTGCTCCTATAGTGATTATCTCAGAAATTACAAAAGATAGGTATAATAGGACATTGTTAACAAAATTGAAAGAGAATAAAATAAGGAACGCAACGCCTCAATAAAATACTGGGTGTTCCATTTAAAAAAAATAAGTTTTTGGTATGTGAATATTTCAAGAAGTAGGCTTTGAAAAAACAAAGTTTTTTGAGGTATTGTCGAGTGCAGCTTTACCAAATGATGCAGAATTTTTTTGGCTACGAGCACCACCAAAGTTAATGTTTTTACTTTTAAAAACAATGTGAAAACGATTTTTTTTGAACACGTCGGTGATCAAATATTTTCAAAAAAAAAATAACTCAAAAACTATTGGCTCAATTTTGAAAAAAAAAAGAGTTGAACAGACAATTTAAAGCATCACAAGAAAATCCAAAAATATATAGGATGTCATTTAAAAAAATTAAGTTTCGTACATTTCCGGTTAAACCGGAAGTGAGTCAGAGCCTAAAGTATTTTCACAATATGCGCCACAAGCAACCATGGATCTTCCACTAATTTTTTTTTTCTGTTATTTAAAACACAAAAGAGCAATCGACGAAGCGGCTACTAATGACTCACCCTGTATACAGCAGAAATGTAAAATACAAAGTCAGCAAAGTGACATTTACATACTAGGACATCAACCAAAGGTACGCTATGCGTGAGATGAGAAGTATCAATCACATAATACTTGATGTTCTGAGTTACGACAATTAACACGCTTCCATCCACACCGGTGGTGAAGATTATCAAGTTGAATTTTCTATCACTTCAACAAACAGAAATGTTTTATCTAAAGAGTGTATTGCTTGTAATGGAATCGCTGAGCTAAGTTTCAGAAAAAACAAATATGTCATAGCCAAAAGTTAAAATGTTTAAGTAAGCTTCATGTGTTTTAGTGGGTAACCCGGGAGTACTTTCGTACTAGACGGACAAATCAAGAAGTATTAGTTATTACTGTTGGGAATAATTAGTTTTTCTGGATACCTAATTTGCATTTAATTGACTGATTCTGCTCTCGATTTGCAATTCGGTTCTGCATTACAGATTTAATGTGATATACGTTAATCTGCGCAGGAATACGGTTTCGGTTTAACTTTATATAAGTCCACTCAGAGCTCTATAACTTACTGCTAATGCGCAATACCGTATGTACCAAATTCTCAGGCTAATTTAATTTTTATAGGACGCTTACTAGTTTTAAGTGTAGGATCAAATTAGCCCAGTCGTACAGGTTCAGAGATTACACCAGGCGAAACAAAAAAAAGAACGATAGTACATCCTTAACTCTAGTATCGAGATTTTGGGGTAGGCACCAGTTCAGGTGTGTTGAAGAAAATGATGACGTTTTTCACATTTGGCCGGCCACTTCCACAACAACTTTCTCCATGTCAATTGATGAAGTAGTAGTACGAGAAGAAGCGCTACTAGCTTCCTTTCATGCAGTAACTTGATGTTGAATGTTAATAATATGATATTTTAAAGAATTGTGGGGGGGGGTATATTTGATCGGCGTATGCCACAAAATGGCCAATTGCCACGCAAAAATTAAGACACTAGAAAAAATTGACACGAAATAACCAATATTTATTCTAGGGACTCACGGTTCAAATTGGTAATTAAAAAATAGTTAAAATACAGCAATTTTACTTTTACTTTTTTACAGAATTTTTTTTTTTTTTTTGGGATGTAAAGCCTGTGCTTATAAATAGAGAGCGGAATCGAGCGAGCTAAACTACCACGGAGCCACAACCGTGAAAAGAAATAATGTAAACAACTGCGTGTTGTTTACATTATATCTGAATAGCACTAATTCATAGGGCGTACTGTAACATCTGTTTACTCCAGAGAATCAAAGAAAAAACTGCCATAAAATAAGGAATTTTATGAATAAAATCCTTTCTTCATCGACGTAGGTACAAGGGTGACGAGTTTTTAAAATTTACTATATTTACCTTATATTTCGCAATATAATATGTATGTTTCAATAACATACGCGTACATTTTTAGTTATCATTTATTTAGATCTAGAACGTTGTTTATGTTACTTTTTCTGAGATAAAAATTAATTGTCAGTGATTCCGAAATTTATTGCAAAGTCTTTAAATATCGTCACTTAGCACACAGAAATAGTTTTCATGCAAAGAATTTCGATAGTTTACAAAATTTCGTTTCGTGTTTAAATGACGATGCTCGAAGTATTTCTGAGTGCAAGGAACTAACACAAATCCCAAATTTAAAAAATCAGTTGTTATTCCTTCAGGAACACTTTGGAAATTTGCCTAAACTAATGACATATTTTGAAAATCGAATCTCAAATTAAAAAATGAGGTGTGGCCACCACACGACTTTCTTATACGTATGAGCGTTTCAAACTATACTATATTTTTTTTACACAAAAATTATTCAAAATCCTATTCTAAGTACTTCTGTTCTCTTAATAAATAGCTATAGAATGCATACTTAGCAAGATATTCGAAAAAAGGACTACTCCCTAAGAGTAAAACTGTTACTTCCGGTCCGAATTTTGAAATTTCATATATTCAAAAAATATTGCAAATCTAGCACTAAATACTTTTGTATTCTTGATAAATACATATAGAATGCATAATTTACGACATATTCGCAAAAAATCGCTATTCGATAAGAGTAAAAGTGGTAATTCGGGTCTGAATTTTGAAATTGTTTTTATGCAAAAGATATTGAAAATTACGTTTTAAATACTTTTATACCCGTAAGGTAGCTGTCTAAAAAGCATGACATGCGAAATATTCGCAAAAAACTGATTTTCGATAGGAGTAAAAGACCTACTTCCGGTAGCAGCTTCGAAAAACTCTTTAAATAAAATTGTTCTCAATTTTAATTTCAAGTAGGTACCGGGTGTTTTTTTATCTTTGATATCATTTTGATTACCTGCAACTTTTTTGTTTTTAAAAATATCAGAATGAAGCAAAAATCATTTTGCATAGGTATCTATGAAGTTTTTTACGTTTTAAAAAATAAAACAAAACAAAACACTAACGTTTTTCCAAGATATTAACCTAACTTATATTTTTTTTAATGGAAAGCCCTAAATATTTTCGGATATTTCGATTTTACATGAAATTTCAAATATATTTTATAAAGCATACCCCATACCTATCTTCAACGGTTTGCGAGAAAACGGCGTTTAAACATGCAACAATAAAAAAATACCATTTCATCTATTATTGCCGACTAAAAGGTAATTGACATGATGTAACCAAATTGTTTAAATTTTGACATCTGCTTTTCAAAATGTTTTGACACATTGCGTTTTCAGTCATTTAAGGTCAGTTATAACTATTAATTGTCTTAAAAATGGTACGGTTTAGTATTCGAGAAAGGAGTGATATGCTTGCCATATACTTACTTAACCAAAAAAGTCCATTCGCAGCGCGCAGAGAATATGCTAGACGTTATCCGAGGCGTCGAGTCCCGTCTAAACAAATTTTTGCAAGGCTGTTGAAAAAAATGGAAGACAGAGGAAGCGTGTGTAATATTAAAAACCCCAGACCTCATAGAGTTTTAGACGAAGAAACAGAAACAAACATACTAGGATTTTATGAAGTTTATCCATCAACATCACTCAATAAATGTTCCCAGGAAATACCGGTCTCCCGCAGTTCAGTTCAAGCAGTCTTAAAAAAATACCAATATAAACCATATAAATTTCGGAAAACCCAGAAACTTACCGACCAACAGTGCCAAAGAAGAGCCTTATTTTGTCAGGACTTTCTAAATAGATGTCGACAAAATCCTGACTTTTTGAAATTCATTGCCTGGTCTGATGAAAGTTCTTTTACAACTAAACATGGTTGTAATCGTCAGAACACCCGTCACTGGTCTAGAAATAATCCCCATATAATCCAGGAAATGAAATGTCAAGGGTATCAGTCAATTAACGTTTGGTGCGGTGTGGTAGCAGGAAATATATTAGGTCCCATAATTATTAATCAAAAATTGACGGGAGAACATTATTTTCATTTGTTACAAAACGAGATAGCACAACAGATTGATAATTTACCATTAAATATTTTAGCAAGGATAATGTGGCAGCAAGATGGTGCTCCGCCCCATAACGTAATTCAAGTTAGAAACTTTCTTGATTTGGAATATCCACATGGTTGGATTGGAAAGGGAGGAACAATTGCTTGGCCCCCAAACAGTCCGGATCTCACTGTAATGGATTTTTTCTTTTGGGGGCATATTAAGAATATAATATACGAAACACCATGCGATAACGTTGTAGAGCTGAGGCGCAGAATTATAAATGCAATAAACGAGTCAAAAGAAAATCCGGGGATGTCTAAAAAGCATGACATGCGAAATATTCGCAAAAAACTGATTTTCGATAGGAGTAAAAGACCTACTTCCGGTAGCAGCTTCGAAAAACTTTTTAAATAAAATTGTTCTCAATTTTAATTTCAAGTACATATGAATTCTTTCTGATTTTCGATAGGAGTAAAAGACCTACTTCCGGTAGCAGCTTCGAAAAACTTTTTAAATAAAATTGTTCTCAATTTTAATTTCAAGTACATATGAATTCTTTATAAATTTGCTTAAATTTAGTAATTGACGAAATATTGGCAAAATTTTTTCACTGAAGTAAACTGCTACTTCCGGTCTACCGATTTTACTGAAAAACTACTCAGATCTCAAGAGGGAGATTAGACACGTAAATACAACATTTGGAATTGATATCTACAGCGGTTATCGTGGTCACATAGAGACACACAGACATTTTTTAAAAACATCTTTTTCGGTATCAGGGGACTCCAAAACGTGGACATCTGCAAAAATCTCGAAGTCGAAAATTTCACATTACTTCCTTATACTACGTATAAGAAAGTAAAAATGGATTAACCACATTAGATGTGGCTATTAATAATTCCAAGTGACTTAGACGCAGTTTTTAATAGAAATCCAGGTTTAATAACATTGCGGCAATTGCTATGCTAAATACGCTGAAATAAAAGAATATTTCCATTACGTAAATATAACCAGTTGCGATGTAGAAAAGACGTTTTCTATCTACAAGGATGTACTTAATTCAAAGAGAACAAGTCTTACAGAAGAGAAAATGAACAAATAGTAGGGTATTTTGTATTTTATAATCACCAGCCACTTGTTATTCAATTATATAAATAAAATTAAAACCTCTTTAAAAATACAACATTTCAACAGCGCGGCCATGGGCGATGAGTCATGACTCGCTCGATTCCGCTCTCTACTTATAAAGTACTTTTTTGAAACCTGAGACCCTAGATATTTTCATTCTTAGCACGACAATGTATTTATTTTCAAAGTAACCCTGCTCTTCAAAAAATTACTTTGAATCTAATGAAATTCACTACAAATTGAATACTGATAAAATGGCAGATAGGCAACACACAATTCATCTATTTGCAGTTTTGTCGTGTCCTAAGACCAGTGATATGGAAGGTATGTAAATTTGAACAAACGAAGATAAATTGTATTCAAGTTATATAATATCTAAGTGTGAGTATACACCGTGTTTCATGTAACTAGCACATTAGAAGTTTTTGTGCTTACAACGCGAATTTTTTCCAGAAGTTTTGCCTTCTCACATAATTGACCGCAATCTTTCAAGTTAAAATATTTTTAAACTCGTGCAACTTCCGGTTGCACCGGAAGTAGGCGCCATCTTTGTTATTTTAAATGTGACACCCTGTATTTTATTCGAGATTTGAATTGCTTATTTAAATAGAAGAACAGAGATACCGGGGTGGATTATGTCAAAGTCAACCGTTTCGGAGTTATTCAACTGTTTTCCATTTTTAGGGCACTTGAACGTAAATTTTAAAAGTTCTTTATCTGAGACATGAAACAAGATAAACAATTGAAATTTGTTCCTGAGATAGTCAAAGTATTGTCCTATTCGAATATCACCAGGTTTTGCAATAATATTACACAGGGTGTTCTCTAATTAATTTACAATTATACACATTTCAAATGCAAGAAACTCAATTTTTTCAAATGAAACACCCTGTATATTTTCGCCTTTCCTGAAGCAGAAAAAAATTGTCTTTCGATCCACTATTACATTCCCTATACCTATCTCTAGAGGTTTTTGAGTTATTGGGGAGATCAGCCTGAAGGCCCGATATTTTGCCATTTATCACACACAATTTCAAGAATGCCTTGGAAGTAACAAAATGTTTAGTTGTCAAAATTTCGTTCGCTGTCAGTGTTATTAATTTGATGCTTGGATATTTTTTGTACTTTACTGAATGATTTGATTAGTGCATAATGGAAGGCTATAATAATAATTATCCAAATGAAAGTATCCTTAATTTATTTTACATACACGGAGAATGTAATCGCATAATAAGTAGAACTTGCCGTGTGTTCAATCAGAGATACCCTAATTTGCCTCCCATGAATCGATTCAAATTTGCAAAAATTGAAACACATTTTTTGCGACATTGGAATATGAACACAAAAAGAAATTGTAGGTACTAAGCCAGTAACAGGTGAAGAAAACAACGAAATTAATATTCTGGGATATTTCACAGCTCATCCCCATGCTTCGATACGTAAAGCAAAGGTGGATTTAGATATTAGTATGACGTCAATTCAACGCGTGCTAGCAAAGAACAAATGGCACCCATATGCACAAAGGAAAGTCCACGAACTGAGAAATGGAGACGCTCAGAGAAGAATTGATTTTTGTGAGTGGCTAACTATTCGTAAACAGGAAGATCCGGACATGTTACGAAAGATTTTATGGTCGGATGAATCCAAGTTTACCAGGCAAGGCGTTGTAAATAATAAAAATTGTCATTTTTGGGCAGATGAAAATCCCCACTTTTCACGAGTAAGCCATTTTCAATATCAATTTAGTTTTAATGTATTCGCCATAATAGGGTGGGGAAGGGTATTTTATCATATTTATGATGAAAGGCTAACGTCCGAAAGATATTTGCGAATCATTAGGGAAGTGGTGGCAAACATAGTCAATGACATGCCACACCAAAACCATTATTGGTTTCAACTGGATGGAGCTCCAGCTCACTCTACTCATGCTGTATATCAAGAGTTGACCAAGCTATTTGAGGATAGGTGGATTGGTCCAAATGGACCATGTCTTTGGCCTGCTAGATCTCCGGATTTAACTCCAGTTGACTTTTTTTTATGGAGTTACATAAAAAAAGAGGTATATGCAACACCAGTTAACTCCAGGCAAGAACTAGAGGATAGGGTGCGAAGAGCATTTGACCAAATTGAAGTTCAAATGATTGAACGTGCAACGACTGACCAGCTCCAAACAAGGTTAAATAAATGCATTGAAGTAGGCGGTGGACATATTGAGCACTTGCTGTGATTTGGTTTTAGATTTGTTTTTGTTTTCTTTGTTTGACTTATACCGTGAGATCAAAAATGTTTTCGCAATTAATAAATTTTTGGTTTTGAACTAGAAGGCTTTTTTTCCATGCCCATAACATGCTTACAAATGACTATTAATCCACTCCTCCTATACTTAATCTATTATTTTTTCAGTTTTATTTGGCAAAATATCGGGCCATCAGGCTGATCTCCCCAATAACTCAAAAACCTCTAGAGATAGGAATAGGGAATGTAATAGTGGATCGAAAGACAATTTTTTTCTGCTTCAGAAAAGGCGAAAATATACAGGTGTTTCATTTGAAAAAATTGAGTTTCTTGCATTTGAAATGTGTATAATTGTAAATTAATTAGAGAACAGCCTGTGTAATATTATTGCAAAACCTGGTGATATTCGAATAGGACAATACTTTGACTATCTCAGGAACAAATTTCAATTGTTTATCTTTTTTCATGTCTCAGATAAAGAACTTTTAAAATTTACGTTCAAGTGCCCTAAAAATGGAAAACAGTTGAATAACTCCGAAACGGTTGACTTTGACATAATCCAACCCGGTATCTCTGTTCTTCTATTTAAATAAGCAATTCAAATCTCGAATAAAATACAGGGTGTCACATTTAAAATAACAAAGATGGCGCCTACTTCCGGTGTAACCGGAAGTTGCACGAGTTTAAAAATATTTTAACTTGAAAGATTGCGGTCAATTATGTGAGAAGGCAAAACTTCTGGAAAAAATTCGCGTTGTAAGCACAAAAACTTCTAATGTGCTAGTTACATGAAACACGGTGTATATTAAACGAGTTTATAAAAGAAAATATATCAAGCATATTGAATTTTGTGTTTATTTATGATTTATAGCATAACATTTATATATTAGAAAAAAAACTCCTTTGCGGTACTTATCCTCTTGGCTTTCAGAATGCATATGTTTTTTTAAGGGAACGAATGTTTTTATTAAGATATCGGCCTTATTTTGAAATTGTTTTAATAATATTTGCGAGAATAAATTAAATATTAATTTTACGTATGAAAACAATAGATATTATTATGTGAAATAAAATGCAAAAGGAAAATCCCTTACCACAAAAAATATATATCAAAAAATCTAAATACGTATTTCGGCAACTAAGTTGCCGAAATACGTATTTAGATTTTTTGATATATATTTTTTGTGGTAAGGGATTTTCCTTTTGCATTTTATTTCACATTTTTAGCCACAGTCTCCACCCATTATTGGAGATATTATTATTATTAAATTTTACGACTTATTACTTATTACTTACCATTTTTCGTAGTGATTTTTATTTACTTTAGATGTTAAAGCTTTTTGTTATAATATGAGTAATGTTTTGTAGGCAAGTAAAGTATGACAAAATCAATTCTGTGTTGTAAAGTAACAGTTCTTGCTTTTTTATAAAATGTAAACATATTTATATACATACTCTTAACAAGCAGATGTTTTGCATTATTGAATATTATATTCTTCCCAATCGACATTGATAGTGTTTATTAACCAAATTAAATTATAAAAGTTTTGTTGCAGGTACGATCTGAACATCTGAAGGTTTTGGAGGAAGAAATGTGACAAAAATAGCCTGTTTAGTTAAGTTTTTCCGACGTTAGAAAGCAAAACATGTAACATTTATGCTTTAAGCAAAAAGATAAAAGTTTAATGAAGTGCACTGGTATACTAACTTGCAAATTAACTTAAGAGTGCAAAAAAACAGTTAAAAAAAGGTATAAGAAATATTCGTGAAAAGAAATAATCGTTTGTAAAATTCAAACTTTCGTTTAAATAAAGTGTTGACAAAACTATGACACCTTCTAGCAGACATACGTAATTGTAGAAACGATTTGTATGCATAATATATACGCCATTCGAAAGCTGGCAGTTCAAACTATTGCTGGTAATAATGTTAAAATAAACTGATTATTAGAATTATAAGAGCAAAATATTCACGCACATCAATGGCAAATTATGCGTATGTAGATCAACTTATCCATAAAAATTTTCGGTTTATAAATGTAAACATGTTTTCAATGGTCGCATTCAGAAGACGGATCGGGAAGCGTTCCCGCTCCAACTGTTCACTAGACAACAGTTGAGTGTTCGCTGGACAGGATAGTTCACATTTATGTGATCACCTTTCATTTGGTACTTTTTACTGCTGCCATATGTTAGAATTATACAGATTCAACCGAATAATCAATAATAATAAATTCTTTTTCTACATTAAGTTTCGGCGTAGTTCTTAGTGTAAGGGCCGGTTTTTCCAATCGCGATTAAAATACTCAGTTAACTTTCTTCAAAATTGTGTGTTACGTTGGTGTTGGATGCGTTAATGGCGCATGCGGACAGAATTTTTCCGTTCGCAAAAATGGCAATCCACAACATGTTTAGAATGAGCGTACATCATCTGAATCCGATCACTAAACAGTTATGCAACTATTGTGTCTGCTGAATGCGACCAATGTGATTTCGTCCGCTATATACGTATAAAACGCCCACATTAACTTATTACGTTCTATTTAAAATAAAAATGTTGGTAGTTGAATAAAGTATAATCGGAAAAAATATGTTTGAATGCTAAGTCTTCAGTAGTCAAGCTGTATGCAAAATTTCAGGATAAAATTTTTCTCATGTCCTAAAGTTTTTCTAACGCATAGTTACTAACTTCTAAACTTAATTTCATTAACTAGAAATTTAACGATAACTAAACTTAGCTTTAAGCTATTTGAAATATATAATTCTAGAGTATCCGCTTTACTTACCAGGGTTTTCCCCAACAGATTATTTAGGCTTTTGGGAACTTATTAGAATATAAAATAAATTAAAAATTTGCTTCTATGGAAAAAAGAGATCCTGTTCATAGTTTTGGACGGGAAATTTAATTAAAAATACGTTTTTTAAGTTTTTCCAACTAATTTCTATTCTTTTTAATTGAATCTTATACTAGAATGACACATATACAGGGTGAGTCATTAGTAGCCGCGTCTTCGATTGCTCTTTTGTGTTTTAAATAAAAGAAAAAACAATTAGTGGAAGATCCATGGTTGCTAGTGGCGCATATTGTAAAAATACTTTAAGCTCTGGCGCACTTCCGGTTTCACCGGAAATGCACGAAACTTAATTTTTTTAAGCGGAGACTAAAGGCGAATTCGTTTTGTAGCGGTCATGTCCGGACATTTGTTTAGCGGTGACCGGTCAAATTCGATTATAAAATGAATGACGTCAGGGGTGACCCGGTACCTTTTGGTCATTTCTTATCGTGACCGTGGTCGTGAGCACGGTCATGCATTCGGTCATATACCCATCCTTTTTTACTTTTCGTAAACACTGTTTGAAAATGGGAATGTAATAAGTAATAGGTCAGGAAGATTTGATAGCAATACTACAAATACAAAACATGAAAACCGCAAATCAAGTAAACCAAGAAGTACAAAAGAGGAATTGATGGAAGTTATTAAATATTGCAATAAACAACAAATCCAGTCAATGAATGAAATGTTCCACCAATTTATAAACATTTTAAATCATCAAAACACTTTAATTTATTAAAATAATTAGAGGGGTGAGCTAATAAACATTTAAAAAAAAATATTCTTTCAAACCAAGAAACGGAAAAGCCCAACAGATTCCGATTCGGAATGAAAAGGGAAGTATAGTTAGTAATAAATTATTTAATTGTATATATACATTATTTTTTTTCACTTTTTTCATTTACTACTTTTGAATTTATTAACTACTGTATTTCTAGACTGACACCCTAATATATTCTTTTATTTGGGTAGTTTACTTATTAGTGTTTCTATTATGATTATTATTTTTAAGTAGTGTAATTAAATTACATGTTGTAAGATATCTTTTTATTCTTTCTTTTATTATTAGTATTTCTTTCTTGGTTCAATAAAGTTACTTATCTCTTATATACAATAATTTGTATTTGTATATCACTTGTGAGCCTATACCTTAGAAGGGCCACACATGTATTGGAAGAAAATAAACTTTTTCTTACTTTTAAGAAAATTTTTTATTTTGCCTATCCATGTGTAGTTTATAGTATAATATTAATAATGCTACTTGTAATGTTCATATGATGTTATTGTTATGTCAAGTTTTGTATAAAGTAATAATTTGTATACTTGCTGGAAAAAATAATAGAATTTGAAGGAAAATATTAATTAGAAAGGCAGTGATTTGTAAAAGGGAATTTAAATTAATATTTTATAGTAAATAATGAGTGTATATAACCATTAAACAACAACTTGGTCTAAACATGTATGACCATTTAAATTAAGTGTTTCATTTTAAAAAAATTAAACGTTAAGTATAATACATTCAATCTGCAGGAAACAGTCATGTTAGTGTAAAAATAAAAATAATTACAGCATAACCTTCACAAACTTCGAACTTATTTATAATATAATCAAAACAATAGAATGAAACACATAAAGGCAGTATGCAATCATAACACATAAAAAAAAAATATGGCCCATTTAGGGTGTCGGGGTTTGCACCAATGACAGCTGGATATTTACACTTTCTTTGAAATGCAATAGATATAGCTTCACATTCCTTTTCTGTTGGGCATTTAATAAATTTAGGCAATAACAAAATGTATTCTATCAATGGCAGTTGATGGAGATACATTAAAACAGTTAGCAATTGAAAATAGAGTATCCCCTTTTCCTAGATACCAGAAAGTAATTAGAATGCATTTCTCTAAAGGAACAGCAGTTCGGCCATGACAATAACCAATCCTTTTTATTTTACCAATCTCTCCATTCAGTTTTTCAAAAGTTATCCGTGTCATTCTAAATAACTTGAAAAAGTCCATTTCAATATATCGTCCAATCCACTCGTCTGTGAACTAGTACACAACAAAGGTATGTAATGAAGACTATGCATTTTTATTATACCTCACATCATTAATGATGAATTAAACAAGGTTGTTGTTAACTCATCGTATATAATAGCAGTAGCAACTAGTTTAAGTTTCTTGTTAGGCATTGTTCCTGCTGTAAACACATTGTATAATTATGCATACTAACTTCTTATGGATATATCTTACCTAAGAATACTTCTGATAAATATCTATACTTAATAAAATTGCTATATAAATAATAAAAACACGATAACCTAAAATGCGAAATCAAAGTGACAGTGACAGCAACAAATATGCAGTCATCGACATAATTTCGATTTAAAATTGAGAGTAATGACGTCACAGTGACCAATCATGACCGCTTGTAACACGGTTCAGGATACCGAACATGACCGCAAATCCAAAACGAATTCGCTTATAACTACGAATAATTTTTAACGTCTAAAATTGTATTAAAAACAAATGTTCGAATCTTACTGGCGGCGAAATTTTTATAATTTCGCCGCCCTTGAAAAATAAAATATATCTATTGGGAAAGCCAGAAATATTTGTGGAACAGCAAATTTTTTTTATAATGTTGACATATTGTAAGGTCCGGACGTATCACCCCGAAAATACGACGGACAAAAGAATTATATGTAGTGTACATCACGAAGTTACTGAAGAGCATTATTCATATGGAGAACTGCACATCTGTTTTCGTGGAGATAACGCACAGCAAAAAAAATCGATTTTACTGTTAAATTCCTTTCTTCATCGGCGTAGGTAGACGCATCCGGAGTTTTTTATATTTTAGACACAATGGGTTTGTTCATACGTAGTAATACGGGATAATACGTATTGCATAGTATGCAAACAAATATGTTAGGACAAGTCTTGTATGTGTTTATAAGAATTAATCGTAAAAAGCAACTGGGATTCCCCGTTAATAACGTTATCTCGTGTGTAATAGTGCGAACTATTTCAGTGCAGAAATTTACCAAACTCGACGGCATCTTTGTATTAGAATTAATTTTATATTGCGTGTCGCACTATTTGTGGCCTCTTTTGGTGTATTTTTAAACGAAATATAGAGTTGCCATTTGAAGCATAAGGACGGTTTGTCTGTATAGTATATTCTCTGTGCTATGACTATGGTCAGCATTAAGCTAGGGAACACTCTGTATAATACAAAGTAAATGTAAAAGGTACTTCTAATGAGTGGCTATCATAGGGAAAGAAAACCTTTGAACCTTCTGTATTAATAATGTCCCAAAATTTTACTATATGCGAAAAAAATCTGTCATACGTAAGTTAATGTTTACGTAATTAAATTAACTGATGTTAGTCCCCTCTATAATTCAACACGTTTCTAAAAAAATAATAATTAGTTATAAACATTGAAGCCGTGTTAAGTAAATAAAATGAATAAAAGTTTATCGTCTAGAAACTAAATAATTTGAATCTTAAACATCATCTCCAAACATTTCATATACCACCAAACTAAAATAAATGTACTTATTTGTTCGGCGAATGGATATATCTAGAAATTGAATGCCTGGACAAGGGAACTACAAATTACTCGTCATTTTGGATGTCCTTTGATTCTCTTTAAATGCTGTGTAATAGAAAATTGTAAGAGCAAGTGGTCTGAAAAAGATATATCGTCCGCTTATCCTCGGCTATAAACCAGACAGCCAAGATGGCGGCGTTTTTCTCATTCATTTGGTTGTGGTGGGGCAATTATATCATTTCTCTATATATTACGACCTCAATGGTTTAAAGTGGCCCACAGGTGCTAAACAGAATACCAGGGTTTTAGTGTATTTTCGTTCTTATGGTTCATCCAATCACGGTGGGAGCTTTAAACATTCAACGAATGCAGGTAGTCGATTTACGGCGAATGGGTGGGCTGCCAATCAAGCACTGTAGCCATATTTTAATCAATGAGCTGGTTTGCTGACACAAGAATTATTTTCAAAACAGTATTGCCTAAGATTGTCCAATTGTGTTTTAATCATATAATTTATAAATGAACTTTATGATACAAATTAAGCTAGACCCATGTTATTTAACCAATATGTCGAGTACCTGCCGAAGAACGCGTACCCTACGAAAATAATCAATGGATTGACGTCTTCTGCTTCGTAGTGTCCACCATGTTCGTTTTTTATTACCATTTATAGATGCTAGTCAATCAATTATAAGAAAAGGCGCATATTTAGTCACTTTACTCGTTACTCGAATTTGACAATCAACCAAAGAAATATTGCACTTGCGTTTTAATACAGTAGTGCAGTGTTCAACCGGCAAGAGTCACCAATTTGATTGTTATTATGTAATGTGCTTTGTAGGAGAAATTAGTAAGCAAAACAAAATTGGGAGTAATTGCGGCAGTATTAAAGTGTATCATGTCAATCCTAAAAAAATATCCGTCTATATGTAGCATGCGATCTATTAATACGAGGGACACTGCTAAAGTTCGCGGAATCGAGTACTCCTTGCATTGCTAGCGCAGCGTTCTACAATTGTCATATTCGTTAAATTTGACGTTTTTCACCTTTAATTCAGTTGACAGTTCGCTTTCAAAGCTAGCAGTTTCCTTTCAATAAAATTTAACAAACTAATAATTGTGTGAAAAATGGAAATTTCGTGATTTTCGAGTGATGATCTTTTATGATTTTCAATACGGTTTAACAGCACAGTAATATGTGGAAAAACTTAGCTCGTTATTTGGGGATGAAGCACCATCCAAAACAATGATTTACAAAGGGTTCGCACAATTTAAGCACGGAAGACTAACGTTTAATGACGATTTTCGTGAAGATCGTCCATGCACCTCTGTCGTTGCGAAGAACATCGATGCTGTTCGTGAAATGATTTTAAAAGATCGGCATGTGACATATAGGGAGATAGAGGTATCCTTAGACATTGCGGCGAAACAAATACACGATCAGTTACATGACAGATACCACACAATCTCAAAGACGCGCACACACAGCCCGACAAACTGTCGAGTTTTTGACCAGTCACAACATCAAATTAATGACTCATTGCCCATATTCTCCCGATTTATCGCCCAACGACTTCTTCTTATTCCGACGCATCAAAAATAAAATGCGTGGTGAGCGTTTCTCATACCCTGAAGAGGCCGTTGAGACATTTAAGTCACTTGTTTTGGAGATACCTCGTTCAGAGTGGAAAAGTGTTTTGAAGATTGGTTCCATCGAATGCAAAAGTGTATAGATGTGAAAGGGGAATATTTTGAGAAGCAATAAAGCGCTCATAAAACTTCATGCGTGTTTTATTTTATATTTTCCGCGAATTTTAGCAGAGGCCCTCGTATAATGAAAATTAAGAAATAAATAATTATAAAAAAGCATTATTATTAAATAAGTATGAAACCTAGACATATTTGAAAAATATACACTATAAATAAGGGTAAATAATTTAACAACATAATTTGATGAAATGCACTAGATGGATATTGAAGAAAATATCTCACACAATTATTTAAACAGCTTAACTTTTATTGTTCATTTAACATTGGTTTTTTCTTAGGGCTGAATCGCTGAAATGTATAAATACGTGCCTACAATTTTTGTTGGATTAACACTAACACAAAAACACTAAGCAATTTTTGAGATTTAAAACAACACTACAATAAAAATAACACTGAAGGATTAATTAAAAAACGTGTATTTCAAATTTATAAAGTACATAAGTAATAAGTAAGTAGTAACACAATTTAAATGAACAATAAAAAAAAATGTGAATGTAGAGGAGGTTGTTTGATAGTTTTTATCATCTTATTTCTTACAACAAAGTCATTATATATTAGAGCAATTATTAAATCTATCATGAAATAAGTTCGCATTTAAAATATAAAAATAAATAATAATACTACTTAAAAACAATACATATTCTAGGTCTTCACTTGGATTCAACAACATATAACAAAGATTCATTTCACAAACAACCTCCGTCAGAATATTCATATCTTAAACACACACACATATAAATAGCTGCATTCAATTTGTAAATTCTTCATATCCATTTAATCTCTCTCCGCCTAGTCTTCGCGTTTTAACACCTACAATAAACGACCAATTTTAATAAAAAAAATTATTTTTAAATCAGCAAAATTTTGTGCCAAAATCTAACGTTTACTAATGCAGCAATTTAAGCCTTAAATTTGTTGCTGAATAACAGATTGATTTATTGATAGGTATATCACTGCATATATAAACTAAAGTGACACGTCTATAAGTTAAAAAAAATAAATACAATTAAAAGCACCAAAAACCATGCAAAATACTTAATAATTAGACTGAAATGATGGTAGTGTGTTATCACTTTAATATACACAATCAAAATGTTTCTACTTTGAAGATAACATCAAATGGATGGTCTTTTATTCTCGCAGTTATGACCGAGTGTTTTGGATGATTTCTGGAATTTTTAACTATTACATCACATGATTGTTGACAATATGAGATTTGTTCCAACTCATTGCTAAAATCGAACACTGCATTTCAAGAGTACAAAAAAATAATCTTTCTTTGTATTGCGCAGGTATAAAA
This sequence comes from Amphimallon solstitiale, assembly GCA_963170755.1. NCBI lineage: Eukaryota > Metazoa > Arthropoda > Insecta > Coleoptera > Scarabaeidae > Amphimallon > Amphimallon solstitiale. The sequence continues at coordinate 80,437,315 of OY720676.1, read as the reverse complement.
ACAGACTGAACTGTTTTATTCAAGAATTCATACAAACTTATAAATATGAGATAACCCACACCACATATGGATTTCGTAATATATTTATCCTCATTTACACCAGTTTTATAACATATAAATCATAAAAACATTAAAATCTAGATAAATTAATGATTTTAATGCTATGTTTCTTTTGTAAGCGACATGTTAAAGAATAAGTCTATATAATATAAGCTAAATTTTTCGTTTTAGTGACGTATAAAGGCCGATTCTCACCTATGCGGCATCGAACGAAGCGCTTCGCGTCGGGAGATAAACCTTACCTCGAGCTAAAATCTAATACTTTTTGTCCCTTGTATAATAAATAACTATTATACCCGTAACGTACCTGTGAAAAAAGCATGACTTGCGAAATATTCGCAAAAAACTGATTTTAGATAAGAGTAAAAGACCTACATCCGGTAGGAATTTCGAAAAACTTTTTAAATAAAGTTGTTCCCAATTTTAATTTGAAGTACATATGAATTCTTTATAAATTTGTTTAAACTTAGTAGTTGACGAAATATTGGCAAAATTCCATTTTTTCACTGAAGTAAACTACTACTTCCGGTCTGCCGATTTTACTGAAAAACTAATCAGATCTCAAGAGGGAGATTGTACACGTAAATACTAAATTTGGAACTGATATCTACAGCGGTTTGACCGCAATAGTGGTCACACACACACACATACTGCCATACACACACAGACATTTTTTAAAAACCACTTTTTCGATATCAGGGGACTTCAAAACGTGGACATCTGCAAAACTATCGAGGTCGAAAATTTTCATCATCACAATACTTCCTTATACTACGTATAAGAAAGTAAAAGCGACAATTACTCAGTAATAGTCACTTTTAAGTATTACCGTTTTACCTGTTTTTGATGTGAAATTTAATAAGGAATTCAAAAAATGACGTGTGGCCACCACACAACTTTCTTATACGTATGAAAGTGTTACTTCCGGTCCGAATTTTGAAATTTCATTTATACAAAAAATATTCCAAATCCAACTCTAAATACTTTTGTACTCTTCATAAATATATATAGAATGCATAATTTACGACATATTTGCAAAAAATCGTTATTCGGTAAGAGTAAAAGTGTTACTTCCGGTCCGAATTTTGAAATTTTTTTTATACAAAAGATATTGGAATTTAAGTTCAAAATATTTTTATATTCGTAGCATACCTGACTTGCAAAATATTTGCAAAAAACTGATTTTCGATAAGAGTAAAAGACCTACTTCCGGTCGGAATTTCGAAAAACTTTATTAATACAATTTTTCTCATATTTAATTTTAAGTACATTTGAATTCTTTATAAATTTGTTTAAACTTAGTAATTGACGAAATATTTGCAAAATTCGATTTTTTCACTGAAGTAAACTACTACTTCCGGTATGCCGATTTGGTCAAAATCTAATCAGTTCTCAAGAGGGGGATTATATTCGTAAATATAAAATTTGAAATTGATACCTATAGCGGTTTGATCGCTATCGTGGTCACACACACACAGACAGACACACAGACATTTTTTAAAAAGCACTTTTTTGGTATCAGGGGCCTCAAAACGTGGACATCTGCAAAAATCTCGAGGTCGAAAATTTTCATCATCACAATACTTCCTTATACTACGTATAAGAAAGTAAAATGAACAGATTACAGAATGTTCCATTTGACATACACACAGACATTTTTTAAAAAACACTTTTTCGGTATCAGGGCACTTCAAAACCTGGACATCTGCAAAAATCTCGAGGTCGAAAATTTTCATCATCACAATACTTCTTTATACTACGTATAAGAAAGTAAAAGCGACAATAACTCAGTAATAGTCACTTTTAAAGTATTATCGTTTTACCTGTTTTTGATGTGAAATTTAATAAGGAATTCAAAAATGAACAGATATATAGGCTGTTCCATTTGAAAAAATTGACTTTTATACAAAAATTAACAAAATTATATCAAAAAACGACAGCAGCTCAGTAATAGTTACTTTTAAAGTATTAACGTCTCTCATGTTTCTGATATGAAATTTAATAAACAATTCAAAAATGAACTGATATACAGGCTGTTCCATTAAAAAAATTTACTTTTATACAAAAATGTGTCATGTAATTTTAATCCAGTTTTCTGCACATGCAGTTAGTAACTGTAAATAAATAAAACATGCTTCTATTAGGACCTCTTATTGTAGACAATACTGCAAAAAATTTTGTCCATCTAATACGTCGCTTTCGAGAAATATAATTTTATACAAACATTGAATTTTTCAGAAAAATGGCAATAAGTCAAAAACTTTAGATTTTAGGCCTATACTATCTTATTGCTTTTTGACTAAGAATTATACGGGGAATATAAGAATACTAGCTGTCCATCAATCTCTTCGAGCTTGAATCGCCTTTCGCGTCCGCTTACAATTATATTACAGTTCCCTGTAAAACGCCAAAAAATCAATTTTCTAAACTTTTGGCACACCTTGTATAGACGTATATTTTTGTCCACGAACTACTGTTACGGTGACAGGTGGAACGACAATTTAAAGCATCTTAACGTGAGTCTGACTTTTCGTTGTTGAAGTTTGAAATTTAGATGCTATTTAGCGTAATACTAAGACTTGACACTAAAAGATTCATAGTGTTATTAGTTTTACACAATGAAAGGACTAAGTCATTATTAAAAAAGTAATATCAGACTTATTTTAGCTTTGCATAATTTAACCTGTCAATTATCATGGCCCACAAACGTCATTTCTGGGCTGTAATATTTAATAATAATCATACATCTTTTGACATACCTTTTGAGCTTTGTTATAATGCAAATTTGTGAACAATGCATGCCCATTACACAGAAGAATCAAGTTTTAAATAAAATATGTATGACTTATTAATTTTATTTATAATAGTGAATTTATAACTGGCTTCCGTATTAATAAATTAGTTTCATGTGTCTGCTCTGAAATTGTTCCTGTCAAAGTGAGTTTGCAGTTGCAGTGGCATTGAGTCTTCGCCTGTAAATCGTGCTCTGGCTATGTTGGTTGCTGAGACGATCCTATTACAATTTAAATATTTAGTAGTGACGTTGGTAGTTGAACTAAAAACAATAACCAAAAATAACACAGACCGACGTGGGAATATCTGTGTAAATATTTTACTTACACACAATATAAAAAGAATATAATTCGTAATTGTTGGATCATTTTGTGATTCTTATTAAGTATTTAAGGAAAAATAACACAAAAAGGTAGTTCATGATTACAACCAATCCATCGAAATAAGAGCCTGAGACACGATCATCATGAACCATCATCAGACATTTTGCTTACATACATTGCAAAAAAGTCCTCTATAATTCATATTTGTTGGGTTATTTTGCGATTCTTATGAAATATTTTATAAAAAATAATACAAAAGGGGAGATTTCATGATTAAAACCAAACTACAAATAATAATTGAATCGATCGAAATAAGATCGCGACACCAACCGGGTACACGATCATCATAAATCATAGGTGATCTATAATGTTTGTCATACAATATTGGTATAAGTAATGTTGATTACTCATTTCGTTTTTATTTTTTTTTAATTTAAGACACAGTTATTCTATTGAACACTCGCTCTTATTGTTATTATAGTGTTTCATTAAACTCTTCGAATTAGAATTGCTTCTTCGCGTCCACTTCTTCTCTATAAGTTGCTCTATAAATGTGCCTCTTTGGAAATGTGATCACTGCCAGACGCAAGGGTACATGAATATTAACACTTATATATTTTTTAATGTAAGTAAAATGTTATTAATTGCTTTTGACTCCTTTGCCTTATTTTATATAACAATGATATTGGAATCTGTATCTGAGTTACTGTTAATGGAGAGTAATTGCAACTGTAGTTCACTTTGCTTTTGTTTATGAATAAAGATTGAATTTAAACAATATATGTCTAATAATGAATTATACAATATTTGACATTTATAATTTGTGGCAAATGAATTTATTTATTAAGAATTTGCCCATAAAATATATAATATTTCTATATAATTTACTGAACGTTGAGTTGACATTTAGAACATTTCGTTGAGTCAGGTTTTGTATAAATCGTGTGCAATTAGCGTAAGACTGTCATAGTCAAGTCAGACTGAAGTTAAGATGCTTAGGTAAATTATTGTCATTCCACTTGTCATCGTGACAGCAGTTCGTTGAAGTGTGTTCGTTCATTATAACATGCGAGAACGAAATGTCACAGTGACAGTGCTTAACCAAATTATCTTTCCAATTGTCGTAGAAATTAACAAAACATGATGAACAGAATGTGTTTTTAAATTTGCTAACATTTAAAAATAGGTACTGTCGCTCTTCTATTTTTCAAACGCAATGGAAAATCCTGCTATGTCGTACCATTTAACAGAAAATGTGCCTCTGATCGGTTGATGACAACCAGCAGTCGCATCCCTTAAGTGCTTGTTTTTATAACAGAATTATTATTAAACAAAATAACATCCGGTTACATCTTTCTTCCAATTTCCTGTAAAACGCCAGCACTGCCATGATGGTTTTTCTAGTGTCCGTTATCATAAACTTTTGACGAACCCCTATATATACATATATGTTTGCGTTATAAATGTCATCATGAAAGCAGTTCAGATGTCATCACGAACTGAAATTGATCGATCGTTTGGACGTTTGATAGCCTGCAATTGAATTTTCGTGCGACTGCCAACGTTAATTAAATGTTAGACGGATTTTTGCCTGTCAATTGTGACGTTTCCTATAATATTTAAGTCAACCTAATGTGGATGTTAAGTTGTCATTGTCAGCTATGCCGACGTGCTTTAATATTTAATACAGACATTTTGCGTAGACCCTAGTTAAATTTATCGGTGTTAGAAACGGTAATAGAAAAATGAACTTGGTGACATAGATGTGCCCGTCAGTTATTCTTAATTCTGATCAGCACATATAAAAATCAGCTGGATAGTAATGCTTACTTCATTTTTTCTGAAGAAGTGATGTTATTGTGTATTAAAATACTTTGCGATCTTAGAGTAACTAATAATTATTAAATTACCATATATGATGTTTCTGTATCGTATTGTCTTTATATGTAGTAATAGTTCCATTACTAAAATAATAATTGCCTATTTTACTCTTTAAATCGTTAAATTAAATGTGATATGTATGTATTATGCATTTATGAAAAGTAAAGTGTTACAATTAACATTGATTTTCACGACAATAGGCAACAGAAATAAATTTCTTCTTCTTCTTTATTGTGGCTTTGAGTTAGACTATTTAGTCTTTTACTCTTCATCTGAGAGCGGTGAATCTTGGAATGTTGGAGTTCAATTTGATTAGCTATTGTTTATCTTTATTTTGATTAAGAATTAAAGTAGAACCATTTTAGGTCTTTTGTGTTTGACATTTTCATTTCCATCATATGCAAGTGCTGTTTTAAGATTTTGATTTGAGTGGTTTTCCATCTGATTTATTGGACGTAATACTTGTTTGTAAAGTAGAATTTTGTTGTTCGTGTTCAGCTGGCTTTTTCTGCTTATAAGAGGCCATAGTTGACATCTTGTTTGTTTGGTTTTGGTTATCGTTTTTGCTATGTGTGTGTTATAATTGAGCTTTATATCCAGGTATATTCCCAGGTATTTAATTTCTCTACTTCATGGTGTAGTGTTGTTGTTGATGGTTATTTCGTTGTCTGATGTTTTCCGATTCCTTTTGAAAGATTATTACTTGGGATTTGTCTTCGTTTATTGTTGTCCTCCATTGTTTGAACCATTTTATCGTGTTGTCTAGGTGCGTTTGGAGTTCCTGTACCGCGTTCGTCGGACATCTTGATGTTGAGAGCAGTGCCGAAATAAATTTCTATGACGTTCGTTCAAAATAGACAATAGACTATATAAGAATCGGTGTTATTGGGTTTGTCAATTTTGAAGTTTTCCGGCAAGTGTAATTGTGATTTAAAATTGATTGGCCACTTTAAGGATTAACTGTAAACTTTTTCGAAAACCGTCATTGCGTCAGAGGTTAATTGATGTTTATATCAGTTCGTCCTATAAACTTCAAATCTGCGAGATCTAATTGTCAAATTGAATGTCATTGTTGAAATATGTAAATGTGGCAATTGGATTTAATATTTTCTGCATTAAAGATCAATTTTAATGTGATTAACATTTTTATTTTATTGACAATTTATAGTAATATAGCGGAAAGGATGGAGATATTTTATTATGTGTTGGTAATAATAATAATACATATCTAATAGGTTTCACATTTCATTAATCAAAAACCACTCTTGAACTTTGCATTTTTTCATTTCCTTAACATTACATATTCACATCGTGTCTGCTCATAGCGCCCATGTAAATGGAAAGAAAATATTGTTCCCTTCTTTTCGCTTCGCGTATGTTCTCAGGTGATTAGCCAAATAAATTCACTTTTCATTACCAAACTGTCCAAAAGTTGCCGACTTTATGGCTTTAAAGTTTCACAACACGTCGATGATAGTGACTGTTCTTCCTCGATATTTTTTCGATAGCACATCTCTTTATCGTCACATCTTTGGTGTTTTCAGTATTTAGTCCGGTCAGGTTACAGTATTTTTGAGATGACATACCAAGTCGATTGCACCACCGAGACTATTATTGCAGTGAATTCTGACGTTTCCCAGTAAGTGTTATCGCCTATTGATCGTCTTGATGGTTCATAACTCGAATTGAAGTTTCATCGCAAGTCAAACGTTAGATGGATTTTTTGTATATAAGTGTTAAAGTTTCCTGTTACTTTAAAGGATATTCTTACACTTAAACTTAATTACATATCAACATTTCAAATTATAGGATTGCGTACTGAAAAATTAAAAATACGGATCACTTCTGTTTCATTTCCTGGTTTTAAGTATACACTTTTCTTAAAAAAGATGCTAAATTAGTGATCGATGAATTTAATGTAATTTAGTATATATACTCTTCAAATTCTTTAATTCTATTTGGATATTTCCAGTATTTAATGAATGAAACCTGCAAACTTTTAAGACTGTCATTTCTAAGTGTATAAACATATTCATATGTAGTTACTGACCTTGTGGGCTTCAATTCTTTCAACTTTAATTTACAGCCATACCAAAAAATCGAGAAACCACTTCTGTATCATTTCCTTCGGATCAGTTCCCGTATATATTCTCAAATAAAAGGTAAATTCATGTTTGATTAAATTAATGCCGTTTAGTATATTCTTTAGTGCTTACGTATTTGATTCCCTCGATCTAGATATTTACTTGCCTTAGATTTTTCCAGTATTTAATGACAAAACTTGCAAACGTTTAAAACTGTAATTTGTAAATGTCATACGGTATATATTGATATGTAGTTAGTGACCCTGTATTGTCAATTATTTCCACCTTAATTTACGACAGGGGTCGTTTTTTTTTAGAAATTTACTTGCCTTAGATTTTTCCAGTATTTAATGACAAAACCTGCAAACGTTTAAAACTGTAATTTGTAAATGTTATACGGTATATATTCATATGTAGTTAGTGACCCTGTATTCATAAGGCAGATATCATTAAAAAAACAACTAAATACGGTATAACTATTTTCGGTACGCTATTTCTGAAAATAAGGGAGCTAATTAGAATTTAGATCCGTATAATATTTGTCCCTGTGAACAGTTGATTTCACTGCTACAGCTCACTGGTTTGACGTAATGTCAGATTATGTGTATGCGTTAAAAAATCGTATGGCATATCGGCAACAACTCTAACCATAATACATAAAATTGTCGGAGTACCTATGTCATTCATAATGTTAATTTAATTTTTATGATACCGCATACGCTTCTTCTTTTTAGTTGGTTAGGTTGTACCTATTCACTATTACCTATACTATTTACGGTATTTTAATTTCTATATGAATGAATGACAGTGGAGGATAATTATGTAGTTAACTTTGCTATTGTAATGAATGAAGATTAAATTTAAAGAAATATCTCTAGAAATGGATTATACATTATGGTGGCAAATGAATTTATTTATTAAGACTTTGCCCACAAAGCGAACAATATTCCTATATAATTTAATGAACGCTGATATTTAAAAATTTTTTATTGACATTCAGGTTTTGTATCAGTTGTGTACATCTAGTCCATGGTGAACGTCGACAGATCAAAAAAAAAAATTAATTGAATGTTGTTTCACGTTATTAGTTCTATAAAATTGGTACTACGCTTTGTGTCAAGTTTACGATTGAAATAGTGTATAATTCAAATTTTCTGACAGACTGTCATCGTAACGATATTTCGATGACACATACCTATGACAATGAAAAGTCAGACAGCTGACATGAAGATGTTTAACCAAAATTGTCGTTCCACCTGTCATCGTGACAATAGTTCGTTGAACTGTATTTGTTCACACATAAACTTGTGAGAACGAAATGTCAGGCTAACTTAATAAAACATGTTTTAAACTTACAGGTCATTGAGAGAATTAATTAATTTTCATATTACGCTTTAATAATATACTTTCTAAAACGCAATCGAAAATCTTGCTAGCTCCTATACGGTTGATGCTAGACACTGTCGTACCATTTAACCAAAAATGTACACTTTAAATACTCGCTTTTATAACTGAATTGGTAAACGAAATGACATACATGCTTATGGGAATCTTATTTGATGTATTTATTTTATTTCGAAGTGCTTCGGGCACATCTGACAAATAAAGAAAAGTCGCCCTATTATTTGTACGTAGAGAGATCGCTGAGAAATGTTATTAAATGATCCCATTCGTAAAATGGCTTAAATTTATATAATTATAACTTGAACACTGATACATTTCCAACATTCTGTTGACATTTAGGTTTTGTATAATTCGTGTGCATCTAACGTAATTTGACAGGCCCAAATGGCAAAACTCAGACGGTTCTTCTTTATTTAAGCTTGCTTCAAGTTCTTCGTTGTATGAAATTTACATTTCGATGACATATATAATGAATAGAGTGTCATTGTATTTATTATATATCTTAATAAAATATAGAAAGATCGTCATATTTGTTACTGTACTTACGTGCGATAATACACTTTAAGTTTATTTTATCATATCCGTCGGCATTTTGTTCGTATATTCATATAGAAAGGAAATAGTAACGATTGATAATAATAACACTAATACGTATCTGAAAGGTGCCACGTTTCAATTAAAAATTCACTTCTTCGTAATATCTTTATTTGTCGGCCTTCTGACATTTAAACTTGACAACCGATGGATGAACGTGAATATATAAGTAGTCATTAATGACACGCAAACTCGTCATCGCGAGATTTTTTTACCCTGCAGAAAAGTCTTAAATGAATCGCACCTTCGACAGCGACAGACTTGGCACGTGGACAGTGCACTGAATCGTCGCGGAAGAGTCCACTCTTTTGGTTTCCAACCCTCTTTCCCCACTCTAAACCTCGACGGCCTGAAATTTCTTCGTCAATGTGAAACTTTTACAATTCTTTCGCGCGTGCCTGTCATACCTGACATTTTTACCATTTTGATCGGTTGTCACGTGCATCGTCATGATGACGTAAGCCATTTTTCTGTTAAAACACCGTATGCACGCTCCTCTTTAAAAGCCCATATCTCTGCACACGCTCCACTTAGAAGGAAAAACTCTCCGTCGAGGAACAATTCAAGGTCGTCGGTAAATTCACGCCAAAGGGCAGCTTTCAATTTCGCGTATCCAGAGACGAGTTCTTCCCCCCGCGTACCCAATTTTCGTCGATTTTGACCGGGTTTGGTTGCCATTGACTACTCGGCTTTTAGTATATATAATAATAATATAAAGGCTGTCCTATTTAAAAAACTATAACTATGGTTAGCCACCAAGTTATGGAACAGTCTGTATAATACAAAATATTTTTAAAATGTGCTCCTAATGAGCAGCTATCACCAGAGCGTTTAGCTTAGCACAATGTGTATATATGGTATTAAACCAAATGCCAAAAAATGATGAAAAGACTACGTTCTACGTTCTAGTAAGTTCCGCACCAGTCAACACATTTTCTGTGGAATTCAAGCACTTCTCCATTCTTCTGAAATGTTTCAGACTACTTTTGTTGAACTGCGTCTGCTTCTATTGCCTACGTTTCGCCCATTATCCTAAGGGATATCTTCAGGGCTTATACTACTGCGATAACCTAAAACAGACTGTTTCAGGTTATCGCAGTCAGTTCAAATTCATGTTTAATTCGTGTTGTACATTTTCGATTTCTTAGCATATAGTTCAGTGCACCAAATGAGAAACATACAAATCTTATTCTACGCTGTAAGTCTGCCCGTTGCGTGCTTTTATACAAAGTTATTGCTTGCCGCAGGTAAATAAACTTGTCGAGCATTTTTGATCGTTTCATTATCAAAAATCAGTTCTTCATTTTCTAGTACAAGCGTGAATAATTTAGAACAAATAGAGTCTCATCCCTCTTTTTATCTTGAATGGGTCTATATTTTCATGCAGCCTCGCACTACTAGTAGTCTCCTTATAAATGTCCTCTAATTTGCTCGATATATCGTGAATCTATTAGATAGTTCTACAGAGAATTAATTATTACTCCTGAGGCTGTTTCTACAGAGTCAAACATCTTATTATAGTCAACGAATGCTGAAAAAAGTTCTACGTTGTACTCTTGTGTTTGCTCGATTATGTTTAGAATAGTTTGTAGATGGTCAACGGTGCTAAATTCTTTTCTAAAACAGGCTTCTTCGGGGTGTTGAGATAAGTCGAGTTTCGATATTAGTGTATTTGTTACTATTTTGGTTATCCTTTATACACGGCACTTAGTAAGCTGATAGATCTGTATTTCTCTAAATCAGTTTTCTACCACAGCGTTGTTCCATCTGGTCAGTACTTTACAGTCTTCTAAACGTTTATTAAATAGCATATTTAAGCTCTTCCTGCCTCCTAGTTTTAACAAATCTCGTATAATTCCATCTTCTCTATTTCCGGTATCTTTTCTGATCCTACATTCATTATTCTTCTTCTCTTTCTTTGATAGCTGATGTAAAAAGAGTAACAGTCTCTTTTGGATGAACATCAGCAATAAGCAAAGCTGCAGAGCATGGGAAAGATGAAATAAAGCATTCTTACAAAACGTTAAACTCATATTTTAAAAACTAGTGTGCTATTTATCTGCGCACTTACATATCATGTGTTTCTACAAACTGAGTTAGCTGAGTTAGCCCAGCACCGGTCTGGTAAATCAAAGGTAACAAGTTCGAGGCCAATTATCAACACTTCAGGTATGGGGCTACTGCCAGTAACTCCAAAATAGCCATATAGAGAGTTTAAAAACAAGTTATTGTGTGCCATCATCGACCAGCCCAACGCGATTAGTTAACACGACATCCCTCAGGAATCTCGCCAAGCCCAGTTAAGAGCGTAGGTTGTAATGCCTACTGCCACTGATCTGATAACAGGACCCAGATAAGACAGTAGTCATAAAAACTCTATTTTTCCAGAGCACTCATTGGAGTAGTACTTTACAAATCATTTGATATTCTCATATCAAACACTTATTGCTCACTTGTCAGAGTGCAGTACTCATCAAGACTTCAATAAAAATATTACAGCAGGCTTATTATTGGGCAATTTATGTGAGCGTCTCTCTGCATTTGTCATGGAGTACAGAAACTTTCAGAAAAACCAACACTTAGAGGAAAGACGAGCTTCCAAAACAATACGCAAACAGATCGTCGGTAAAAGAGGTAAAAACTATTCAAATGGAAAATGATTACAGACATTTGGGATCATACTAAATATGCTCCGATAGTAGGCATCGTATGTATTAATCATTGAACCAACACAACAAAACTCACAACAAACAAGAAGTTTGTCGTCACATTGATGTCCAACTATACTTTCGCGTTTGATGTCATATTATTAGTCGGAAAAGTCTAATTACATGGCAGGCATGTTCAGTCGAATCCAAATCAAATGAACGAACAAGCTAGAGTAGCAAGCCTATGCGACGTGGTTCGTTAAAGGCAATCAACACCAAGATACATTAGGGTTAGTGAAAATGCGAATTCAATTGTCATCAGCACTATTGCGCCTTTATAGCACTTCTCTAGATACAAATGTATCTATCTACCAACGTAACATTATTCGAGAGCTCTTGCAAGACACAGGGCAAGCTCAATTCGAAGTGAATGTTGCGGCTGTCTATAAGTTGCGAGACTTTGAAACGCATGTAGCGCGCTACGACCATTAAAACGTCTCAAAAATCAATTAATAGCTATCCTTATACCACAATCCAGCGCACTCTTCATAGAGTGAGCATATCATATGTTAAGGGTGATAACGGTCAGTGCGTTACGTCACGAGTACAGCAGGCTGGAGAATGTTCATCTCCAGTGTTTGGCCTGTTTTACCATGTGTCACTGTGTCCGTTTAACAAAATGTATATAACACATATGTTCATATTTTATATAAAATTTAATCAACGAACACCAATTAGCTCTTGAAGCTTCTCCTGGTATATTTGCATACGCGATTTTAGTTTTATATGTTCTCTTCTACGTCTCTAGATTGTGATCCACACACCACAGCTGACAAATAAAGGAAATAGTCTATGAACAAAAGTCAGAAGCACGAGCTGGTCATATTATAGGAACTTTCACGCATATCCTTCGCATTACTGAAAGTAGGATACTTGCTGTAAATTCAAGCTTACATTTTGAAACAAAAAAAAACTGTAGGGTTTCTTACAAAATCTATAATTTTTTCAATTGTAAAGGTGATATGATTAAGTGTTATCTACAATGTGTAGAAAATGTATTACTTGCACAATGGTGCCTTAAGTAGCGCCTTATTAGTATTAAGTAGTCAATATTAATAATATTTTCTAAGTAAAATTGTATCAGATGTTATCTTAAAGACAATTATTAAAACTTTTGAATTTAAAGTTATTTCCAAGGTAAGCTAGAACATGAGCTTAAGCAATTAACCATTGTATGCAGAGTTTTCGTAAGGTAATATTGCAATCACGTACGAAATGCTTGGTGTTTAGCTATAGGTGTCAAGAAAGCGCGTCAATATACAGGGTGTCCGGGAAAATGTGGGAAATCTCTTGGATGCAGATAGAACATGAACAAATAAGTTCCTATAAACATTTTTCCTACAGGCTCCTCCTACGGAGATATGCGTCCCTGAAGGACGCCGCTGGAAATCTGTTTTTATTGAATTTCTTTTAAAGTAATTAATATAAATATAAACGCAGTGGTGTCTCCGGAAGCACCTTAACGGAATTATTGAAAAGCTTCATGAGAGGGTTCAATATGGGTTACGTGAAGTCTGATACATTCGCGGGCACGACGAATTAAGGACTGTTGTACCCGCAACAATCACCCAGCCGTGTTCCTTATCATATCACAATTAAACGTGATTCTCTGTAGAAGTTCCTCCCTAGTGTCGACCGGAATGGAATACACCATTTTTTTGAGGTGTCCCCACAGGTAAAAATCCAACGGCGTTAAGTCAGAAGATCGAGGAGGCCAGGCAATATTTTTAAAGTCTTTATCATACAGGGTGTTAAAAATTTAGACATTAAGTTGTAAAAATTAGCCCGCCCCTGGTAAACTACAAAAGCTAAATATGTTTCAAGGACACTATTTTAAGAGTCCTTACTAGTGTCCATCACATTAAATTTGTATTAAATTATATTAATTACTTTAAAAGAAATTCAAGAGAAACCGATTTCCAGCGGCGTCCTTCAGGGACCAATATCTCCGTAGGAGGGGACTGCAGGAAATTTTTTTATAGGAACTTGTCATCTTATTTGTTCATATTCTATCTGTATCCAAGAGATTTCTCACATTTTCCCGGACACCCTGTATATAAGGGAGTTAAAACCCTTTATTAACCAGCTGAATGATGATAAACTTACAGATCCCAAAAGAACCTAAGGGATAATATAGAAAAGTCTGTGTTCACATTCGAAAGTTCTGAAAACATGAAGCGTTGAATGTCTATGCATCGAGACTTCAAGGGCAATATTTAGAGTATATAATGGTCTATAATTGATTTACGCCACCGCCATTTGTATTTTAGCGACTTTTACGTTTTACAATTTGCACTTCTGCGTAAATTTAGATTGTCTAATTTAACATCAGAATCCCAAAAACGCAGTACAAGATTTTTCTATCAGTGATTTCAAAAATTATCAACATAAAAGAATCAACCTTAACATAATATAAATTCGAAATTACAGGTTTATTAATGCTATTTTGTCATATTGATAAATGCTATTTTATCAAATTGACAATGTTATAGTTGCATATCATAAATAATGTTTATTTTGTATATTAAATATTTAGGTACGACCCTGGCGGTAGAAGAAAATTTAGAAATCGCAATGAGTAAGTTAATGACAGACACCCATTATGCTCTATCATGTAATTTACTTCCACTGAAAGTTTTTCTTAACATGAAACTGTCACTGATTTTACACATTCTTGACCAAGTAAGATACAAGTATACCACAACAAAAGACAACAGTAACAATCAAAATTTTACCGAAAAAATATTATACTAAATGTCACAACATGTATTCATAGGTTACTTCAAATAGATATGTAATTGAACGAACAGTTTGTATCATTCTATTAAAAAATATATCCCGATAGTGTCCCCTAGCGGTGACAGATACTATTTCAATATTTGTTTACCATAAAATAATTTCTTGCCAAACACACTGTATAGACGCAGACTATTAATAAACGCGTAGCGTATGGTAGCAGTTATTTAGGATGCAACCTTACTTCTAACATGAGGAGGACGTGATAGGATATCCATTAATAATATAAGCTGTAACGATGAACTAAATATTTACTTATTCCCCAACAAAATAATGGAAAAATAATCTATGTTACTACTACTGTTTTAGTACATATTTCCTTCTTTTAAGGAGGAAATCCTTCGATATTATTCTAAGATTTGCATATTAAGAAAATCATGTATGTACCCACCAAAATTAAAAATAAATAAAAGAGCATTTTAAACAAAAAATAAAGTTAATATTTTCTGCCAGTACCATAGCCAATAAAAAGGAGGTATCAGTTGATCCATTCATACGAGAACGAAGCACTACTAATGAACTACAAGAACAGCGATAACGACATTTATGAGACATGTTATATGTCCAAAGGTGTATTTTCGTAAATTATATTTCACTATACAGGCAGGCTGTTTTGCTTTTTCAGAAGAATTAACAACTTTCTTTTTTTTTACTGGTATTTATTTTATGTCTTTTCGACAGGCTGGGCAAGTTTCAATAACAATAAGCTATAACGAAATTGATAGGAAGCCAATTTGGTCAGTCGAGTGTCTCGGACAAGCTAACTCAGAAGACGCGAGATTAATATATATGGTATATAGGCGGATAAAAAGTCGGTAGGACTGCACAGCCTAATATTTTTGCAAACATATACGTGTATGCATAATTTCGCGGTACAGAGTTTTATGTCGCTGTTTCTTATGTCATTTCTATAAATTCTTAAAATATTATATACTTTGAGTAAAAGTTTTCTCTTTAATGTTACAAAAAGAAAAAATGAGATGTGGCCACCACACGACTTTCTTATACGTATGAGCGTTTCAAACTATATATAAGAATTTTTTTATACAAAACTTATTCAAAATCCTATTCTACGTACTTTCATTCTCTTAATAAATCGCGATAGAATGCATACTTTGCAAGATATTCGAAAAAAAAGTACTACTCGCTAAGAGTAAAAGTGCTACTTCCGGTCCGAATTTTGAAATTTCATGTATACAAAAAATATTGCAAATCCAACTCTAAATACTTTTGTACTCTTAATAAATATATATAGAACGCATAATTTACGACATATTTGCAAAAAATCACTATTCGGTAAGAGTATTTATAAGTGGCACTTCCGGTCCGAATTTTGAAAAATTTTTTATACAAAAGATATTTAAAATTATAATTTAAATACTTTTATGCTCGTAATGTACCCGCCTAGAAAGCATGACTTGCGAGATATTCGCAAAAAACTGATTTTCGATAAGAGTAAAAGACCTACTTCCGGTTGGAATTTCGAAAAACTTTTTTAAAGACGATTTGTCTCAAATTTAATTTTGAGTACTCAAATTTTTTTTATTAGGTTGTCCAGAATGTCAATAATTGACATTCTGGACAACCTAATAAAAAAAATCCCGCCTGCTATAATTCAGAATTTAAATGATCGTGTGGTATTACGCTACGAATGGAAAATGCCAAACTTGTATATAGACAATAAAATGTAAAAACAAATCTGTTTGTCTTTATATTTGTTAAAGTACGTAAGATACATTGGAGATAGTGAACCGCGAGCCATTAATGAGTGGTAGTACAATTGCGATGAGATTTCGTCGAAGATTTGCTGACGTACGCAAAATGTATGGAGGCCTCGTGAGCTAGCACATCGTTAAACCTTAATATGCATACATAGCACATCCACACCAAGCCAATCCAACATGGTGAACTAGAAGGTACACGATTTGTCACGATGACTTAGATCGCCAACATATACCGTGCCTAACTCGGCTAGAGGGTATAATAGTCATTATTGCGAGTTAGTATACACTACTTTATCTACGACTAACTGAAGATTACCAAAAAAAAATCAAAATAATTAAACGAAAATGTCAGATTACTATATCGATATGACATTTGACGGTTAGACAGTTAGTAAAATGGCCGGACTTGTCTATCGTTACTACGACAACGTTGGGTACGTTTATGTTCTTATTGGCGGAATGCAGGGAATAATGGTAACGTTATGGCTCATTATTCCCCGGTCGCATTTCATTATTCCCTCCGGGTATTGTGAGTGTTATTATTAACCAATAGTGATTAATATAATACCTACTTTATTGTTTAGTCGTGGATAAAGTAGGTTTTATATTAATCGGTATTGGTTAATAATAGGACTCATAATACCCAGAGGGAATAATGAAATGTGACCGGGGAATAATGAGACATAACGTTACCATTATTCCCTGCATTCCACAAATAAGAACATAACGTTACCAACGTTGTCGTAGTAACGATAGACAAGTTCGGCCATTTTACTAACTGTCTACCCGTCAAACGTCATATCGATATAGTAATCTGACATTTTCGTTTAATTATTTTGATTTTTTTTTGGTAATCTTCAGTTAGTCGTAGATAAAGTAGTGTATACTAACTCGCAATAATGACTATTATACCCTCTAGCCGAGTTACTCCCTCGCTGCTTCACGGCTCGGCTCGTAAATTCGGCTCTCGGGAATAATACCTGTCATTATTGACTCGTTCTATAAACTACTATTATGTACAACTGTCAGAATTTGAAGTTTTCAAAAGCTGAGCATGTACACCAACATTGATTAGTTAAATAACTTAAAAAACACCTACTCTAATGAGGAAAGTATTTGAAGGCACGGTACGTCGACCTGCATAATCCATATCTATGAGATCTTGGCGACATCTAAAACTCTCCAACAGATGATAACCGTGCGTTGCTGTTCACGATACTATATTAGTATGGAAGTTATAAGTGCATCCATCCAAGTATGGATATACAATTAGTTCGTGTATATATGTAGAACATATAAATGTATATAATATATAATGCTTTTAGCCAAGAAAATTCTGCATCATTTGGTAAAGTTGCACTCGACAATACCTAAAGAAACTTTGTTTTTTCAAAGCCTACTTCCTGAAATTTTCACATACCAAAAACTTATTTTTTTTAAATAGAACATCCAGTATATTTTATTGAGGCATTTTGTTCCTTTTTTTATTCTCTTTCATTTTTGTTAACATTGTCCTATACCTATCTTTTCTAATTTTTGTTAACATTGTTAACAAAAATGAAAGAGAATAAAAAAAGGAACAAAATGCCTCAATAAAATACTGGGTGTTCCATTTAAAAAAAATAAGTTTTTGGTATGTGAAAATCTCAGGAAGTAGGCTTTGAAAAAATAAAGTTTATTGAGGTATTGTCGAGTGCAACTTTACCAAATGATGCAGAATTTTTTTGGCTACAAGCACCACCAAAGTTAATGTTTTTGCTTTTAAAAACAATGTGAAAATGATTTTTTTCTGAACACGTGTTTCGGTTAAATATTTTCAAAAAAAATAATAACTTAAAAACTATAATTGTTATCACTACACATTTAATATTACATTTGCAAAAGTTCCATTTCACTCATTATTATTCATTCTCCTAAAGCAAAATTCTAAACCAGAGATTTTTCGAACTCATTTTTAGGTATAGACCGTAACGTTGCATCTTGGAATGAATAATTAACGGTAACTAACATAAAATAAAATATTTTTGTATATATAAAAATAAGTGAAAACAAAAACAGACTTCGTCTATACTCAATGCACATTACATGCTTATTTTTGAGATTACATTATAAATATCGTCGCCGGCGTCGATTTATTTTATTACACTTTTAATTCTAAAATCGTCAACAACTGCATTTCATATATCTGAATGTTCATTATAATAATAATAATAATAATCTCTGGGTAAAAAAAATAGTTAATTTTATTCGATTTTTATTCGAGAGCAACTATAGTTAGAGACTACTGACAACAATATTAATAGTTAAAATGGACAACACCGCCCATTACTAATTTACAACAGGCTATACTCATAATACTGTAATTTTGTTTTTGTTTTAAATACAAATTTAGAGCAACATCCCAGTTTCTGTGGTCAAAAAGTTTACAAGATATTTCAAGAATCGGTAATAAAAGATACACATATTTTGTATCATTCTATAAACAATTTTATGCGCAGTTGAAGACAGATAAAATATATAATTCAATTAAAAAAAAAAAGAAAGTTGACCAATTATTCCAAAAAGAGAAACTGAATAGCCTGTATAGTCGTAAATAATTTAAGGAAATACTTACCCGCACTAAGTGACCAGCCTGTATATTATAGACTTAAATGACAGTTGCCAGATAAACATTAGGTAAAGACATACTATGATTAATTCTAAATTGACAATACTAATTGAAAGAAGTTTTATATTCCTTCGTAAAGCCACTCAAGGTGCTTAAAAGAAGTGCAAATTTGACAACACGGTATTAGACAAGGAACACAAGCACTGCAACAGTTATCAATAATCATTTCATTATGTGTAATGAACTATATAAATGCGCTAACGATACTCCGTTCGCGCTATATTTAAAAGTTCTGTTCATTATATACTCATTTATTTTATACAAACCTTAATTTTTGTTATATCCATCATTTTGTAGTACATAAAAAATACTGACATTCATAAATTATAAAAAAAATTTTACAAACATAGTGATCACTTTCCAAACATAGTTGTAGTTTTCGAGGGAGCGACTTAAATACGCATTCAAGTAGAGTATTTCTTTTTAATTAGTCATGTTACTAACGTTGTTGTTTTAAATAAAAGAATAACTGCCCAGCCCATACCGCAAGGGCAAGGGTAACAATATTTGCAAGAGTACCATGTTGTGGATTTATCTTGGTTTCCAAAACACCACGACGTAAATTCCATGGAAAACGTTTTGGCATAAATGTTGAACGTAATTAATTGGCACGCCATACAGTGTGCATAGTAGCTGCATATCACATAAAATTCACTGCCGAAACTTTACATCAACATGCAAAACACGTATATTACCTACTTGCCAATGGATACTAAAAGCATATTCGAATTTTTGTTTGATCACAAAGTAGTAATACTATATTTTTATAAACCTTAATTATTTAAATAATAATGATTTCCTACAACTACATAGTAAAAATTGAAGCAGTTAATTGTTTAGCTTGGGTAGACTCTGTTACTCAGGAATACTGCAGATAGCAGCTTCCTACATGTAGGGTGCTGCCTGTAACCGTCTGGGCAAGTCCAGACTGTTACAGCAAGTGATAACCAAGAATGGCAAAGCGATAAAACAGTGGTCCCTATTTTTGTGAACTGATTTTATTTGGAAACAGTTTAATGTAGTTCCAAATATTACAGAAATGCTTTGAAGATTCTAGAAGTTCTTCTAATTATATAAAAAAATGCCGGCATTATTCTTATTCAATTTCCAATAAATTTCTCGATGTAATGATTTGGACTTCACACACGGACGTGACAATTAATCACCATAGTCACAATTAACATTTACATCACAATTCAAATTTACACAAACAAAATTTAGAAGAGACTAAGTGAATTACGAACTTTGGAACTGAGTATTGTGCCTTTGCTACACCAATTATTTGTTACTCTCGATTGTACGGAAGTTTAAATAAATTTTTGAGGCATTTCATTGTATGAAAATTATTATTAAACAAAATAAATAGAAATAAAAAAGCTATTTATACGTTATTTTTAAATTTTAAAAAATACCTATTTACGAAATTAATTTAGTATTTTATAACAAAAGCAAAATCAACTACTTTATATATCATTTACAAAACATAACCAGATTAAAATAAAAACTTACAAATAACATAGCCATATGAAACACTTCATGGAAGTACTCAAAAGTTAAATAAATGTCAATAACATAAAAAAGCCGTCAAAATGTTGTTAAGTTCTCACAAAAAACAATCTATTGTCGTAAAAACAAATTGAAAGTGGTGGAAATACTCCGTCTTAAAAAATATTGTGGGTACCATGCTTTCTGAATGCTTAGACATCACGCAATACTGAACTCAACTACAGAGTTAAGTAAACATTTAAGTTGATTTTAAGCAGTGATACTGAAAATCATTAAAAAACGAATATATAAAAACCAATTTTTTGGGCTATTTGGTACATAAAATTGATAATCAGAAAATATTTACCTATAATACATTTGTTAAAAGCGTTTACAAACCAATTAGTGCCATGTACGTGAATCACGACACTTTAGTGAGACAGTGCTGCTAAAAAAAAAGAACTGATAATCGCCCATCAGTAGATACGTATTTCGATCCTTCCAACACTATTTTAGCAAAGATCCCATTATTTCCTAATGAGTGTGCACTCTGGTTACGTTATGGTTAAGTCGATCGATATTAAAATGTGATTAAGTCATCTAATGCATACCAACCCGAAATGTTTCTTCGTGTGTCTAACAACAAGATCCCAACAATAACAGCATTGACAAAAAAACGCGACTTTTCGTTAACCTTCACACGAAAGGTCGCGCGTCACCAGACATTGAATAAATAATAAATAGGTATAAATAAATTAAAACTTATGATATCCACCATGCCCAAAGACTTTACATGAAAAAAAACGATTTATGTACTGTGCAAAAACTGATACATACGTTTCATTAGATCCTCTTATTTATCTATTCTATAATGTTGAAAATTTTGTGAAGCGAATGTGCTTCCTTTTTACTATAGTCGAGTCGTTTTGGCAACCGAGACGGCGAACTAAAGACGATGATTCAATACCACTACAAATTTCGATCGGGCTGAACAATTTCAAAACAATAAAATTAAACTAATTAGTTAATATTTAAGGATATACAGGGTGAGTCATTAGCAGCCGCTTCTTCGATTCCTCTTTTGTGTTTTACATAATAGAAAAAACAATTAGTGGAAGATTCATAGTTGCTTGTGCCGCATATTCTAAAAATACTTTTTAAGTTATTAATTTTTTTTGAAAATATTTGACCAAAACACGTGTTCAGAAGAAAATCATTTTCACATTGTCTTTAGAAGTAAAAACATTAACTTTGGTGGTGCTTGTAGCCAAGAAAATTCTGCATCATTTGGTATAAGTTGCACTCGACAATATCTCAAAAAACTTTGTTTTTTCAAAGCCTACTTCCCAACATTTTCACATGCCAAAAACTTATTTTTTTAAATGGAACACCCAGTATTTTAATGGCATTTTGTTCCTCTTTTTATTCTCTTTCATTTTTGTTAACAATATCCTATACCCATCTCTTGTAATTTCTGAGATAATCACTATAGGAGCAATTAGCGCTCAAATAAAGAACTACGAGCGCTGTTGTTCTATGCACCCAAATATTCGTTCAACAAATGGAAGGCTGGAATGGGGCCCGACTTCCTTAGTCAACTGTCAGTAAAGTTTAAATCTAACTATCCCAAAAGTAATAATTTTACAGAATGAAGGGCATCGCATTTCAATTTTTTCATTTCGGCAATGTCCAGTTCCAGTATTTCATTTTTTATACTAATGGTTAACAACGAAATAAAATAAAGGTTATGTTTACTGAAATATTTGAAGATGCCGTCCCACTAAAAGGTGCACGAAACAATGCTTTTAACTTCAATTTAATTTGCCTAAGGGCTCGTATTCTTTCATTGTTGTAGCTATTCATAAGAGATGGTTGTAGTTTTTCAAAATTATAAACCGATGTCCTAAAACTTCCATAGAAAAAAAATTAGCAACAAAATAACGCAATTTAAATAACCTAAAACTATAGAGCAAAGTAACAACAATCAAAAGTAAGAAAAACGAATTTCATGAAGAAATTCAGGTTTCCAAAGAAGTACTAACGTTGGGTAAAACGTTTCGACATATTCTTATAAACGCTTCTCTGATTTTAATGTTCATGTCGTCAAAAAGTTTTGAAAATCCGTCCGTAGAATAGGAAGATACCTTTTTTCCATTAACATTTTCGTCAAAGAAATAAGGTCCAATTATGTAAATACCCACTATTCCTCCCCACACATTTAATGACCAACGATTTTGAAAGTTTGCAGTGTGATAAAGTCAGGGTTTTTATGTTATAATAACGAAACTTGTGACGATTAACATATCCATTTTATTAGAAGCTGGGTTTCGTCGGTAAACAACAAAAAATTGATAAAGTCAGGCAAATTTATCTGCTGCCTATTGACAAAACGGTAAGCAATTCTGAAAATTTCTTTCATCTAACCCTGTGTATAATATGCTACGGATGAATTACATATTTTCTAATTATTCTGAATTCTCAAATTTGACTTACATCTAATTGACGACTAATTGTCGTAGTACTAGAATGGGGGGTTCGATTACACCCGCAACTACCATAAACTTATTATCCTCACCAGTTATTGATTTGTCCACTCTTTTCTTCATATTCAATACTTTCTGTTCACTCGTACTGTTTCTTTATACTTTCAAAGGTTTCTGGCTTCGGTTGACTTCTACCAGGGATCGCTGTGCATAAAGTCTGGACGCTAGCAAAGAGTTTCTTTCAGATTTACCCAAAATGTCAATCATATCTATAAAGTCTTCATAAGAATAATTCGTGTTGATGATAACTAACAGCAATGCTTTTATAAATTAGACATAAATGTTTACCGGCTTTTTTTAACAGTTGACTCAGGCACTCGCCCGCATTCCAGCCTTTATTGGATGAATATTTGACTGCATAGAACAGCGCTCGTAGTTCTTTATTTGACCGCTAATTGCTCCTATAGTGATTATCTCAGAAATTACAAAAGATAGGTATAGGACACTGTTAACAAAAATGAAAGAGAATAAAAAAGGGAACAAAATGCCACAATAAAATACCGGGTGTTCCATTTAAAAAAAATAAGTTTTTGGTATGTGAAAATTTCGGGAAGTAGGCTTTGAAAAAACAAAGTTTTTTTGAGGTATTGTTGAGTGTAACTTATACCAAATGATGCAGAATTGTCTTGGCTACAAGCACCAATAAAGTTAATGTTTTTCCTTTTAAAAATAATGTGAAAACGATTTTTTTCTGAACACGTGCTTTGGTGAAATATTTCCAAAAAAAAATTAATAATAACATTGGCTCAATTATGAAAAAGAAAAAACAGTTGAATAAACAATTTAAAACAGTAGTCGAAAATCCAAAAATATATAGAGGGAGTCATTTAAAAAAATTAAGTTCCATGTATTTCCGGTGAAACCGGAAGTGCATCAGAGCTTAAAGTATTTTTAAAATATGCGCCCCAAGCAACCATGAATATTCCACTTATTCTTTTTTCTTTTATGTAAAACACAAAAGAACAATCGAAGAAGCGGCTACTAATGACTCGCCCTGTATATACCTTCCCATAGTAAAATACTATTACATGAAATCCAGTTACAAGTTAAATATTATAAGTAAAGCTATTAATTATTATTTTTTCTACACCTATATTTTATATAACAATTAGCTATACTGTCTAGAGGGCAAGCAGTGTCGACAAATTTAAAATGTTTAGATGACAATTATAACAAACGTCAAAAGGTAATTATGACAAATGTCAAAAGGTGTATGAATATTATTATTTATGACAGTCCAGAAATGGGTTTTGTAGGTTATATTACTTGACAGATAAAGTTTCGCAACATCTCAAATTTGACGCCATTTTAATTTAATGGCGCATATCGATTGCGAGAGCGACTCAACATTAGCTAACTATAATCGAATCGTTCTGACGCCATTTTAACTAGTAAAAAGTACCTTTGCTTAACAATATTTCCAACAGTACCTATACTATAGGAATAATTAAATGAAAGCTCCTAATCAAATATATCAATCTGCGTTTACAAAGCAAACCATTAGCAGCATTCTTCTCAAAACACTTTTAGGCATGTTTGATGATATTATCATGTTTTAACTTATAGTAGCTATTACTGTACTCATGTGATTAGTGAATCACACTTCACACGAGGAGGTCATCTTCCTGTCAATGCTGATATTATTGGGATCTTGTCTGAATACATGATATTCTGTCTTGTGGGTTGTATAAATTGACTTAAGTAAGAACACAGAAACAGTGAATACCCAATAATGAGTATCTATATACATACATACTTTTAAAATAAGTAGTACATCAACAAAACACTTTCTCTTAGGTGAAATATGTTAAAGAAATAATATGAGAAAGAACACTATATAAGAGAGGTTGGTCGTAGACTAGGTTATAGGCTACGAGGAAAGAATAGAACAGGAGAGAGTCTCCTTATAATAATATTTGTCCAAAGTGGTAACTCAATATGGCCGCCGCAATGCATAGGCGTGCATAAATATTTTGTATAGGGTATATATGTACACTTCGTATGTTCTCGAAAATCATTTAAAATAGGCTCTTAATCCAATAATAATTAAAGTAATATCGTGAGTGCATTATTTTTTCAATCCTTTTATTCTTTTTAATATAGTAGCATTTATTCTAAAGGCTAATTTACACGATGCCAGTAACTCGGCCGAGTTACTAAAATCGAGTACTGGATTTTAGGAATCTCCTCGTGTAAGCAAGCGTTTTCGTGATTCATTCCAGTACTCGCTCCAGTGTTCATTCCAGTCGAGTGAATAGAAAACAATCCTATTTACTGGAGCGAGTAGCTACCCCCACTATGCCCTTTCTCGACTGTCTAGACCACTAAAGTCATGTAGACAGGGTTTTTTAATGATGATTCCAGTCAAGTGCAGTACCGGCCGGTGTCAGATGCAATTTACATCTGACACATCATGTAAATAATTATAAATTGAGTTATAGCAGGTTATTACGAGACAATGGCTAAGTGGAATGAAACACTACAATTAAGTTTGTAGAGTTGTATAGAGAACAGGAATACCTCTAGGATGCGAAGTTGCAATTATATAAACATAAACAGGCGAGAGAATCTGCCAAAAAAAAAATTGAGGAAGCAATAAATTTGGCAGATTTAAAAGCCACAGAAGTAAAAAATAAAATTAAAAATTTAAGATGTACGTACAACCAAGAACTGACAAGGATTAAAAGATTCTGTAGAAGTATGTGGAAACATGCTGGAGACATTCTCATGCAGTTTTTATATTCTGCAACATCTTCAACAGGAAGTTCTTTTAAAAGCATGCTCGAAGCCCGTGTGTGTTTCTCCTAGCTAGCCATTTTCTTACCTACAACTTTTTTGGGTGATTTTGTGCTTGTTCCAAGATGTCTATCATCTCTTCACATAATATTTCCACACATGTACTTATTGCCTTTTTTTAGTTTTAAAGCACTATTTCGATTAAATCTCATTTTACATGACAAAAAGTTTTCGTTTTATAACCTCAAAGTTTCTTAAAATATAAAGATCTACTCTATTGTCTTAATTTTTACTAGAATGTGTGTAGACGCTACTATCTTGCAAAATACTCTCTTCCAGTACTCGGTTTTAGTAACTTGGCCGAGTTACTAGCACCGTGTAAATTAACTTTAACTGTATTAAAAAAAACATGCCTAGAATATGTATGTAACACCAGTGAACACATAATCAAACATACCAGATATATGACAAGTTATTCAAAATACTCATTTTATAAATTATGATTGGTCAATATTGTCATAACTGACCTGCCTTGAAGTGGTAACTTCCGTCTAAATAATACCTATTCCCCCACCACTTTATTATCTCTCCTGTTCTATTCTTTCCTCGTAGGTTATAGGACAGAATGATTTCAAAAGCTTTTATTCTCATAAATAATGTTACAAAGAGAGATTTTACATTTTCCTTCATTGTTTTTATTTCATATAAAACATATTTTTTTTTCTATACACCTAATTTCTATGAATTAACTTGCAGATCAAACAGAAAACTACCACTTTATATTTTGATATAGAACAAAACTAAAGTGTTAAACATTTAAATAGCTGTAAACGTGTAACGAATTTAGTGTACAATATGGGAGAAAATCGGTAGTCGACTGAAAATAATAAATATCAAGAATATCGTCTTCTAAGAACAGCCACTCGGCGATGAATTGAGTCGATCAAACGTCAAAATATTGGGTTTTGACGTTTGATCGACTCAATAAATGTATTAATAAGCGAAACACCTATCTGCACTTTAATAAACACAAATTGGTTAGCACCGTATCTCCATACGCAAGCAGTTGGTTCTTCTATAAATGGAACATAGTTTAACCGGCTTTTTAACTATGTTCTCTCTATATATTATCGATTTCTCCACTCGCACAAGGCCATATTGTTAAATGTTACCATATCACGCCACGATTATGCAATGCTTTATGAGTAGGAGTAGTTGAACACAAGGTGGATTCTCTATCGTACGTAGAATGTTAAAAACTGCATATAAGTTTATGACACAGAACTTCGTTACTCCATTTATATGTGTTCTTATATGTTAGTTTTTGCTGACTCATAGTTATAGGTAATAATTAAGTGATCACTCAACAGTTACCTGCTTAAAAATGTGCCTTTTACTATTTAACTGTAAATTGTATTACTTTAATTAGGGCAAATATATTTATTTATACATATGAGTATATTTTGATATATTCAATTAAGACGACATTTAATAGGTATGTTATGTGTCAATAAGTCAATATTTTGAGATATACAAGGGAGCTCTATAAGCTTTCACATACAAAGTTCAACTTATGCAAACACATATTCACGCACATCTGTATATTTCTATAGCGAACTGCATTACAAAGTTTTACGTACGAATTAAATCCACAACATTTGTTACTTAGTAATCGAACTTTCTGCGATAACGACTTTGTACAGCACCGAGAATTCGACCTTACCACAAGATTCACTTACTTCACATCACATGATGACGCAATGTACAAGGCTGCTCTCACCATGTACAAAAAGGGCGATCTAACACACTAGTATCAAAATTGCAGACAAAGCGGCGCGCAATCTATGAATAATACCAGCCATTCTCGCTGATAGTTATTGTATCATCACACTATTGACTTCCTGTCTGTACTCCAGCAATGCACCGATTCAACAATTTTTATCCATAACCTGCTCCTTCACTTCATATTCGTAAACATAATCGTTTATACTGTACTCAAACTTAACATTAATATTTAGTGATAAATTCACCAAATATCAGTTCATATTTCTCTTTCTTAATTTCCGGTTATAACCCCCAAAACGGTTTCAGTTACAATTTAGTTTGTTTTGTTATCGAAATATCCTATAAAACAGATTAAGTTGGGCCATCTGTACATGTCTAGTCATAGATAAAATATACTACCACCAGACAGAAGTCACTTTACCCCTTGCTTACCAGAGGCGCTGGAATTTGATTTAATGACAGTGAAAATCAAAATATCCTTGAGGATACTGGTAAAACTTTAGCTATAATTCTTTGTCGAAATCAGTCACTGTCTGCACAAGCTTCGTGAATTATAGATATGAATGGTTTGACAAATTATTACTATCTGTTTTAATTCCGCGGAGCACCTTCAAAATCACTTGCTAAAAATATGCAATATGATTGGACTATACTGATGCCAGTTCACACTTTTAAGAGAATATTTAAATATATTTTTGCATAGGTAAAACACCAACAAAATACTATGTAATTGGCACGATAGCTTTCAAGCTCACATTTATGATTACAAATCCTGGTAAGTTGTACACTTCAGTAATTTAAAACTCCCACGTTAGATTTTATGTTTAACAACTTCTTGCATAGATGACGTTGTTTTCGTCCTTTTAACAAGAGAATTTCCTAGTATATCTGTTGCATGGGTTCGCTTCTTCTAACTCTCAGCCTTTTCATTTAGCGTTTATTACATAATATATTCTGGATTCTGTAAGTGACGCCGAAGTACCAATAGCTATAGCTTTTCCACTGAAGGAATATTCACGCGTTAATCATTTACATCTTACCGAAAAGCAAATAATTCTCAACGCACTTTGGAAAAAGAAAGTTGATTGTCCAATATGTAGTTAACTACAAGGAAAACTCTTTCGTAAATACATAATCACAATTTTAAAAGAATTTTTAATGTATTTAGGTGAGGCAAAAAAACCGTTTTTAAATCCTGGTGGAAAAACTGCTGAGCTGGAAAAAACAGCATTGGTTGCTAATATTGACGATAATTTTAAAGGAAAGAAATAGGTTAATTACAAATATGTTAAAATTTGTCAATTTGTTCCTTTGATTAGACTAACATCTGTTGTGCAATTAAAAATATACTACTATTATTACTACAATACAGTAATTATTATCAATAATGCATAAAGCTGAGAAGGTGCAATAGTGTTCTGTCTCTAAATGTGTGCATAGATCAGTTTTAATTATCTAATCTAATTAATCATTATTAAATGCGACAGAAAATGGTGATAATACCAAAGTGGAAAAAAGTAGTTCAATTACGAGCTAGGCCCCATAAATTCTCGGCCTGATATATAAAGAAGAAACGTTGAACAACATAAGAATTTTTATTTTTCAATGTAATCTCCCCTAACTTCTATACATTTATTACAACGATTAATTAATAATTCGATACCCTTGTACAAATAATCTGAAGTTTTTCCGTTAAAATGTTCTATAACAGCTGCCTGCAATTCACTGTCGTCCTTAAAACTACGTCCCGTTAGGTAATTTTTTAAATTAGAAAACAATAAAAATCACAAGGAGCCATATCCGGACTATACGGTGGATGTTCCAATTCTTAAAAGCCACATTCGCGGATGGCAGATTGTGAAATGGCGGCTGTATGGACGGGAGTATTGTCGTGCAATAATCGCACGGCTTTTGTCAATTTTCCACGACGCTTTGCACGAATACTGTCCCTTAATTTATGCAATAAAGACGCATAATATGTGCCGTTCACACTTCTATTGCACCCTTTAAAGTCAATTAGCGAAATGTCCTCACAATCCCAGAATATTGTGGCCATCACCATTTTCGTTGATTGAACGACTTTCGCCTTTCTGGGACGAGGTTTATCAGGTGGCCGCCATCCAATGGACTCGATTTTCGATAGAGGATCGTAAAACAGCACCACTGTTTCATACCCTGTGACAATGGACTCCAAAATCGGTTTTGGGTCGTCTCCACACATGTTTAAAAACGGCTACGCACATTCGACTCGCCGTTCACGTTAGAGAGCAGAAAGAAGTCGCGGTACCCATCTAGCACTAATTTTATTCATACCCAATAGAGAATTCGGCGAACACTTGTTTGGGAAATGTTTGTTATCATTGCTAATTCCTTCACTTTCAAATGGCGATCTTCTAGTACTAAAGGATCAATCATTTAAATTTGTTGAGGCGTTATCACTTCAATTGGTCGACCTGACCGATCAGCATCTTCCACGGATTCTTTGCCCAAATGGAAACATTTTGCCCACTTTTTTTCAGTTGAATACGAAGGAGATGAATCACCGTAAACGCCGTCTAAACGTTGTTTAATGTGATAAGATGTATGCCCTTCTTTTGTTAAAAATTTAATGACCGCGCGGTACTCAATTTTCGTTACTTGAGACATTTTCCTGCGTTAGTCACGTTGTTTGGCTGGTTACTAAAAACTAGTAGGCTTTGAACCGTTATATTTATAGTGTACACCTCGCGTATGTGCATGCATGGCGTGACGGAGTTTGAACACGTTTAAACATGTATAAGCCTATCTGGCTGAGAATTTATGGCGCCTACCTCATACCTATGTAGTGTACAATAATATGCAGAAATACGCCATATTTCTTTTAATAATGTGTATGTGTATATATCAGTGCATTGCAATATTGATTAACTTATTTAAGTATATTGTACTCAAAATATATTTTTAAAAGCACATAAATTCTGAAGACGCAAAAATTGTAAATAGAGAAATTACCACACCATAAATTTACCAAAAATTAAGTGTCAAACATGTTCACTAAAACAACATAGTGTAAATCTAGCTTTTGCTAGTGCTCTACAGAATTAAAAAACAGTATAGGTATGTCGCAAAATTTGTTTGTAAATTCTTTTTTATATGACTACTTTTAACAAAAATGTTTTTATATTATAGTTTGTTAATGACCTGCATTCACTTTTCATTCTATGAAATCTATACATGTAGTATCTTGCTGAATTTGAGAAAAAATCTTTTGAACAGAAAAAAGACTAATAATTTAACTGAAAAAAAAGATTTGTATATTTCCTTTTAAATTGGAAATAATTTTTTTTTGTCATATGTTTGTGGAAACAAATATTTTATCATGGAAATGTGAAAAAACTAAATAGCTATTCTCTAAGTTTCTAATAACTTTGGGCGTTACAAAAATGGCTAGCCATATACGTAGTCTACCCCATCGACCAAATGGCACTAATTTAGTTCGAAAAGTTCTACAAGTAATGCCTTTTGATTAGTACATATTTTATCTATGTATATAGTTTGGTTCTGTGTGCGTTTTTTTTTGTAACTATACCGGGTGTCCCGTAAAAAAAGCCAACAATGAATAATAACTCCGTTATTTATTGTCCGATTTTATTGAAACAAAAAGTCAGTTAATTAGCATCAAAAATACTACAAGAAAGTAGTGTTTTAGTTGTTTTCAGTTGTTTTCATTAATGTCAAACGATAGTCAACTTTTTTATTTTAAATGGAAACAGATATATTTTTGGCAATATTCGGATTGGATTTTTTTTTCTGAATTCATCGATGTATAACATGTCTATTTTTTTATAAACGATTATTGAAAGAAAACCATTTATTAAAATTGACCATGTTTTTAATAAATTATGTATAACATTTCGAATGTGCTATGAAACATTGAAAACGTAAATATTATAAGTATTATTCTAAAAAACAAAACAAAACACCTTCACAATAATTGTTAAAATTGCCCGCCACCTTGTTCAATACATAACGCACATCTCCTAATTACTCCACGAGTCGCATTTAAAAGACAAACGGCAGGTATTTCTTGACAAGTGTTAATAATTCTTTGTCTTAAAATGTCAACATTTTCTGGAGGTGTCAAATAAACTCGATCTTGTAGATAAGCCCACAACCAAAAATCTAGGGGCGAAAGATCGGGTGAACGCGCAGGCCACTCGATAGGACCGGATGTTCCTATCCACCTATTTCCAAATTGGGTGTTCAACCAATCAGTATTTACTCTGGCGTTGTGAGCGGGGGGCCCCATCTTGTTGATAAAATATTCTATTTAAATTTGCCAAAGGTAATTCATCTAAAAAGTTTTGGAGATTTTTGTTTAATAAAGTGTGATGCTTTTCTTGATTAAGCAACCATCTATGAAAAACGGCCCAATTAATTGATCGCCTAAAATACTACACCAAACATTTACGCTGAAACGTCTTTGAAAATTATTTTCAATGACAGATCTCGGATTGTCTTGGCTCCATTGTCGATGTACATATGTTTCTATTAAAAATACCATTGTTGCTAAAAGTGCATTCATCAGACCAAATTATCATTCTGTAAAAACTCCGGTCTTGTTCTAATGCATTTAAAAAAAGTCGACAAAACTGTATTCTTCGGCGTTGATAATTTTGTTCTAATGCATTAACTTTTCGAGCTATGTACGGTTTAAATTTGTGTTTTCTTAAAATACTATGGACTGTAGTTTTTGATACCCCAATATTATGTGCAATTTCGCGAGTCGAAGTTCGTGAATTTTCTTGTAGTGCAAGAAGAACATCATATTCCGTATCTTCCGCGAATCTACGTCGCTGTGTTTTAGGTTTTTTCAATGATCCATAATTCCTCAAATTCGTTTCAATTCTCTGAAATATTTTCGAATCTGGAACTTCTCTGTCCGGAAAACGAACGCTGTAACGCCGAACTGCTTGAAGACGATTTTTATTACATTCAAAAAACACTTGCAACATGTCTGTTAACTCATTGTTATTCATTTTTACGAATATACTTTTTTTTGTGGCAAAACGTTCAAGCAGAACAATAAATAAGACTTAATAGACACTCACACTGACGTTTATCGCATTTTTGTTTTTTCATGGCACATTCCAAAATTTATAAATAATGGAATACAAAGATGAAATTTATTAAGTGTTTTATATTTTTTTTTCAATAATTGTTTATCAGAAATAGACATTTTATACATTGTTGAATTCAGAAAAGAAAATCCTATCCGAATATAGCCAAAAATATATTTGTTTCCATTTAAAATAAAAAAGTTGACTATCGTTTGACATTAATAAAACCAACTGAAAACAAACAAAACACTGCTTTTTTGTAGCATTTTTGATGCAAATTAACTTTCTTTTTGTTTGAATAAAATCGGACAATAAATAACAGTTATTATTGTTGGCGTTTTTTACGGGACACCCGGTATGAAATAATAAGCAAAATTCATTCTATTACATATCATAAGTTTTTTATAAAATTTATTGAAATGTACTGTATAGTAATTTAAGACAACTTCACTTTACAAAACAATGAAACAAGATTTGATCTTCACAAGAGCTCATGAATCTTAAGCTTAAGTAAGGCTGTCAACACTGCTGTAGTTATGAAGTACAATTGTTGAGTGTGTAAAGTATTGTTTGTCTTTATGAGTTCATCTTGTAGCCATTAGAGAGACGAACTATTGATGGAGTCCTCAATATCCAAACAGAAGAAGAACCGATCTCCGAAAGAACGATTACTTAAGACTGTCTAACCTATCTTATTACACAACCACCCTGCTCTGTCAGAAGATATCATCAGCATTTTGTAAATACTGACAGATGTACTTAAATTTATTAGCTTTTATACAATAGTTTGAATTATGTCCAAATATATTCTAAATATTTTATAAATAAAAATTGCATAAAATAGAAATTCGCACACTCAAACTATGGAATAAAGTATGTTATATATAGACTTTTACCACAACATCGTACAGTTTAACTAAATCGAACAAATGTAAATGTGTAAGAAATGTAAACGTTTTCAAGGTATACATATAGGTAGAATAGTATCAGATTTACTTACTAATTTGTAGTAAGTTAAGGAAGAAGCGGAGCACCACCAATTTCTAGACTTCCCCAGTCACACCCTGTAATTTAAGATTTTTTGGGGTAGGAACAGTCTAGACTTAACTCATTTTTAGATACAAAAAGATACAATCATCTAATGTAATAAAGTATTTTTGCGTTAACATATATTTGAGTATGAAAGATAAATAGTAGGTTATCCCATTAGAAATTGCTAAATAAAAGTGTTGGTAAATGAATGTACATTTGTTCACTCATCAGATTTTGCATATAAATGTGACATCTCGACAAAAGCAAAAAATAAATATTAATTGTTTTATCTATTTATAATAGTCAGTTTGCAGATGAAATCTAGCTCTGTAACTCTGCATTGTGATAAAAGAACAATACAAAATAGTGTTTTAATAAACACTACTACTAGTAAATGGGATAAGTAAGAGATGTCAAGCTGGAATCCACAAAAACAATATTTAGTGACAATATACACAACATTAAAATACATGAGTAATAATATTTTTATGAGATATTCTAGGTCCTATAACATATTACATATATACAAAAAGTGTTTTGAAAAAAAAAACTTTTAATAGAAGTAAACAAGATTAGAAATCCTTTGCTATTCAGAAATATTTCTATCAAATTATATTACGAATCGGAGACCTAGAGAAAAATTAAAATAAAGTATTGACAACTTTTTTTATATAATTAATAGATTTAATAACATTGAAAACATAGCCTTCTCGTATGTTATCCTATGACAATTCATTCACTCAATTAGTCGAAAAATATGAAAGAATTATATTCTATTCTTCAAATAAATAGATATTTTAAGCGCACGTTTATTTTCTTCTCGTTCTTCATGAACTGTGCAAGCTCAGATCGATTCAAATGATGGTGATTACAAGTAACATTACAGTAGATGCTTTGGGTATATTAAAGTCCAGAAAAATTTTACCTTCACATTCCTTCCTAGGAAATTAATGACAGTCATCAACATGAATGAAATTAGATTTTTCTCACGACATACCACTTCAATGCTATAGGTTCGAAAATGATAATGATTTTCCAAGTTATAATGCAATAAATTGTGTGGATAAATATGACAATACCTGATTAAATTTAGTTGAAAATAATTTTTAAAATAAAAACCGCAATAACGAAAATATTGCATAGTTTATGGGCCGGGTCTACAATTCTCGGATAAAGCATAATAACTAACTACACCATTAATAAATTTACTTTCTACTTTCATCCCTTCTCCAGCAATACTACAGTAAAGATTCAATTCGTAACATAAATAGAACATGCATTTTTTTCAAATTTGGTCATTTTGTGTATTAAAGGTAAAATTTTGTTGAAATTATCAAACTATTATTTTTTTACACTTATTAAAATAGAAGGAAGCAAAAAATAATTGATGATCGTATTTTCGAGTTTTAAAAGTACATACTTTTTTTAATAAAAAATTTTTTTTTCTATTAAAACTTCAAATTTATAATAAAAGAGTTTCTAATGAATTTTCTTCTAGAATCAAACATAACGCATGTATTAAATTTTTTAAATAAAATATCAAGATAGCTGACCACATGACTATACTAAATACTGTTCAAACATTTCAAACACGAGCATAAATATGGACTGAAGAAAGATATGGTATTTTTGAGTCCGTTTTAAGAAAAAATTAGTGTTTTATTATTTGTTCAGTTAATTGTAAAATAATGTTTACACATCTAGCATAATGAAACAATTATGTTAGATCTACAATTGTTTCAGTTTGGACTTTATATCTCTATTAAATATCATCCTAAAAGAACATTATTTATAAGTTTCTGGTTATAAGCTTTAAGTTGTTATTAAAAAAAATTAGGTGTGGGCACCAAATTATACAAATTAAGTTTAAATACTTCTATTTTCTTAAAAAAATAATCCTGTGAGTAAATTAGGCCCAAATTTTTAATTTTTTCTTATACAAGAATTATTCGAAATCCTATTCTAAGTACTTCTAGTCTCTTAATAAATCTCTACAGAATGCATACTTTGGGAGATATTTGGAAGAAAGTGCTACTCGATAAGAGCAAAAGTGTTGCTTCCGGTCCGAATTTTGAAATCTTATTTATACAAAAAATATTACAAATCCAACTACAAATACTTTTGTACTCTAGATAAATATATACAGAATGCATAATTTACGACATATTTGCAAAAAATCGCTATTCGATAATAGTAAAAATGTTACTTCCGGTTCGAATTTAAATTTCTTTTTTCATACAAAATGTATTGAAAATTAAGTTCTAAATACTTTTATACTCGTAATGTACCTGTCTAAAATGCATGACTTGCGAGATATTCGCAAAAAACTAATTTGCGATAAAAGTAAAAGACCTACTTCCGGTAAGAATTTCGAAAATTTTTTTTAATAAATCATCTTAAATTTAATTTTAAGTACATTTGAATTTTTTAAAAATTTGTTTAAACGAGTAGTTTACGAAATGTTGGCAAAATTCGATTTTTTGAGTGAAGTAAACTACATATAACTTCCGGCCTGCCGATTTTACTGAAAATCTAATCAGTTGAAATCTAATCGCAAATAAAGTTGACATTTCTTCGATAACTCTTGCACTTACGTTTTGACATGGTTTTTCGCATTTTACCTAGCCATATTTGGCAAATTTAAGATTTACTGGTCTCGTGCCAGGTATTCAGCAATTCTTTCAAACTTCGTCGAAATACTCTGGCAAATCTCAGTATATGTAGGCTCTAGCGGCTATACATACGTTAAAGGCAACCGATTTCTAAGTTAAGATATAATGAATTCACAAAATAGATTAGTTATTGCAAAAGTTTAAATTACACGCAATACGAAATCATACAAAAAGAATAATATTCTCTGCACATAGAAATCTTTATTACACATCATCAGTTCAAATATAGATACACAATTATTATTACTTATAATCTTCCCAATTGACACTGATACTGTTAATTAGCGAAATTAAATTATATAAATATCGCTGCCGGTAAGCACACCACAGCGGTGATATAAATACGAATCATTTTAACGGGTTGAATTATATTGGTAGTATATTTATTATGTTGGTGGTACATTTTTATAAATTTATTTCTTTCGCCTGAGAAAATTTTTTGATTATATGAAATAGCGCACCACCATGTGCATGTGTGTATATCTCTTGCTTAATATAATACCAGTTAACCTTTCAGACAAAGTTTTTATAATTTAATTTCACTAATTTGCAGTATTAGTGTCAATTGAGAATAATATAATTTTCAATAATTCTTTCGCACTGTAAAATGTTAAAACAATATTCTTAAACTAACAGAGTGCTTAAA
Source organism: Amphimallon solstitiale (assembly GCA_963170755.1). Taxonomy (NCBI): domain Eukaryota; kingdom Metazoa; phylum Arthropoda; class Insecta; order Coleoptera; family Scarabaeidae; genus Amphimallon; species Amphimallon solstitiale. The sequence continues at coordinate 80,400,282 of OY720676.1, read as the reverse complement.
TATAGGGTGGATGGTATCAATCAGAGTACTTTAAAAATTATTTCAACCCAACTAATAGTACAAGTCATGCTAAGGTTATCAATTGTAAAAGTCAATATTGCTTATCGTAAGAGTTTATATCACATATTATTTGACACCAGCTTTATCTAGATCATGTAGACCGGCCCAAAATATTGAAGTCCAAAAAACTATGCGCCAGTTAACCTGTACTCGTACCAAAATATATTTTCAGGTAAAAAAGTTTCGAACTTTTGGATGCTAACCTTAGCTATTAATAATGGGATAAACATTCATAAAGAAATCATATTGGAAAAGATAATTTGTAACAACATACTTTACCACATTTGTGAAGATATGTTAAGAAATTACGATTATGTAGTGTTCTTGAGGCATTTATAACTTTTGAGTTTTACAGTCATTATCACCATTAGTTCTAATGAAGTTACTACTACTTAAAATAATAAGTGAAACATAATTGTATACAACTTATGTACAAAGTAATCTACGATTAAGTAAGCGATAACAAAGAGAAATATGTAACATACTGCCACACATATGATATAGCGATACATTATAACGTCATACAAAATCATTCAGAAACTCACCAGAAAATTTAATTGTAGAGTCGGGTTTAGGATTTGTAGCTCTCCGTTTGGCCAGTGGTTCATCGTCGTCTGAATCAGATATAGTCAAATCAACAACGCTCTTTTCCTTTTTATTTCCGCCCTCAACTGAATTTTCTTTGTCTGTCGTTGACGTGGCTGATTGACCTGATGTGACAATTTTAAGTAATTTTGGGTACTACAATGTGTACATTTTTAGAACGAAAAAAAATGTAAGTAACAAAATTAAAATTATATTACAAAACTAAAAATTAATGCAAATTAATCAGCTTTGCAAACACATATACTGAACATATTATATTAATTGAATGTCCGCAAACCTTTTTATTTTGAATAATCTTATAGTTATTATTTAGCGATTGTCAATGATAAAAGTGTTTCGCGGATTTATTTATTTCATATTATTCTCACTTATTACAAAATCGTAGTAGATAGGCACTCACCCACATCATCAGAAATTATTTCGATCGAGTCATCTGCTGGAGGTTTTTCTACTTTTGCTACAGGTGGCTGTGGTGGTTTTTTCTCTACTGTGTGAATGCTCCATGATCCATCTTTATGCAGTTGAATTTCATTAGTCTCTGAACTCAGATCATTTGAATTGAGTACTTCTTGAAAATACCTAGACATAACAATATAGGCTTACACTATGTATTATTAACATCTAAAAATGTAACGGGTGTATTTAATTGATATACGCATTGCTATTTAAGATTTTCCCTGATAGTAAATTGACAATTTCGAGAAGTTTTCTTCCTTCATTTGTTCTACCACCAGAGTCAGGTTAAATTATTTAATTTACAAAATAAGCATAATTGTGTAATTATATGATCATACATGCATGTAACTATATCCTTGTCAATATGATGAAATAGAATTATTAATAGGCTCTAATTTTAAATTCATATTCTGTTAAAGTTGCTAGAAGTCCCTTAAACTGCGCTTATGGGATAAAATGTCAAATTTGACAACTATGCTGAATTGAAACAGAGACAGACATTGTAGAACATAAAATTTGTAAAACTGCTAATAACCGATTCACAAATCAATTAAATGTAGCCATTCCTATGTATAACGTAATAACTACATTTTGTACTTGTTTATAAATTTTTGAAATTATAACATTTTTGTTAGCAGGATATAGTAAGAACTATAGTTGCTGTGCAAATTGAATCACGTCAAAAATGTTTGCTAAATTTAAAGTTTGTTTTTTCCCCAATCCTTTGAGTGAGTTCTTTATTTTGTTAGTTGATTTCTTTACAATTCCATTATGATATTTTTGTTGTGGTAAATATTAGTTTTGATATTAATAACACGGTTTTGAATATAATATGCTTTTGGTAACTTTTCCACAATAACATCGAAATATTAGCAAGGTTAATTTCAATTGGGCTGAAGTCGGAATTCCGCAAAGGCGAATGAAGAGGCCTTAAAGACCGAAACACGTGTCTGTGCGTTCGCTGTTGGTAATAATACAAGTTTATTACAGATTTTAACGCAGTAATAGTAAGGAGACTCCTCAAAGAGTTTTGTTCTAGGCTGGTATGGTTCAGGACCAGCAAAAAGTCAATTTTCAGAAGAAATGAATTTTACTATGTATTTGCAGCAAATAATTAATTAAATAATCAAACTTTATAAAAATATCGTATTTTAGACGAATACAATTACAATACCCTTTGGAGAATGTTGAATTTTATTATTACTTTGTCATTATTGCAATTAAACGCATAAAAACTGCATTGGCGTTTAGTATCCATCAGTAAGTAGCTCTATTATTAACCCTACAAATTTCAGCTGCTCCTTTCTGAGAAAATGACATCTGAAATGTTCGTAGTAAACGTGTTTTGCATGGGTATATCTGATGATGAGTGGCCCTCTAAGCTGATGTTGAATTGTATCGCTGTAGTAAAACAAGATGTTTTCCTTCTTCTGGGTGGCTAAAATAATAGCTAGTTTTCCAATAACGCTGAATCAATCGAGGTGTCTTAGGATGAAAACCCAATCTTAAAGCTATTGCCAGATAACTTGTTACACCTTGTTTTTTTCACTCCATATGTCGTTTTCTTTTAATGAACTTATTAATATTTTAGAATTTTTAGTTCATTTAATTTTGGCACATTTCTTTGAGCGATACTGTATATTTGTATCTGGAATTCCCACACGTAATATAAGCCTTCAATTGCTGTTGTTATCTTTTGTGGATTACCTTTAAATATATTCCGTGGGGTTGCGGTATCTTTATTTGGAATTATCCTTATCTAATTACCTTGTATAATTGGGTGTTTCTTTTATTTCTAATATTATGGCTAAATTAATATTTTTATTTCTTGTGTGTGAAGCTACATGCCGGGACATCTAGTGTTATCTAGTGGTAACTGCTGGAGTAGATAACTCTTTTATCGCTCAATGGAATTGATTTGTTCTGTAATATATTTTCTAATTTTTGGGAGTTAATTATTTCCTATTTTGGTTTATTAATCATCCTCTACATGTTTTTTCCCTTCATCCTTTTAATTAATTGTCGTCTAACGAATAATTTGTGTCTGTCTTATCGACCGAATAGCAATCTTCGCGTGGAACATTCTGATTGGTTGTTTCAAGCAGGAAGACGGCCAGCCATTTTCCCCTTGGAAGGATTAAGACACTTCCATTTTGACCGTCGTATCGTAAAGCAGTGTATTAATTGTCTGAATAGTACTTCTCTGCACTAATTTGTGTTTTAATTAATTATCGTTTACTGTGAATTACGCTGTTTAGAGCGGATAACATGCAGAGGTACTATTACTTCCATTTTATTCTCAACATTGTTGGATATTTCTAATTAGACAGTTAATTACTGGCGAGTTTAGCATTTCTTTTTTTTTAATGTTCATTAACGCTTTTCGTGTCGTTTCCGTCTGTCTTATTTAGCTTCTACCCGTGGATGGCACAAATTTTCTGGTATCGCATCGCTGTGATCGTCTAACGACACGTGCTGTTTTTTTGGTCGTATGCCGCCATTTTGATAAATGTCTTAATTTGGATGGAAATCTGGAAATTTTAAGAATAATTTTTACATCTATACGGTGAATGAAGGTTAGCAGACCCTCCCTAAGGCCTTTGTGACCGCTTCGAGGGAGAATCACCCCTTAGAATCTCCATACCGAAGAACCTTTGCTCACAGCCAGGTTTTCTTTTGTGTTTGTTTTGTTAATTTTGATCTTCGAAAGAGTAGAATATTATCAGAACATTTTAAATATCGCCTTGTGATTATACAAGTTTCATTTTATAAATTTAAATTCCGCACATTGCACAATTAGTGTTAATTTTGGCCCGATAAATGCTAGATATCGGAGGTTCAAGCTGTACCCAGGCTTTTATAAATTTATCCTGTGATTTAATTAAATGTGTAGAGCGTTAATCTAATTTTGTGGTGATATTCTGAACTTGAAAACTTTAAATTTTGTAGATTATAGTCAATTTAAGCATATACCAGCTGATAATAAGGTTTTAGGTTAACGATTTGAACAATTATCCTAATTAAATATTATTTTTTTTTGTGCCTTCAGCCGTCTCTGTTAATTGTGTTTTATTTATAGTAATTTACCGTTGTTATTTCGTACGTTGCATTTGTTAATTAGGTTTTTTTTAAAATATGATATATACACCTACAGCGTTAGAATGCTGTAGAAGCATTTTATGAAACATATGGAAAGTAAGATCTTACTATCTCCATTTAATGTCCTTTTTTTGGGTAATTAAACATTTTGATTGCTTCTGTAAATTTAGTCTAGTTGTGCGTATACAGACCTTTTAATATTTCTATTTTTTTTCTCTTCCTTTTTTTTAAATGCACATTGGTAATTACATGACTTAGTTAGCTTCAGGTGTATTTAAGCACATATGGCTTTTTAATATTTGGCTTTTTAATATTCATTTAAGTAGTTAATTGTTTTTTTAAATTCATTGATTGTAGATATATATACAGGGTGATCCACCCATACGTTAATTATACTTTTATTCTTGTATCACTGTACTAGGTAAATGTTTAACTTTATTTCACATTTTGTATATTTAAACCTATTGATCCTGCTGTGGATTTCAGTTTTTTTTTGTTTACCTTTGATCACTTTCATACTTATAATAAATTTGTTATTGTTGATTATATTGTGTATGAATGTCTTACTATACCTAGTATACCTAAATTATTTCTGTTGTCCGAATAACTATCATTTTGGAGTGGGCCTGAGTTAGAAAGACAGATGGTGCCTAAGAGTCATCCACCGTCAGTATTTTGAGTGACCCATCCCCTAAAACCGAGAGTTAGAGGCACAGGCTCCACCCCATCTTTTCCAACGCACACTAGGGAAGTAAGGTAAGGCAAGTTGAAGGTGACACACAATAAATTTCCAAAACGTTCTTAAACATTGTTGAGCGAAACTGCAGGATTTGTAATCCCGACAAACGGGCACATCCTTAATTGTCGAACGGATGACATTAATTTAGTTATCGTCAGTGTCATTTGCGCCTCCTCTCTACCAAGACGATCCAAAGTAAAGTCACTAATGGCAATTACTCATAACTATACACCGGACGTGCCAGGTTTAAATTATGACGGAGCAAAGAAATAATGTAAACAACACGCAGCTACTGAATAGCACTATTCATATGGTCAACTGCAGCATCTGTTGTTGACGTTAAAACGACAACAAAAAAGTCCATTTTACTCCGACATTTCTTTCTTCATCGGCATAGGTAGAACGGTGACGAGTTTTTAAAACTTATTATATTTACCTTTTATTTCGTAAGATAAATAAAGTTATATATGGATATACCTATTCATACTTACGTTAGTTTCGTTTTTTCACTGCTTTGACTGTTAAATACATACTTCGTAATTTTTGTAATAGTTCCTGTTTAATACCGTTTCATTGAATCTACTTCTCCCAATTATCTTGACATAAGTGTGCACTGGATTTCGTTAAGTTTCAATAACGTACGCATACATTTTTAGTTATCATTTATTTAGATCTAGAACATTGTTTATGTTACTATGATATGGAAGAACGTCGCGAATGGCATCGTGAAACCATGGGGAGTTGGATTAAGGGTCATACTGATTGTATGTCCTCCATTGTCAGTGATTCTGAAATTTATTGCAAAGTCTGTAAAATATCATTACAGAATGCCCTAAAAGCGCACGTACAACGTGACTTAGCATCGCTAAAACATAAACAGAAACTGGACCCGTTGGAAGCTGACAATTTTAACGAAGAACTCTGTGAAGCTTTAATGGCGGCTAATATCCCATTAATAAACATGACAATCCCACTTTCAAAACATTTCTTCAAAAATATACTGGTCGAAGTGTTTCTGATGAATCCACCTTACGCAAATATTGTGTTCCTAAGTGCTTCACGAAAACAGAATGCATTAGAAAACATCTTTGAAATCAGTACCTATCTTTAAGCGCCGACGAAACTGTCGATATATTAGGACGCTGCGCTGTGTGGTAAACGTTGTAGCTGGTGTACTACATCCAACTATTCCATATAATGCATATGTAATAGCATTTGAAGTTATAAATACAGTTGATGCGGAAACAGTTGCTAAAACAATTGACGAGAATTTGCACAAAATGCTTCATTCGGACGACAGGTACAAGGAAAATATACTTTTATTTGTTAGTGACAGTGCCACATATATGTTAAAAAAAAGGCAGACTATTAAAGGAAACATATCCTTATATGCTGCATATTACTTGTGTAGCACATGCTCTCCACAGAATCTGTGAATATATCAGACACACTTATCCGGAAGTTAATAGACTTGTATCCGCTTTTATAAAAGTTTTCAGAAAAGCACCACGAAAGTAGCTTTTTACAGGGAATAAATTACATCTTTGTCACTGCCTCCCTCGCCAGTAATAACTTGATGGGGAACATGATTCCAAGCTACTAGTTCTTTTGCAGAGAATTTCGATAGTTTACAAAATTTCGTTACATGTTTAAATGACGATGCTCGAAGTATTTCTGAGTGCAAGGAACTAACACAAATCCCAAATTTAAAAAATCAGTTGTTATACCTTCAGGAACACTTTGGAAATTTGCCTAAACTATTCACATACTTTGAAAATCGAAATCTCAAATTAAAAGATGGATTAACCACATTAGATGTGGCTATTAATAATTTCAAAAGTATTCCAAGTGACTTCGGATGTGGCCTTCGGCAAAAATTAGACGTAGTTTTTAATAGAAATCCAGATTTAATAACGTTGCGGCAATTGTGTATGGGGACAATGACACAAAATTTAACTGCTAAATACGCCGAAATAAAAGAATATTTCAAGTATGCACCTATAACTATTTGCGATGTAGAAAGGACGTTTTCTATCTACAAGGATGTACTTCATTCAAAGAGAACAAATCTTACAGGAAAGAACCTTGAGAAAGTATTGCTAGTAAATATTAATACTCCTTTACTCGACTTGAACTACAAAATGAACAAATAATAATGTATTTTGTATTTTATGAGTTGTTATCCAATTATTTAAATAAAATAAAACTCTTTAAAAATACAACATTCAATAGTGCGCCCATGGGCGATGAGTCATCAACCTTTCGTGGCCGGTCTGTATTTATAACATTTCGGTCTAATTGATTTTTCAATAGCTTACAAGACTGATCTATTCGATTGATATAATATGTTGGCATCTTGTATTATACAGTGTATCCTCGGTAGAAATAGAAATAATAAAGTGAAGCAAATTATTATTATTAATTGTAATTCAAAGTCATTGCTGATTTTATCCACACAATGTTGCAAATATTCGTTAACAAATCCATTATTAACTCACCTCGTATATCATCAACACTAATATTTGATTTAACAAAAATGTCATAATAATATTCTAAGGTATCAACCTACAATGTACGAAAAAATAACATCCAGATTGTTGAACGATTCAAAAACAACAGACTTTATATTTTTGGAATATTTTTAATAGCGCGATAATTTTGCACGATTATGTATTTTCGACGAACAAAAAATCGCGTTTTTTCTTGTTAAAGCCTATTTCAAGACAACACAATCTTAGAAAAGATTGAAATGAAAAAATGCAACTATGATTAGTGGACAAGTAGCGGGTGTCTGTAATTGATTAACTGATCGCGCATTTGCATTTTAGGGTATTTTACATTTTGTCCTTCCTTGAATTCAACATAATTGTGAAAGGACTACGTACACCGCTTATGTGTTTCCAAAGATCACTCAAATGTGGATATTTTGATATCAATCGACGCGTCTTGAAATGAGGATTATTTGATGTCATTGCGTCAAAATGCTAACTTAACAAATAAGCGGTAATTTGTAATTAAAAATTAAAATGTTCCATTTCTTTATATTTTATACTATGGTCGCCCAGTGATCAAAACTCGATCTTTTTATTTAATTAATTTAATGTTTTTCTGAGTGGTCTTTGGAAACACATAAGCGATGTACATAGCCCTTTGACATTATAATCTCATAACGTGGTTTAACGATTTTTTTAGCAATGACTTTGAAAATTATGAATATAAACTAATTAACACAATATTAATTTCAAATTACAGGTTATTTATTCTATTTCATTATATTGTTAATGTTATACTCGCACGTAAGCATGTTCATATCATACATTTATAAAATTAAGCTTATATTGTAAATTATATATTTCGGCACGTCTCTGGCGGTACAAATGAATGCAGACGTTTCCAAGTTGCCCATTTAATAAGGATTTCTAAAGCGCAAACCGTAAATCAATTTATTTTGTGTTTATATTGCAATTTCCTTTCATTAGTATTATTAAATTATTATATTAAAAATATGTGTCTGTAATTGATTTACCCCACAGTCATTTGCAGTTTAGCGATTTTTAGGTTTTACAATTTCCACCCCAGCATGAATTAAAATTAATTGTCAAATTTGACATTAGAATTCCGTAAGTGCAGTTTAAAAGGTAAGGCAGTGATTTTGAAAATTATCGGCATAATCAACTTTAACATAACATGAATTTAGGCAACGAAATAATGTTTATATCGTAAATAAGATATTTAGACATGACACTGACAGTAATAGAAATGAAGGAGGACGTTTCCAAGTTGCCAATTTAATAAAATAAAATTTTCTTAATCGCAATGCGTAAGTCAATTACAGGCATCTATTATTAGTTTACTGTGTTCCTAAAAATATATTCTTTCTGCTTGTCAGTCACAGATTTATCTAGTGGAATCTGATCATTGAACTTGAATTTTCTAGACGCACGCTCTGCCTTTTGAGATGGTCTTTAAACGTAGTGACATATATCAATTACACCTTGAATATTGTAAGCATTGACATCCCCACTATAAATGCTAATCACAAACTGCAAAAACTAAATAATAAGTAGGTACTATTAAATCAAATCAAAAAAATGCGTGTATTGTAATGATTTACCGAATAAGAATTTACCGTATTTGATGCTCTTTACTGTGTGACTCTTAATAATGGAAATTAGTGCATAAACGTTAAAACGATATATTTATATAGGTGTCCCAATAAAAATGCAAAATTTAATTTTTGAATAAAACACATCAGTTACATATATTTTTTTATTTTATACTAATTATTATACATTACGGTTATGTGTGGTAAACAATATCCGACAAATGTCCGCCAAGACTATTGACAGGCTTACTTTTCTTGACAGAAAAAAAGTCGTCATGTCGCATGATCTCGGTGGCCAATTCTGATCTCCATGGCTGAGATGTCACGTCCCAGCAACTCCTCCTGCAACAGTTCACGCTGGAGTCACCTTCAATTGGAGCCAAGAAAACTCACTTGTCATGGTGCGACAATGTACCCCATCATTCACAGTCGTAAACAGTGACTCGTGGTGGGTGCACGGACTCTTCAAGTGTGACTCCCAAAGTTACTCTTGTTGACATACCGTCCAGTTGGTAATGCGCGTCATCGCAAAAGATTATGTTTCTCTCAAAATTGTTATGCGCATTTTGATTTTCAAACACACAATCGGCGAATTCGCGCTATTGCAAATGGACCAACAGTTACGCGTGTTGACGTAGCTGTCCAGTTGGAAATGCGCGTCATCACAAAAGATGTGCCTTGCAAAATTGTCATCCGCATTTTGGTTTTCAAACACCCAATCGGCGAATTCACGCCGTTGCAAATGGTTGGTTGGTAATAGTTCTTGCGCCAGTTGAAGCTTGTAAGGGCGTGGATAGGTATTTTCAGTGTACCGACAGCTACGACGTCGCTTTAGTGTCTTAACACCAATAACTGAACTACTTTGCTCGAACTTTTCACTTATTCGAGGAATTGTCGGTGAATCGGATACGTTTCGCCCACCGAAAATTATGCGCTATTTGCGAAATATCTCTAAAGAAATTTCCTCGTTTTTGAAATAAGCGACTAACCCCTATGTATCTACATGACAACAAAATAATTGCAGGCGTTGTCAACCGAAGCGAACGAAATGGCGCGCAATGTAAATTGTGCATTCTTTTGGGACAGCCCATATTTAATTTCAGATATCACAAAACAAATTTGGTGACATATTACATGTTCCCCTTAAGTGAGATTTAGTTATTTATTACAATTAATCTGTCTGTGTCGAATTAGAATGAATGTACACCAGCGACATTTTCTAATTATATACCTTAAAAAATAACTGCAGCTTTCCAGCCCAAGCTATCATCGGTACTTCATTTTACGGAGAAAATAGCATTTAGGTGTCGTACGATTAGAAAATATCACCAGTGTACATTCCGTGATGTGTCAAAGAAACAAGTCTTGAACCAATAAAAAATGCTAAATAAATTAAACTTACCCGTCTATGACTAGGTTATCATACAGCGCAGGCTTATCACAGACAGGGCAGTTCCAAGTTGGCTTCCGCTCATTCATTTGAAGAAATAAATACGCATCGAAACACTGTAAATGCTGACAGGTTATTGCTCTAGAAGGGGTTGACATTCTCATTTTGCCAAGTGGACACATCAACGACACTCGCAGTGATGTTGTGGCAATTTCACAGTCGTTATCTTCGTTTAATTTTTCTTTAACTGAAAATAAATGACATATTTGGATAAACTAAAAATGTTCGTTTGTTTAAAACCAATCATTAATCATTTTGAGTCAATTTAAAAAATAATCAAAAGCTGATGATCATACTGCATTTGATATTCTAAATGTCAAGACGCCTTTGCCCAGCCCATATTTTCCATTTCTCCATTAATTCTTGTAACAAGTACTTTAACTAAAGAATCATCTACAGCTTTTTGTTAAATACATCACATTCTAACCAATTTGATTTCCAAAGATTTCTTATCAAAAAAGTTGATTCAGGAAATCTTTCCTAGTTTCCAAATTAGTTTTGAGAGCTTGAACAATTAAGAACATATTCTAAGAGTTTTTATATTTATTACAATGATTTAGAGCTATTTTCCTTGTTCACTCATGGGGAGAATATGTTAGTCAATACATGATGCTGAGAAATAGGACTCAGTGTCTGGAAACATGTGGTACACACCCTGCACACTAAAACCATTGGTTACAAGATTTTCAACAACATACCACCGACTACCCGCGTTTGGTATCTTAGATGAGATATTTTAAGCAGCATGTATTGTTCCATTTGAAAGCAAGAAAAACAACCAATTCTACAAGTATAAGTATATAAACAGTGTATTTACCCAAAACCATCAAGCGTCTAAGATGCGATTTAATCCCCAATTATGCTAATTTGTTGAGGAGGGTAGAAAACCTCAGAAAAACTGGCACTCATAGAGGAGGTACCGTGGCTCGAATACGGGAACTTCGTGCAATAAAATAATAAACACAAAATAAACGTTGGCTATTTTGATAACAAATACTCCCCTATCAGATGAGTTAACCAAAATTATAAAAGAATTGGTAGAAATTAAAGAAAATGTTTTCAAAAAGAAAGTACTTAAGCCACATTCACAAATACCTTTTCCAAACTATGATTAATAGTTAATTTAAAATAACATTGTCTGCTGTATTCTTGGTATATGGATAAAGATATAAAGTATTATCTATCTAGTCTTTTATCAATTCCTTACACTTCATCATTGATTAAATAATCATATTATTGAATTTGTACACTTGTTTTACATGCAACAGAAATATTTACAGTCCAGGTAATTTATTATTTAGAATAATTTTGTTCAAAATATCTATTTTAAGTTTATTGTATTCTTTGTATTAAATAAAATTAGTTTCTAAATATATAAGCTTCTTAAATATGTGAAAGAAACAGAAAGTAATTTCATTCAAACATGAACTGTAAAGTAAGCGAAAATCGCTAGAAATTGGAAAAGAGAAACTGTATGCGATAGTGAAAGGCCCCGAAAAATTTCACAAAAATTGATTTTCCAGTTTTTTAATTATTATTGGTTACTGTTTAACACGTATTCCGAAGAGCACACATAACATCGGAAGATAAAACAGAATAATTAATAGTGAACTAATAATAATAAGCAATAGTTTTGAAACTTCGCTTACAGAAAGATCATACACTCCAACAAAAATTCGCGTTACTGATCACTACTGCGGAAGTAGTCGTAACTTCTGATTAAGTTGTTCTATGTATTCAGTATTTGCGGCTGATATTTGACATTTGAAAGATTTTTTTTTCTTTTCCTTTCCAACGACCACCTAATGGTACTTTTAGCATCGTGTGTCCCAAAAGAACAATTGTTATGGGTTAGAAACCATATGAATGATGCCAACATCAATATGATATAATTTTTCCAGTGACCAATACTGTCACAATGGCAGAGATTTCTAAAGTATATAAATGATTTTTGTTCCAGAGTTTTTCTGCAATATTTACAATATAACGACTATATGTAATTGATTTTCTGATCCGCCATTTGCATTTACCGAATTTTACTTCCTAAAATATGTATCATTGATAGACTTCAACTTAATTGTCAAATTTAAATATTTTACTAAATAGAATTACCAACATAAACTATTAAACTATAACCTTCAAGAGAAAATAAATTTAAAATTACATATTATTAATGCTATCTCATCATATTGGCAAGGTTATAAAATATACAATAAAGGTTATTTTGTAAATTAAATAATTAGGCGGGCATATCATCGAAGAACAAATGAAAGAAAACATTTAGATGTTGCCAATTTGCTAACGTGAACATTTCAAAGTGGTACCGCATAAATCAATTACGAACACTCGTTATATATAACATTCACTAAATCAAACATACTGACATACTGCTTTGATAAAATGAAAATGATAGCTCGACTTTTTAATTTCCTACAGTTGCCTATATAATACACTCCAAAAAAATAAAACAAGCAGTAATAGCAAATTCAATTGAATTGATGTTAAAAAATACACCACTGCAATTTCATCCCTAACCTAAAAGCCTGATGTTCATTCGCATAATAATGTGGAATTATTACGTCTTGACAGGAAATGCTAAGCCACCTTTTTAAATTTCAGTAGATTTTATCATTTGGTATGTAATATACCGACCAGGTGACCCAAGTTTTACCGCCATCGCCAAAATGGAGTCTATTTATGAAGAATCAAATTTTGTGTAGTTAGATTGAAATGTACACTACATACTTAATAAAAAAAAACAAAATTTTTATTTTTGGAATTGAATCTTTTTCCATTATTATGATGCAGATATTTTTTTTAAACATATTCATCTAAATTAAAATGAAAAATTTAGCTTAGTTTTCCCTAAATTTGAAGTTTAGTAGAAAGCATCTAATTTCCATTTATAATTTATAACCCGCCTGCACTAATCGACACAGTAAAGTTGTTTATGGCCGTATATAAACAATCTCGACGTAATGGTCAAGATCTTTGGGGGAGACACCGGCACCACCCACTACTACTCCAGCGAGCCACGCCCTAGGAGCCAACCTGACCATCGGCTACAACCCAAGTTTTGCCGCCACAGGGCAAAATAACCCTTTTTTATAAAATGAAGTTTTTGATATTTCATGAGTGACTATCAATAGGTACACTTCAGATATTGGCACTTACCAATAAGTTAGTTGCATTTAATTTTTTAAACATTGACGTTTAAAACGATTGACAAAGTTTCTAGTTGGAGTTCATAAATTTAGGCGACAATGTTTATGCAGACGAGCCTCGTATCCCGAATTTATTGCATCTGTAATATTTTGAAAGGAAATGCAAGCCACACGACAATGTGCAGGGTCGTATTAGGTCGGTTAAGCTTAAAAAAATAAGTCAAAATTAAAAGTTCTTATTGTAAAAAACTATGGAAAACAATCATTACATCAGGTGTTCCAAATGGTGCCGATCTCGCTCTATGCAAAGACGTAAACGTGTTTTAAAATTATTTTGGACTGTAGCAGCAATATTTAAATCATTTAATTACTAGAAAGCATTAACAAGACGTCCTCGCATATCTTCTCTTGGTGTGGATACTTCTCTGCAGACCATTTGTTTGATCGTGCTCCACAAAAAAAAATCGGGTGGTATTAAATCCGGGGGCTTCGCTGGTAAGAGAATGGGTTCTCTCGAGTTATACATTCTTTTCCGAATTGTTCTTGCAGTTCCACCCTCGCAATTTGACTAAAATGCGGGGGTGCCCCACCCTGTTGGAACCACAATTCATTTCTGATGTTAAGAAGTGTATCTTCCAATAAAATTCGAACTTCATCTCGTAAGAAATGTGTATAGTTTTGTGCATTTTACTGCAACGTCAAAAAAAAAGGGTCCAATTATTTTATTGTTGATGACACGGATTTTCCGGAGCCCAGTAATGCATGTTATGTTTACTTGTCCGTTGTTTTTAAATGTGCATTCACCCATGAACAGCACACTATCAAAAAAAAATACTATTATTTCGGATTTGTTCTTCCGCCCATTCACAAAATACCACTCTATTTTGAAAATCGTCACCGTGTAATCCTGATGGAGCTCGAGATGATATGGATGGCTTCTACTCATGTTAGTATCAGCGCTAATTTCCGCGAGCCTGGTTTGAGGAATGTTAGCAACAATGGTTGCATTCAGCAGACTGATCGGGAGCCGTTCCCACTCCAACTGTTCACCTTTATGTGATCACCTCCCATTCGATAAGGGCCGGTTTTGCCAACCGCGACTAAAATACTCGGTTAACTCCAATATTATAATACATTCATTTCTGCACAATACCTTTAATTTGCTTATCTTACTTTTCTAGTAACTTCCTTCAAAATTATGTGTTACATTGGTGTTGGGATGCGATAATGGCGCATGTGTACAGAATACGCTCACTAAGTGAGCCTGCATTCTCTGAATCCGATCACTGAACAGTTGTTGCGCAACTGTTGTGTCTGCTGAATGCGACCAATATTTAATACTAAAGCTTGGTTAAATTCACTTGTGACAGGTGTATTTACGTACCCCTTCTTTTTATGAGAAAAAGACCTGGTTGGTGATAAAGATTCCAGCAGAGTATTAAATATTTTTCTGTTGGGATGTGGTCGACCTGGAAAACAGTCGGCATAAATTTCTGCTGCCTGTATGGCACTCCTTCTGCATTCCCCAAAAACTAGTAGCATTTTCACGGTAACTTCAAATGAATACTGAAATGGCATATTGTCACAAAATTGACAATTCTAATTACAATCACTACACGGATCACTAGAGAAATGTAATTCGACCGACATCTTTGTCGAAGGTCCTAGGACGTGGCTCGCTGGAGTAGTAGTGCGAAGTGCCGGTATCCAAAGATCTTGACCATTCCGTCGAGAATGTTTGTTAATAAACGGCATAAATAACCACACTTTACTGTGTCGATTAGTTGCAGGCAGGTTGTAAATTATAAATGGAATTTGCTTTCCACTAAACTTCAAATTTAAGGAAAACTAAGCTAAATTTTTGATTTTAATTTAGATGATGAATACGTTTCAGAAAATATCTGCATCATAATAATGGAAAAAAGTCGATTCGAAAAAAGAAAATGTTTGTTAATGGATTATTTTTTGGCTGCCACTAACATATTTTGAACATTTTGCAGAATTTTTGAAGTACCTATGTAGTGTACATTTCAATCAAACTTTAAACGAAATTTTATTCTTTTTTCTTTATAAATAAGATCCATTTTGGCGGTGGCGGTAAACTTGGGTCACCCGGTACAATGTTACCATTAATCGGGATCGGCAGTCAGTGGTATTTTGCAGGACTGGACTTAATTAAATAATGTAATTCGAAATTATTTACAATAATAGTCTATCTAATCTAGCACGATCCCCACATTATAATGAATAAAGTAACATTGAGACAACTGTGATAGTGTCGAATATACAATCAATCAACATTAGCTGTTCATTTTAAAATCCGATAATTGTACATTTCATACTTAGATATTGCTTAACAAATCAAATATAAATATGTGTAGGAATACTTACTGAGGCCTCTTGTGTAGTCAGAATGTTTAACTCCTTTGTTTCTCAATCTTTGTAATAAGTCTTGAGAATTTCTTTTATGTACCAATCCTACGGTAATGGCGTACCCACGGACGTAATCACTACCCCAAGACACATGAATCGTGTTCGCACATGTGGGACTTAATTTAATTAGTGGAGTTATATTAACAGGTCTTGGTGGACGCTTTGGTTCAACACCAGGTTTGTTTGTAGGAACAGGATTCTAAAACAAAAGAAGTCAATCTCAATTATAATCAATTAATATTATATTTCTGATTAAAAAACACGTTCAAATGTTAACTGTGCCAAAGTTTATATTTTAGAAGAAAATTGCACTGAAGATCAATTTTTTTACGCTTACCTGCTAACTGTAAATTATAAAAACAGCAACGCATGCTGGATTTTGTTCTAGTAGGTTTTATGTATTAATTTAGATATGTAACCGAAATTTCATTGATTGAATATAGCTCACAACACTGATACCTTTTAGTAGGGGGTGAAAATGTAAATAAATGCTCTAGGTCGTGAGGACTTATGGATGTTAGTATGCTCGGCGGTAATTTTGATCTTTAGCATATATATTAAATAAGACTTTCAACTTTATATTTTGCATAGGATTTATTTTTGTATTCCTAATTTTAATTCTAATATTAAAGTGTAGGATATGAAATGCAAGTCAAAGGAACTTTGAGACTGAATAGAAAAATGTATGCATAATATGTTCAGTTCCCTCTCCTATTGTACTGAAAAATTCTGTTATCTGTGTCCAGTAGTAATTTGCAAACGCTTCGTTATTCCACTTCCCTTGATACATTGATAACGCTTTTCAATGGTAGAAATATCTTGGTGTAACCAGTATCCATATTCATCACCACCACCAAACAAACTACAAATCTAAAAAATGTATTTTGAGACGCGTGTTAAAACCTGCTGTTAGATAACTCTTAGGACGTTAATCAACAATGTCTTTATTATTTTCAGTTTCTATTTCCTAAAAGTATTGTATTATTGTTTTAAATACGTTCGAAGTAGCACGTTCTAAGCCAAAACTCTATCAAATTCTACGTCTCGCATTAGAAGATTATTTTCGGGGCCATTTTTAGTTTTTGTATATCCTAAAGTGGAAAATTTTTATTTAAACTATTAAAATCCCAATCTATTCATCATTCATTGCCTTGACTAAGATTTTCATCAAGCTCAAGTTTATATGAAAGTGATAAACAATACTCACGTTCAAGTAGCGTTAGGTGAATTACATCCTTTGTGGCTGCTTTCTCACTGGCCATTCTCTAGCATCACAATGCGAACGACTAGCTCAGCAGTGCCGCTTAAGAAATTAAGGCAAAATGCTTCATGTATCCAAGTTGTTAACAATCCAGATTTGACATAACTTGTAATGAATTTTGTTAAGGCGTCCTATAGTTGTATAGCACTTCTGCATGTGAACAGGAAGTGAAGGACAAATATGTCCTGTATGAGAAAACAATTTTTAAGCTCATTTTCGAACAACAAAGGAAAGATGCTATTG
Organism: Amphimallon solstitiale; assembly: GCA_963170755.1. Classification (NCBI taxonomy): domain Eukaryota; kingdom Metazoa; phylum Arthropoda; class Insecta; order Coleoptera; family Scarabaeidae; genus Amphimallon; species Amphimallon solstitiale. Next base: position 80,382,666 of record OY720676.1, on the reverse strand, counting down.
CTCTATGTTATACTTGTAATCGAAGTCAAGAACTAAATTGTCAATACTAGTACAAAAAGAAAAGCCTTCTTCGGCGGTAAAAAATATTGCAATAATTCTCTATCGCGGTAGCCATACGATTATCTGGAGTTAGTATGTATCTCTCAATCGTCAATCTGGATCCTAACACTTCTGCTTGAATTTTTAATAAATTTAAATCTCGAATCAGATCAATTAGTTCCGATGAAGTTATTAGATGAAATATTGATATTTATTACTGCGGTTGCACGATCTTTTCTATCGATATTTTTATATTATCTTGTTCTTCTACTATGATATCAAAAATTAAATTGGTCAATGTTGGTCATGGAATGTAAAACGCTTGTCTTAGTTTAAATCATCCTTTTGAAATAATTCAATCATTGTCAAGCTATACTGACATTATCAATAACCTACAAATGTGTTACCTACTTAGTTCAGCTGTAAAATAATAAGGAACTACAAGTTATGAAATAAATAACGTTTTTATTAACCAGAAAAACTAAATTACAATAATTGTTGGAAATGTCCCCTATTTTGTTCAATGCACAAGTTTACGCGCCTCCTCATGCTGTGAAAAGCGTTTTGCAGCATTTCTGGCGTTATGGTTGCACACTGCTGAACAATTCTTTGTTGCAGTTCTTGCAAATTATGTATCGGATTTGCGAAAATCATATTTTTTAAATAAGGAAATTTGAAAAAATTGGCCCAATTATTCTTCTGCGAGAAAGTGCCATCCAAACACCAATTTTCTGAGCATGTAGTGGCGTTTCAATAAAAATATGCGGGTTATCAGTGCTCCACATTCGCATATTCTGAGAATTGATGTATCCCGAAAGGTGGCACCAAGCTTCGTCAGAAAAAAAAGTTAAGTTCAGCAGATCGTCATTCATTAAATTATTAACGAACCAATGGCAGTACGCAAGGCGTCTGGGGTGGTCTGCAGGCAGAAGACCTTGTTATGATTGCATCTTATATGGATGCATGTTCAGGTCCTTCTTTACAATCGTTTGGCATGTTCCATAAGAAAGCCGAATTTCTTGAGAGAGACGTTTTAAAGGTTTTGTAGGCTCCTCTTCCATACGTTGACGGACGTCATTAATAACTTCTTCTGTACGAACTCTTGGTCTACCAGCACCTTTTTTATGCGTCACAGAACCAGTTTCGCGAAACACTTCAACACAATTTGTAAGGCATGCATAAAAATTGTCCGGTAATACTGCTACGGCTGGGAAGTGCTCTCGAAAATTGTCCAAACACAAACGTTGACTGTATTCCCAAGTTCCATTAACTAGCACACCCGTTCGAAAATAGGCTTCAATCATGTAAATTTTGTGCTCTGTGGTGAGAACCATGATTCAAAAACCGTGCAGGATTAGAAAACTTCAACACAATAACTTGACAGATTTTGGCATTCAAAAAATTATAACATACCTAAATGTACGATGCATGCTACGACAATAATTTTAAAATCCATGACCACCATTGACTAATTTAATTGTTGATATCCCGGTATTAAGTCATGTTGTCACACAGGACGCCTGTATAAACTTAGGTGCGTAATTGAAGCTTTATTGCTTATAATTCAACACTCAGTTTTCATAGTTTTCATTTAACAGATACTGAAAATGCAAATAAATGAAAACTATTTCTGCACATGTATACAGTTAAGCGTTTTTTAAAATAAATTAACCAATGTTTGTTGTAAAATTCTTTGAAATATAAAGAAAATTCAGACAATAATTTCGTATATTTATGCCCGCTGGCATTTCAAATAATTATCCTGAAGATCTTGGGGAGTATTAAGTATTGTTATTACTAACTTAAAGTAAGAATATTCAACCTCAATGGCTTTAATGTATCTATATACATGAAATCAGTATTGTTTCGAACTTATCAAATTATAGTATATGCCATTAACAAGTAAACATTTATGTAGTTCAACGCATCGTCAGTATTCACAAATATATCTAAATATTTCTTGTGTGTGGACATTAGGGAATAGGGAACTCTAGCAGCGATTTATTGAAACGTGTAATGCTGATTATGGTACAAATATAGTATAACGCACAGTGTTGCTAAAGAAGTATAATCAAAAAATTAAAATATCCCCAAGAGTTTTACAAAACGATTTTTCTTGATATTAAACTAACTTTATACAAGACTATATGCAACATAACTCTAGTCCTCTGACAAAAAATATGATATGTTTTAATTTAATAGGTTCCGTACTCAACAACTTTTGCTTTTATTTGGTAACAAATTAACTGTTTGCAGTACTATACGTTTTTTAAAGAGAATTGTATCGATAATAAGTGGTTTTAAGTCGTTTTAAAAGAAATGTGAATATCAGGAAATGCCCAGAATGTAAATATGTACAAATACTGCAATTATATAAAAACAATATCAGAGTTATTGAATGTATTGTGGCTCTTACTATGGCCTAAAAAGAAACAGAAAGTGCCTTGCGGAAGCAACAGTTTATAATTGGTAATCAATTGGCTATCTGCAACATTCAAGTTGATAAAATAAGTCGTTGTGACTCATCCAGTCTATTTAATGTAAGCTTACAAAAGTTTCATAAGATATATGCAAATATTTTGTGGGGATTTGTGCATAATTATAATGCAATGAAAAATTTGTAAGCATACTGTAAATGGAATAGTACTAATTTATGTGTTTTTCTATCAACTGTTATATCATATATTGCGTAAATTGTAAACACCGCAATATCAGGTGCGTTATCATTAATTGTAAACGAGTTTCACCATTTACAACTCAGCACAGTGTAGATATCTTTTCCTCAGAAACACTAAGAGACAAAGTAGGTGAAAACATGTTTATTTGCGCCATCCATGTAAAACCACAATCAAATGAGTGAATTATCATGTCATTGTATAATAGAAATATTAATGAAACGTGTCTTAATAAGTATACTATGTATACTTGCATATAAGGACGTTTAAAGCATTTCTACAGGCAGCCATATTGATTTCAATTTGACAGCATCTTGGACAACCTCATTAATTAGAAATTATGAAAATATACAATACCAATAATAATACTCAATATATTATCAAAAAGAATTTCTAGTAAATGTATGAATGAATTTACCCCATATCTTGTCTTAGCATTACGGATATTTGTACATTTTCTTGCAATTGAGAATCGAATTTTATTTAATTATAATGTAAAGCAATGTCATACGAAGAAAATTGAAATATCTAATGGTATCTTGCATTTAAAGTTGATTAAATAGCATATTCATCATGCCATTTTTACTATTTTTTATCAAGTAGCTCCATGACCACGCAGCTTCACTCAGAATAGATGGCATATAAATAAATATAATTTAATCTGATGCTCCATTCTTTCCTTCATGTTCATAATTACAAATAATATACACCAATTTTACATATACTGTGCTTGTCTGTTGCTGACAAAAAGTTTGATCCGCTTATCTGGACAAATCATTTTATAGCATAAGGTAGAAGATTAGGTGAACTAAATTGATCATGAGACAGATTTAACACTGACCTTCACAACTTCTTTGTTCAAATTCCCAATTGGCGGAGTTATTGGAGTTGACGGGTGCAGGCGATTTTGAAGTTTTTTTGAAAAAATAAGTAATGTCCCTTATATAAGCTTACTTGCATAACTTTTATTAAGAAAATTATCATCTAGAAGATGATAATTAATAAAACATGTACTTAACGAGTCGATTTTGCAGGTTACCTTCTTTATCATATATATCATTCAACTAATGAAAATCACAATAATTTATGTTTATTTTAGCTGGTAACACAACATTTATCTTCAATTAGTACGTTTTGTTATAAGCAATTTTTGAAAGTGTAACAAGATGTAAACAAAATACTTCTGAATGACAGGTCCTAAAAATGTGTAAGGCAAAATAACAGGCTTGTCATGCCCAATCTAAGATTTCGGGTTGCCTCGGTTATGCTTCGGATGCAAGCAATAGAATTAATAAAAAGTTGAGTGTCATTTAATATTGTATGTTTGAAATAATATTAAACGCACATTTATATGAAAATCAGTAACAAAATGGAAGTTATTAACAGAAATGTTATTTTTGTCATTAGATGGAATGTTTGATAGATAATTCGTTACATCAGTTTTGTTTACGTAAAAACATTAAAATAGGTAGGCATTTATGATGAGCAATTAGAAAATAAAAAATTGAACATTGCCATACGCAATTTGATAGTTGTTCCGAGAATCCGCGCAGAGATTTGGGGGAAAGCAGGTGGCAAAAAAAACAAAAAATATCTATAAATGAACGGAAATAGCAATACAAACACTGAACAATAAATAAATTCAATGTGATAACGTATTTGTTTTCTTTAATAATTTAAAGCATTTGTTTACCACCTCGCTTCCCCCTCTACTGCTATTTCCGCCGTTCATTTAAGTATTTTTTGTTTTTGCCTCGTCTTTCCACCACAACCACCGCGGTACGGGGGGGGGGGAGATACTACAAGAGAACGGAAATAGCATTGAGGGGGGAGATGGTAAAAAAGGGAAAAAACATTTTTTCAAGTGTGTATGATAGATAGGACTAAAAATGTGATCTGGAAAAATTCACGCGATAAGTACCAAATTTATTAACTATTTCAATATCTGTACTTTTCCTCCGATAATTTTATAAGTAAAAGTTGTTCAATTACGTGTCATCTATAAGATAGACTAACAAATACATTTGGCAAAATCGACTGCAACCTTCAGCTGCACTTTACCCCAATATTTTGTCATCAATACTATGTTGCCACCATGCATCATTACGAAAATAAACAATTTATGCAACTATGGTTCATTCGGTAAATAGATAGAATTTATAATGTAAATGCCCAGCAACGCAATTGCATAGTAACTAATGTATTTCGGGTTTTCCCCACATCGGCTCTCCAATACGAGAGGTGTAGAATGAGGTGTAGTTATAAAATTCCATGCGTTGACCGAATGAACCTACAAATTTGGTTATAATATACACATTACTTACTGGAAGCGGACAGAGTTTATTATTAACCTTAACCACTACGTTCGGCGGAAAATAATCTTCCTGTTCGCAGGTGGTTTCCAAAAGGCAAAACCGCATCTGGACTTGTTTCACATATTCACACTTCGTACCATGACGAACGTCTCGGGAACTTGCTATGTCTGTCGCTTGAGCGGGAGTCAGGTGAAAATAAAATGTACCTTCTTGTATTCTGTGTGTGTTTACCGGCACCAATGAAGAAGGTTTAATCAGATCAGCTATGACATCGAAGAAAGGCAATCTCTTAAAATGAACGTCTGGGTGCACGGGGTAAGTGTTTGGCATCATTTGAGCGGATGGCTTGGTTGGGAATTGTGGAAATGTGTAGAGAGATTGGTTGTACATTGCAGCTTGACGTGTCTGAAACATTCAACAAATGTAAATCACATTATAACATTATAGAAAAATCTGCCTGTTTTATTATAATTTTGTACAGGATATATTTCAACTTACACGCAAAGTTGAACGTGCAAGCAATATGTTCTTTATATTCTACTGCATAGAAACTTGCACCATTTTCTTGTTAATCAATTTTGTAAGTGCTTATTGAATTAATTAACGAGATGGAAATGTTCCCTACTATAATCTAATGTGACATCTATACTACCCGAAAAATATCTATGTAAATAAAAAAGATATTTTTCCAGTACTACTCAATTATGATTATAAATAAATTTGATATTTTAGAGTTTTTATAAAATACTTCGTTGTGCGACGAAACAACGTTGTAGAGGTCTACTATAATTGAAATTTTGAAACTTTAAAATCAGTGTTTTGTTTTTATTATTATTTGTCATGGAGTTTCAACAAGTGTGTCCCTCTTCAATTAATTTTTTAAAATACTTCATGTTAAATGTGGAAAAGTTTTAGGTTCCTAGTTTACACATGAAAAAAAGCACATTATTTAGATAATATAATAGTAGTTAATAATTTATTCTAATGAATAAATAATAATCCATAATAAAATATGTGTTTATTTATTCACAATATATAGGTGTCCCAGCTAAGACTTTCGGGTCATATACCTCCATTACTATTGAACGAATGTTTTTGAAATTTAAAAAGTAGATACTTTATTGAATGAGATTTTCCTGTTACTTTTGAAATATGTAAGTGAAAGTTATAAAATGTAATTTTCACTCATCGTTCTTTTTTTTCAAATTCCACGAAAATATCTTTAGATGGTTAAGCACCAAAAATCAAGCCTCTACAGAAAAAAATTAAGCAAACAAAACAAAACTTTGGTTTCAGAGAAAAATCAAATTATGTTGCTAAAAATGTAATTTCATTATTGAGACAATTACTGCATAGAGAACTTTAAAAACAATTGAATAACGTTGCTGAGATTTAATTTGTTCATCCCTCATAATTTTTGAAAAAGTGAAATGTCTTTGTTGACAGTTCAGTAAAAAGTGTTAATTTCGATTTTTTGTTTTCCCTTTCGAATAAAAATGGCTGAATTGTCTATGTATCTCAAAAAAGAGATCATTTTCGCTTATGGTTAATGTCACAAGGACTTAAACGAAACCGTAAGAGTTCTTGTTGAACGTCACCCGAACGAAGGCCTTTCAAAATTTAAAGTCAAAAGAATAATAAATTTATTTGAAGACACAGCAAGTGTCCGCGAATTAAAGCATGTAAGGGAAAAGCCAGTCACTAGTTATCAAGAAATAGTGGGTGCTGTAGTGGAGGCATTCGAACAAAATCCAACAAGGAGTGTACGAAATATTTCTCAAGCTTTGGACGTGCAGGTTTTAAGAAGTTCGATTCATAGAATATTAAAATCAAAAAAATATCCTTTTAAAATTCCTTTGCACCAAGAGTTGTCTGAAGATGACATGATTAATAGATTAAATTTTTGTTACTTAATTCTGCAAACCATTGAAGATGATGCTTTTCTCTGATGAATCAACGTTTAAAAGCAATGGTGTTGTAAATCGCCACAATATGCGTTACTGGGCAATTGAAAATCCGCACTGGGTCCGGCATGTTGATAACCAGCGTGTGTGGGATGCTGTGATCGGCTCTCACTTTTTGATGGAAATTTGAATTGCGCCATGTACCTATTATTTTTACAAAATGAATTTCAGAATTTAATTAGACATCTACCACGTATACGGCGAAATGAAATGGTCTTTAGGCAAGATGGAGCGCCGCTACATTTCGCTAGACTAGTCCGTGCTCTTTAGATACAACTTTTGGACCTCGATGGGTAGGAAGAGGAGGCCCAATACCTTGGCCAGTCCGATTACCAGACCTCACCCCCTGTGACTTCTTCTTGTGGGGATACGTCAAAACAAAATTGCAAAACAGAATCCGAGAAGCATTTGCACCAATAAATGCTAACATGATGCGAAACGTAATTGTTGATTTTAGGATTCGTTTAGAGAAATGTATTGAAGCGGATGGTGGTACATTCGAACATCTACTATGATATTTTCATATGATTTTTGTTTTAGTGTCCTCTTTTTTTGGTCGTTCTCTGTGTACTATTTTCGCTAAATTTCGATATTTTTTTACATACAAAAATTATTCCAAATTCAATTCTAAAAACTTTTATACTCTCAATACATCTGTTTAGAATATATAATTTGCGAGAGATTAGCAAAAAGTTGCTATTCGATAAAGAGTAAAAATCGAGCTCTAAATACTTTTGTACTATTGATAAATGCGCACAGAACACGTAATTTTTCAAAATACTGCTATTACGTATGAAAAAAAATTGGTTTCACTGAACATCTAATTAGATCTCAAATAAAGATTATGCTCGTAATATAGAATTTGTTTTTGATAGCTCTAGTCATGTGGCCGCTATTGTGATAACACACACTTAGAAAAAGAAAAAAGAAACCGTTTTCAACACCCCATCTAGTTTAAGAAAGTAAAGTGATCATATATGCGGTTTTGTTGTATTACTTATATAACTAGCAGTAAACGCGCGACGTTGCTCGTGACATGTTTATTATATCTATTCTCGGACTACTCAAGATAAAAAAAAGATTATATATTAAACTTTAAAATTCGGGCTTCGAGGTGCCTTGAGGCACCATTACGATACCTGTGTGCCAAATTTCACGGCTGTAAGTGCGATAGATTCGTCTCGACATGGCACACAAACATGCCTTTTATAGTAGGGTTCTTGATAAGTTCAGTTTTAATTACCTTGGAAGGCTTTTCAAAGATATCACTTGTAGCTTTTCTCTTTGTAGCAACACTTAAACATTGTCTCTGTAGAATACCTTTTTCATATGGCTCGTGATTACGATTTTCATTGACGGCTGTAGTAATTCGGTTATTTGGTTCACCTATTGTATGTATACACGCTTTGCACTTTACTTGCACACTTCGATATCTCAAAGGTACTAACTGTTAAAAACTACTTCTCGTAATAAGGAAAATTCTAATATTCCTGCCTAGCCAATAATTTTAGAGTATTCATTAAATGACAATTTTTAGAGTATTTACGATAATGACAATAATGACCAATAGTTCTAATAAGATTATTAAAATGCAAACAAAGGTTCCTGGAAGTTTCCTTGCAGCTGTATTGGGTGGTAAACGCAATAAAACAATAAACCGTAAGCATAAATTTGTTTATAAATATGGATCTTAAAAATGTCAGTAAGAAGATCTAAACGTTTGTGCCCAGATGGGCATATCGAAAAGAGGGCCATAAACCAGTTAGGGATTATCGGATTATTTTGTGCCGAGTTGGGTATCCCCGTATTTTATGTGGTATTATCTGTATTTCAAAGTATTTTAGTTTAAAACCAACCTCTGTAATTCCTGGTACCTCCCTTTCGAAAAAAGAAAACCGTACACATTTGTTATATTGCTTCCTCCTATGTTTAGCTATATACTTATTTATTTATTTAATACAATTTACCCTTTGTATTTTATGCGAAATGACACTTTCTACTAAAATGTGGAAAAAACAAAACAATATTATAAATTGATTATTTTGCAATTACAATGGAATAGTAAAGAGTAACAATTAAGTGATCGAATTAATAGAATAACATATAACTCTTAGAGGTGACGTAGAAGTATGCATATGCGCAGTATGTTACC